>QXTE01000030.1:13135873-13410938 GCA_003942145.1 Platysternon megacephalum | reverse complement strand
TTCTGTAAAGGGAAATCGTGTCTTACTAATCTATTAGAGTTCTTTGAAGGGGTCAACAAACATGTGGACAAGGGGGATCCGGTGGACATAGTGTACTTAGATTTCCAGAAAGCCTTTGACAAGGTCCCTCACCAAAGGCTCCTACGTAAATTAAGCTGTCATGGGATAAAAGGGAAGGTCCTTTCATGGATTGAGAACTGGTTAAAGGACAGGGAACAAAGGGTAGGAATTAATGGTAAATTCTCAGAATGGAGAGAGGTAACTAGTGGTGTTCCCCAAGGGTCAGTCCTAGGACCAATCCTATTCAATTTATTCATAAATGATCTGGAGAAAGGGGTAAACAGTGAGGTGGCAAAGTTTGCAGATGATACTAAACTACTCAAGATAGTTAAGACCAAAGCAGATTGTGAAGAACTTCAAAAAGATCTCACAAAACTAAGTGATTGGGCAACAAAATGGCAAATGAAATTTAATGTGGATAAATGTAAAGTAATGCACATTGGAAAAAATAACCCCAACTATACATACAACATGATGGGGGCTAATTTAGCTACAACGAGTCAGGAAAAAGATCTTGGCGTCATTGTGGATAGTTCTCTAAAGATGTCCACGCAGTGTGCAGAGGCGGTCAAAAAAGCAAACAGGATGTTAGGAATCATTAAAAAGGGGATAGAGAATAAGACAGAGAATATATTATTGCCCTTATATAAATCCATGGTACGCCCACATCTCGAATACTGTGTACAGATGTGGTCTCCTCACCTCAAAAAGGATATTCTAGCACTAGAAAAGGTTCAGAAAAGGGCAACTAAAATGATTAGGGGTTTAGAGAGGGTCCCATACGAGGAGAGATTAGAGAGGCTGGGACTCTTCGGCTTGGAAAAGAGAAGACTAAGGGGGGACATGATAGAGGTATATAAAATCATGAGTGATGTTGAGAAAGTGGATAAGGAAAAGTTATTTACTTATTCCCATAATACAAGAACTAGGGGTCACCAAATGAAATTAATAGGCAGCAGGTTTAAAACAAATAAAAGGAAGTTCTTCTTCACGCAGCGCACAGTCAACTTGTGGAACTCCTTACCTGAGGAGGTTGTGAAGGCTAGGACTATAACAATGTTTAAAAGGGGACTGGATAAATTCATGGTGGCTAAGTCCATAAATGGCTATTAGCCAGGATGGGTAAGAATGGTGTCCCTAGCCTCTGTTCGTCAGAGGATGGAGATGGATGGCAGGAGAGAGATCAGTTGATCATTGCCTGTTAGGTTCACTCCCTCTGGGGCACCTGGTATTGGCCACTGTCGGTAGACAGATACTGGGCTAGATGGACCTTTGGTCTGACCCGGTACGGCCTTTCTTATGTTCTTATGTTCTTAAGATGCTAGTAACAAAAGCAAGGAAGCATTATTTAAACTTGACTGCAACCTTAGTTCCATAATGCACGTGGTGGTGGGAGTATCCTCTTCAGGCTCCGTTGAAGTAAATGGGAGTTTTTTCCACTGACTGCAGTGAAGCAATGATTTCACCCATAGGTTTTAAGGTCAGAAGGGATCATTTTAATTAATCCTTATCTGACATCCTGCATAACACGGGCCATAGAATTTCACCAAGTGATTCCTACATCAGTCCTATAACTTCTGGTTGAGGTAGAGAGTATCTTTTTAAAAGGATGACCAGTCTTGATTTAAAAGAACCCACCACATCTCTCAGTAAGTTCTAGTGGTTAATTACCCTTATTAAAAACTGCCTTATTTCTGGTCTAAATTTGTTTAGCTTCAGCTTCTAGCCATTAGATGTTCTGCCTTCATCTGCTAGATTACAGAGCCCTCTGATATCCAATCTCCCCCAGCCTCCCATGTAGGTAGGTACTTTAGACCATGATCAAGTCACCTCTTAACCTTCTCTTGGAGAAACTAAATAGGTTGAGCTGCTTTAGCCTCTCACTGTAAGGCAGATTTTTCCAGACCTCTAGTCATTCTTGTAGCTCTCGTCTGAACTCTGTCCTGTTTGTTGTCATCTTTTGGAAGTGTGAACCCAAGAACTGGAAGCAGCATTTCAGTAATGGTCTGACTAACCCCTCATACAGGAGTAATAACACCTCCCTACTTCTGCTTAGCATTCCCCTGCACAGCAGTACAGCACACCTATAGCACCACCTTGGTCTGCTGGGGAGTAGTGTGTGTCTTCCAGTGCCAGGAATATCTAGGCAAGTTGGAATTCAATCTTCCATTTTAGAGGAAGGGTGATAAAGCTGCCAGGATAACTAAACCTCTGTCCTTCTGGGCCTGTCCCTGTGCCCACCTGTAGAGTTATCCTATTGGATTATTACTGAAAAGGAAAGGATGGGTCCTTCTGACCCCCTTTGCTGCTGTAGGAGTATCGTGAGGAGTTTGACTTGCTACTGCTGTGGAATGAGCTTCTCAAAACCCAGAGCTTTCCCCAGTACTTTGTACTCCCCATTCACCTGCTGCTGCTGCAGCATTGATATGCCCCCCACTCCCCAGTATCCATCTAGCTGCTGACTGTCTGGGCAGGAATGTTGTTCATGAGTAAGGAAAAGTAGAAGCATGTCAATCAGTTCACTGCACTGGGAATTGCTTCTCCAGCCCAATTGCCAGCCCTTAGACTGAGAGTGATTGTGAGGTACTCGCAGGAAGATAGTCTAGCACAAGAAGAGCACTGCCTAAGTGTCAGTGAAAGCTTTGTCATTTCATGGGGAGCAAGGAGACAGCATTCAAGAAGAGTCGGTCTGCAAATGTGGGGCCATGCCTCACCCCTGGGCTCTGTCTTTCCCCAAGACAGTCGTTTTTGTCAAGTTAAGCTTCATCCCTGTCTGCCCTGATGGTAAAAGCAGAGCCCCTTCAATTAAAGGACTTGGTCTCAGATTCTGCCCTAGCTCCACTTTCTGTAATATAGGTGCTGTTGTGTAAACAGCTGCTGGCAGGTGATGCAGGAGAGCTGACACTGGGATGCACTCAGTCTGTGTCTAAAAACTCATGTCTGAGGTTATTACAGGGTTCATGCCTTTAGCAGACTTGCTTTTCATTGGTCAGTAATGCTGTGGACTTCTCCCTTGTAAACCTTGCATTGTCTTCACCATAGTTCTGTGGGGCTTCAGCGGAAGGAGACTTCCAAAGGAAAGTACTTACTCAAACGTACATTGAGTGATATATAATTGTATTTATTTTTTGGGTGATACCAAATCAAGCAATTTATTATCTTAATTGTAGCAACTCTTCCATTTTTTGGGTGTGCATGTGGCTCCCCTTTTGTTAACTTGCCTTTTCCCTTCTCTAATGGGAGTGGATGTGAAAAGGCGGCCCTGTATTGGCTAAGAATCCCACACTTGTAAATTTTCAAGGTAAGTGAGATGAGAATACAGCCCTTAATCAAATGAACAATTAAAGCTTTGTCTTAATCCCATTCACTTTCAGTTCAAGTAAATACAAAAGCTCTGTATGAGGAGGCGGAAGTGTAGAAGGGGATTAAGTGTATCCCTTCCTGTACAGCTCGTAAACAACTGGTCAGCCTGCATAGGTCCTGCTGGATGAACAGGTTGGAGTGACTGACTGCATAGCGGGCACCATGTTGTGAAATAATGTCTGCAGCTTGAGGTGACAAAGCTTTGACTCTGGGGCCTTGTTGTCAAGGGAAGGCTCCTCTTGCAGTGTTTTTGTTAAACTTCCCAATAGATAATGTGACATATTAGAGACATTTTCCAGAATACTTGCATAGATTAGCAACTAGTTTTTCAGTAGGTTGGGAGCAGTATACGGAATTGTTGGTGAAATTGACTGGCATTTTAGTATTGGTGATTTGAGCGGTCACTAAATATGAAAAAACCTATTAATAAGGTAACAATATGCAATTCTGAGACACTTGGCAATTGACAGATCAAATGGAGATTTTCACATTCTCTGCCTTTTTAAAGAGGGACTGTATTAAAGGTGGTAGATATCACTATGTAGATTGCATGGTATCTCTGTTCTCTAGCTGCTCCTTCATGTAAATAGGTGAAACTGACATTTACAAGCACCCTATTCTTGCAGGATAAGGATGGAGTAGGCTGTCGTCAGGACACCACAATGTGCATGTATGTAGTAACCTACCCAGAGCCTGGCTTATCTAGTGGTATGTTGCTCTCCTGGGATTATAATAGTGTTGTTTTTTGTATGTTAATTGCTTCCGAATAAAGAGTCCATTGTGAGTGGCCCTTCTTAGAGTAGGGTGAGCCTTCGTGTCTTTAAACTGCAATGCTGGTACAAGTGCCATTTTATGAAAGTTCATTTATTAGCGTAATTGCCATTGACTCTACCAGCAACTGTAGAACACAGCTGGTAAAGCGGAGAGAAGATGCCCTTCTGATAGAATAGAACTTACTCAAAAGTTTTTCTTTTTTTAAAGTGTTGCCACCTTGCTACTGTCTCCCACTAGAGGGCAGCCTTTCTCTCTAAAAGCTCCAAATACCTGGCTCCTGAGACCAATCTTCAGCGTGCATTGTATTGCTGTTAACTCTATATCTAATACAATGGTTTTTGAAACACTGTTTAAGCTAATTTTCCCCTGTCAACCAGGGAAAAAGTGATGAAGCTAATGTGACCTGATAAATCAATAGATTCACCCATTCTATTCATGAATACAGGAAAAAAATTACTCTGAGATGTTCTGTGTCCTGTAAAGTTCTTTACCTCTGATGAAAATTACTTGTCTCTCTGTGCACGTGTAAGTAAAATATAAATGGTCTTCATGATCTGGATGAGTGGCTGGGAACAATTCTGGAAAATTTTGCAATACTGGGTTTAAACTACCCACATGGAATGGACTGGAGGCTTTTCAAAATACCTGCCTGCAGTGAAAATGTAGCTGGTCTTGGGGATCAGAGAATATTTTGGATTGTTCATGCATGATCACTGATATGACTAAAGTCCTCCTTTTAGGTTCATATATCATGCCTGTTACTGAGATATGAGTGAGTTGCTATTCATCATGGCAACATTTACTACTGGGAGTGGGGAGATGGTGCTACAAGACAAGAAAAATGAGGCAAAAAAGACATGTCCTATTTTGGCTGACTTGTTGCACCTTGAAGGAAATGTGACTAGAAGTGGTTTTCTTTCTCAGGCTCAAACTGTTCAGGTAGCTGAAGTGGAGCCACAGCCTCAGCCTTCACCTGAACTCCTGCTTCCGAATTCTCTGAAGCCAGAAGAAGGGCTCGAAGTGTGGAAAAGCTGGGCACAGACCAAGAATGCAGAGCTGGAAAAGGAGTCTCAGAACAGGCTAGCCCCTATTGGCAGTAAGTGTCATGGGAGGGAGTTATCTGGCATGGTATGTTTTACTCCATGTTTTCACCACTAGAAATTTGGTTTCAAGTAGGGATCAGGTAGCAAATGAAACAAGACTACACTTGGTTCAGACTAGAGCTACCTATCTAGTTTTCCTAAGCTCCAAATCTCTCTCAACCCTTCCATCTACCCTGATTTCGAGGATCATTTTCCTGTTCAGCAGAACCACTGCAATGTTCCATCCCTTTTGTTCGGAAAACTCCCTCCTGGTTTGAGTGGTGATTGTAGTTTGGGATTTCAAGTTCAATTTGTCACAGTGTAATGGTTAGGCTTGGCAGAATTGAACTTCTGTATCTATAAAACTTTAAAGGATAATATTATTGTAAAGTATTTCCCCCTAATTTTATCTTAATTTTCACAGTTGTAAGAAATCCTGGGGGGCACAGCCTATAATTATTTAATGACAGTAGTCCTTGAGATTCAAAAAAATAACTTTACAATCGTTAAACACACATTTTCAACATCACATGTTAAAGCATACACACATAAATATACTTAAATCAAACTCTAAGTACTCAAAGTATAAAATGCTGCTTATCTGTAAATTTCAATGATTATCAGTGGAAATATTTTTTCGTTAGTTTGTCTGTGTACAGTGAAATCGACACTTACCAAGTAAAAATCTAATCCTTCCAAGCCTAAGAATGGTTTGTCTTTGCCAACTGCGTCATGAAACATTCCAAGAAGTATTTGTGTTCCATATTGAGCTACTAGCTCAGGAACGTAGTTTGGCCGCAGAAAAGGCTATGTAGGACTGTGATGGATGAGTGCCAGTTACAGGAACAAAATAGCCCCATACACCAGCTACTTAATGAATCAGCAAATGCTGTTATGGGTTTGTTCTGGCTTTCCCATTGCTGCAGGAAAAATGTTTCATTGCAGAGAATGGAGAAGGAGATGGTCTCCATATAGAATGGGGGGTGGTGTCAGTTTTCTCTAAATGTCTTTCCCTGCTTCTGAGTTGATTTATGAATGCTTAAGGTCTCCATTGCTCCCGCGGTTAATCTTACAATGGGGAGTATGAGGTGCTAAAGGAGCTGTTTGGAAGTGGGGGAGCATATTGGGAGGGAGGGGTGGACAGTGGTGAAATGGAAGATTATGCTTGAAAAACTGTCTGTGTGGTGTGTGGCGTTTGTTGTTTTTTAGCAAATTCATCATGACATTTTGCTTTGCAGGACGCCAGCTGCTGAGATTCCAGGAAGATCTCATCTCCTCTGCTGTGGCTGAGTTGAATTATGGGCTATGCTTGATGACACGAGAAGCTCGCAATGGTGAAGGCGAACCATACGATCCAGATGTACTCTACTATATCTTCCTATGTATTCAGAAGGTAGGAGGGGAAAGCCCTCATCTCTTATTTTATGTTGTGTGCACACAACAAAACTGTGCATATGCTGTGATCAGACAGTATTTGTAGATCGCTTTCTCTGTGTAAGACCTAGAACAGGGGTGGCCAACATGAGCCTGAGAAGGAGTCAGAATTTACCAATGTACATTGCCAAAGAGCCGCTTCCAGTGCCTCCCACCCATTGGCAGCCCCGCCGATCAGTGCCTCCCCGTCCCTCCCTCCCTGCACCTCCGGATCAGCTGTTTCGTGGGGTGCAAGAGGCTCTGGGGGGGGAGGGGCGAGGGCATGACAAGCTCGGTAGAGGGCGTGGGAAGGCATTCAGTGGGGGCAGGGCTTGTGGCAGAGCAGTGAGCACCCCCCGGCACATTGAAAAGTTGGCGCCTGTAGCTCCAGCGCCGGAGTTGGTGCCTATACGAGGAGCCGTATGTGGCTCCAGAGCCACAGGTTGGCCACCCCTGACCTAGAATGAGGGTGGCAGTTGCTATTAATATCAAGCTCTCCAGCTTTTGTTTTATATATGGAAAAGTGAATGAATTCGGGAAACCTCTTCTGTGATTGCTGACAGAACATGCAGCTTTAAGAATGGACAGTTTGAGACCTTAATTAGCAGACAATTTTTAAAGGGATACTAGCTTGCAATTAGAAACAAAATAGTTGCTATTAACTAAATGAAATAATGTGGTGAGAATTTAATGGGAATTTTTTTTTTTCAAGAAAAGTGTAATGCTCTAGATCTAGTCTGTCCTGCTTAAAATCAGTGTTTCAGCTTTGACTTGCCTGAAATGTGAATGGAGGCCGATTACTTGGTGTAGAGAAGAGAGAATCTGGGTTTGCAACAGTATTTTCTTTCTTCAATAATGTGAGAGGATATTTGTACCCTAAAGAAACAATCCCAGTGCACGCAGGGCAATAATTGAAATGTAAATTTCAAATAAACTCATCCTTTTGTAAATAAAAAGCTGAGGGCCAGCTATCTTTGCTTTTAAGACTCTTCCTCTTCTTTGTTATCCACTCATACAGCAGTAATTATGATTAT
This sequence comes from Platysternon megacephalum, assembly GCA_003942145.1. Lineage (NCBI taxonomy): Eukaryota > Metazoa > Chordata > Testudines > Platysternidae > Platysternon > Platysternon megacephalum. The sequence goes on along the minus strand of QXTE01000030.1, from coordinate 13,403,212 downwards.
TCCTGGCACATTGTCATCAGTACAGGGGTATTTGTACACTCCCAGGTGTACCCTATGGAACCTCTCCAGCAAACACTGACTACAGTAAAGCAGGAAATACATGTGCCTGGGCCTTGAGCCTGGGAGGGGGCTCACTCCATCCCAAAGAGAGAGGTCCTCTGATAGGAGCTTGCTTGATGCTTTTATATCAGACTATGTTGTGATTGTCTTTTTTTGCAGTATCTCTTTGAAAATGGACGAGTAGATGACATTTTCTCGGATCTCTATTATATACGGTTTACCGAGTGGTTACATGAAGTTCTCAAGGATGTACAGCCCCGGGTCACCCCTCTTGGTAAGAGCTTTTTCTCTGCTTTAGGAAGAGGCCTCTGACATGCTGGGGTAGGGGTGGGATGGGATGCAAGAGAGCTTTAAGCTTGCTGGTGTCATCTTTCTGAAAGCTGTGACTAAAACTGATCTGAAGAAGCACTTGAGCAGAGGAACATCCCTTAACTTTCACTGAGCTGGGGAGGGAAGTTCTCCAGAGCCTGCAATAAGTACAAATATTTCGGAGGGTTTTGTGCACCAGACTCCAGTCCTGACTTCTGTTTTAAGGGTTTAGTTAGGCTTGATTCTGTGCACCATTTAACTTACTCTCTAAGGGGTTCTGAGAACTTGTTAATCTTTAGGACATTGGGAGTGTGGGGTTGATGCCCCTTCTAAGGAATGCATGAGTTGTTGAGCAGAGATGGATTCATAAATGGCAGATGAAATTCAATGTTGATAAATGCAAAGTAATGCACATTGGAAAACAGAATCCCAACCATACATATAAAATGATGGGGTCTAAATTAGCTGTTATCACTCAGGAGAGAGATCTTGGAGTCATTGTGGATAGTTCTCTGAAAACATCCACTCAATGTGCAGCGGCAGTCAAAAGAGCAAACAGCATGTTGGGAGTCATTAAGAAAGGGATAGATAATAAGACAGAATATATCATATTGCTGCTATATAAATCCTTGGTACACCCATGTCTTGAATACTGCATGCAGATGTGGTTGCCCCATCTCAAAAAAGATATATTGGAATTGGAAAATGTTCAGAAAAGGGTGACAGAAATGATTAGGGGTATGGAACAGCTTCCATAGGAGGAGAGATTAATAAGATTGGGACTTGTCAGCTTGGAAAAGGGACGACTAAGGGGGGATATAATAGAGGTCTGTAAAATTGTGACTGCTGTGGAGAAAGTAAATAAGGAAGTGTTATTTACTCCTTCTCATAACACAAGAACTAGGGGTCACCAAAGTAAATTAATAGGCAGCGGGTTTAAAACAAACAAAAGGAAGTATTTCTTCACACAACGCACAGTCAACCTGTGGAACTTTTTGCCAGAGGATGTTGTGAAGGCCAAGACTATAACAGGGTTCAAAAAAGAACTAGAGAAGTTCATGGAGGATAGGACCATCAATGGCTATTAGCCAGGATGGGCAGGGATGGTGTCCCTAGCCTCTGTTTTCCAGAAGCTGGGACTGGGCAACAGGGGATGGATCACTTGATGATTACCTGTTCTGTTCATTCCCTCTGGGGCACCAGGCATTGGCCACTGTCAGAAGACAGGATACTGGACTAAATGGACCTTTGGTCTGACCCATTATGGCCATTATTATGTTCTTATACTCCCTCCTAGTGGCTTACCCTTGGTGTCCATGAGGCAAGTGATCTGATTTGAATTGGCAATGCATTTTGCTTTTAGTGTTCTGTGCCACTGATGAGAGATTAGAGCACTTCAAGTGATAAAACCAGAGATTTGCCCTAAGGCGTGGCTTGTTCTGAACTTAGTGCATTTTGGAATCCATTTGTGGGTGCTTTTAGGCAGAGCCTTGGAAATGTTGCAGCCAAAAACTTCTGAACATTAAACCCTTCATTCAGAGTAGGGTTGGGATGTCTATGTGGGCTTCACTCTATACACGTGTGTGTCCGATAAAGGAACAGACCTTGCATGAACAAGTTATGCTATTGCTGCAGTAGGGAAGATTACACCTACTCAGATGAGAACTAAAGGATCACATTTTCAGGGGATAGAAATCTGTTTCTTCAGATTTTTATTCCCCTTGCTCTTAGTTTGGTCTGATCATCTGTCAATCCATCTTACATTTGTGTTCAGATACTTCTGCTTAAGTAGTGTGTGGGTGTCAGATCCTTTTTTTCCCTCTGCCTGTTTGATTTATGCTTTGTTCTCTGTGCCATTGCATGAGCTCTGGGGTTCATACTGTTTGTTGTGTTGCTGTGTATCTAGGTGTTTGGAGTGTAGAATTACTCTTCTGCACAAGGGAAAATCAAGAGTACACATATCCAAACAGTGTGTGTGACCCTGTACGTTGACTGAAGATGCACATAGGGCCAACGGCTCAATTTGTTCCATTCCATCAGCTTGCTCATTCTTGCTTATTAAAGGTTGATGTCAAAATGAGCATCTGTGAAATGGGAAAATTAATCTGTTTTCCCTTCCCCAAGGAATCTTTTTCTAGTGTGTATCCCTGGAAGTGCCTCTTGTGTTCATATTGTAACTACCTCAGTGGGTGATGCTGACTTCTGATTGTTGCAGGTTATGTCCTCCCCAGCCATGTAACAGAAGAGATGCTGTGGGAGTGCAAGCAGCTGGGAGCTCACTCCCCTTCCACCTTGCTCACGACACTGATGTTTTTTAACACAAAGTAAGTATTTGGGGCAGTTGATTTAATGGCCAAGGAACTTACAGCATCCTTGACAGGACTGACAGGAAACTGTATTGGACTAAGATGTGGTCACTGCTTTTTAATGGTTAGGGACATGGGAGCAAATCCCAGAGCAGTCCCTTTATACAAGCAATTATATGCAGCAAAACAAGGAAGTGAACTAACAAAGAGAAACCTGGACTTGCATCTGCCTTTTCTTGTGTTGTGCTGCTCAGAATACCACCTGACTTTCAGATGCTGGTTTGAACCCTGGCTGGCTCATAGCGAGTAAAGATAGCCGCTTCACTGTCAGGTGAGAGGCTAAGTAAGGCTTTGTTTGCCCCATAAATGTCCTGTGTCCTATTCTCACTGTTCAGGTACTTCCTGTTGAAAACGGTAGACCAGCATATGAAGTTGGCCTTCTCCAAGGTCTTGAGGCAGACCAAGAAGAACCCTTCCAATCCCAAGGATAAGAGCACGAGTATCCGGTATCTGAAGGCACTTGGCATACACCAGACAGGCCAAAAAGGTAGAGTGTACATGAGGAGAGGAGAAGCAAGCCTTCTTGAGAATGTCTCCGATTGACGGACCTGGTCTGTACTAGTCTTATAAAGAGACTTGCAGGTGCCTTCAGGTGGGGTGCAAGACACCAATGTCTTTGACAAAAAGATCCTCCCCCAGTAGCTTGGTGATCAGAGATAAAGCACGTCTGTGTGTTTTGTGAGAGCATGATGCCTTCTGACATAGGGTTGAGTGGCTGGTAGCTGATATTTATCTGAGGCACACAGGCCTCCCATCGGAAGAGTTGGGGATTAGTTTCCAGTCTCATTCTCCCAGGCAGAGGCACTGTTGTGATGCAAGGGCCTCTGAGCAAGGAGAGGAATATGAGTGGAGCTTGTTCTCTTCTCTCAATGGAAGCACTTGACTCCTGGGAACATTCATGGAGTTTAGAGGTAGAATATGGCCTGTTGACCTAAGCTTCCACTGGCTCAAGTACTGGCATTTCATTTAACCAGACTTCCTGCCTGTCAGGGGTTATAGCTAGATGGTGGGTTAATGAGTGGGTCTTGGTGATAAAGCAGATAGCCAAAAGCAATACCTGGAGGTTTCTGACTGCTAACAAGTGAGCTCTGCTTTGGGGCAGTGATCTGGCTCCTTTTACCTTTCCTGCAGCTGGTAACTCATGAGACGACATATGATGACATAGGATTTGCAAACATTGAGGCTGCTTGACGTTGCTTATTTTATTATCTACTATTGTTCTACTACAAACCGTTTCCTATACTGTTTGACACACTCTGGTTTTCGGGGGGGGGGGTTGGTTTGCAGTTACAGATGACATGTATGCAGAGCAGACTGAGAATCCAGAGAACCCCCTGCGGTGCCCCATAAAGCTCTATGACTTCTACCTCTTCAAATGGTGAGAGCTCCTGTCACGTGGGGTTGCTTATCTTCTATAAATGTGTACCTAGATTGCATTTTATAGCTGCAGAAAGATAGCTAACTTTGTCTTTAGGACAGTATTTCTCTCTCCTTTAATATCGGTATAGTTTGTATGTTAAATACATTAACTATGTAGGGGACTTCAATAGGAGGTGCATGCCCATAATAGAGGGTAAACTTTGGTCCAGAGTTGCATTAAAAAAAATTCACTAAAATCCTGTTTTTAAAATCCTGTTTTGCTCAATATTTGAAGGGGCTAAATCATGAAGTGTGAATTGTTGTAAGTGTTTATCCCAGGGTTTACTTATGATGATAGACATCAGAGCAGTTGAGCTTGTGCAGTGGCGCCTTAGCCCACAGGTGCACTGACAGCACATCCGATGGAAGTGCCCTCTGCTTTGGATGAGATGTTGGAGAGACCCAGGTGGTGGCAGCCACAAAAATGAAAGTTTGTTTTGAATATTAGAGATGAGAGAGGTCTCTTAGTAGCTGAATTTGTGTACACTTCCCTCCTTCATGGACAACACCACAACTAGCTTTACTGAAGTGAAAATGGAGTCTGAGAAGAAAACTGACTCTTAAAAGGCTGAATGGTAACCTTTGGTACCCAAGTGAAAGGAGTTTAATCTTTTCTAGTGAATATAGGTCCACGTGATAGCTGGGGGTGGGGGGGCTCTTTATTGTTAGCCTTGACTTAGTCCAGTGGCTGAATGAGTCATTAAGACAGAACTCCCCTCTTTCCCCTAGAGGAGAACTGTCTAGGGCTGGGTGGGACCCCTTGGTAGGAGAAGCGTGTCCTACCATTGCCCATAATTGTACTTGTGTTTCCATGGCTCTCCTAGTCTTGCACCTTTCATCAGCCCAACATTCACTGTAAGGATTCTGAAAGCCCCAGGGTGAATAGGGTGAGGTTACCTGTTCCAGGACATGTTACTAGCCTGCCTGTTTCTGATTTTTTTCCCCCCTTGCAGCCCCCAGAGTGTGAAAGGCCGGAATGACACATTTTACTTAACTCCGGAGCCGGTGGTAGCCCCCAACAGCCCGATCTGGTATTCCATCCAGCCAATCAGCAGAGAGCAGATGGAGCAGATGCTCACTCGGATCCTGGTGATACGAGAGATTCAGGAAGCTATTGCTGTGGCTAATGCCAGCACCATGCACTAAGGCATCCTTCCCGGCTCAGAAGGGGGTGGGGTGGTGGGGGGGGATGACGAGCAAGGATAAATTGTACAGACTTTTACACTAAAGGAGATGCCTACGTTTTGTTTTTTATTGGTGTAGTTATGAAGCCCTTTTAGGCTTCTTCTGTTTAAAAGAATCTAAAAGGAAAACCTACCCATTGTGTATCCTACCAAACACACTGAGCTGTTAGAACCATTGGAGGCTGCATTTCTCTGCCAGCTCAGAGCTGTTGAAACTGCTGGTTGACTTTGGTTTTTTATGATGTAGAAAACAGAACATGAGCTATGGGATTGGCCTGGATGGCTGGGGCCTCTGACGCCTGCTCAGAGCACGTGCAGCCTGGAGAGCACAGAGTGATGGATGGACCTGCTCAGCCAGCCCAGGAGAGGCAGGTCTCTCCTTTGTGCTCAGACATTCACTTGCTGTTGTCCTGGAAGGAGGAGGAGGAGAGTGAACTGCAATTATGATTTCTAAAAAACCATTTCTATTCAGACCTTTCAGTGACATTTTTAGATGTTAAAAGTAAAAAAACAAAAAAAACTTTACCACGCTCTTCTTTTTTTGGCCTGCATTGAGGCCTTAAACCTTGAGGCTCCTGTGCTGATGGAGTTCTTGTACCATACACTTGTGTATCATATAAAGATACCACCCTGTTTCTCTTATGTATTCTTACTCTAGTTGTTTATTAAGAATGACGAGCACGTCTTTTCAACATGCCATTGAACAGTGTGTCTTTATTTGGGGAAGAGCGCAAGAGCTGCAAGAGGGAGCATTTTAAAAAGATCAGTGTAATTGGGTTGTTCTCATCCCCCCACATATGCTTTTCAGTGTGATTTTTTCCCCTGGACCCTCTTTCTCTTTCCCACCCCTCCAAACTTTGAAGGTCTGAAGGAATTCACTCCTGTTAGGCTGTCCAGGGTCGTCTTTAGTGTTGCATGTTGGGTCAGCTTTTTTCTTCAGTGTAATAACTTACCGTTGAGAGAAACCAGTTTGCTGATAGAACTTCGTGTCCAGCTAGGAATGTGGGATTTGCTATTGCACCAGATCAGCTTATTGGTCCATCCAGACCAGTGTCCTGTCTGCAGCAGAGGCCAGTGTGTGGGGCTTCAGGCACAGGCAACGCCTGCCCCAGCCCCAAAGCACCTGACCAGTGGCTAGAGGGTTAGGAGAGAAAATGCTTTTTAGGCTGTATGGATGGCTGGCTCGCATATCAGTATCATAGTTGTATAATTTCAAGAGTTGTCAGGGGTCGTAATTCTTTTTTAAATCAGACCCACGGCACTTGCCTTACTGCATCTTCAATGGCTGCTGTATTTTGACAACATAACATTTCTGGTGGCTTCCAAAGAGAATAGATTGACTGCTGTGCTTGAAATCGGAACTCGCTCTAGCGAGGCTTAAGGTTATTGAGCTACCAGCTTCTTGGACATGAGGAGGTGACACTTCTTGAATCTGCCTTCCCCTCTTCTCCCTCTATTGCAGTCCTGTAAATGGAAGCTCCTCCATTACTGTATGAGAGAGTCTTGAGGCTTCCATTTGTCACCTCCCTATTTACATTTGCAAGCAGGGTGTGTCCTCCCTCTGATCTGTACATGTGCACCAAGGATAGAATATACCCCTAAATCAGGACTGTCCATAATGTTACCTGCCCGTGTGCCATCCTGTTTGACGTGGAGGTATGTCCAGTGAAGACTTCTGGTCCTAGCATGTGATACTTGAGCTTGATGGAAGGCTCCTTGCATCAAACAGTCAGAATGCAGATATGCCGGAGAATATGAAAATGAGGGATTTGCCCCTGAAGAGAACTTTTAAAAAGCATAACTTGGTAAGAAATGTTTGGGTAACTGCTGCAGGAAGTCGTGCATCCCCTGTTCCTTACCTTGCTCCCTCTGTTCCTTACCGACATCAACACCCAGAGTGGTGATCTAAGCAAAGTCCACTGACTTCGCTCAAGTCCCACCTCAATGACTGCTGGTAGTATCTGGCTGATACTCTAGTCCCTGTGGGGCAGGAAAAGAGAATGGGGACAGGTGGAGTGTAAAGCTGCCATCATACCCTCAACTAAGTGCAGCAATCGGGAGTATCAGCAGCACTTTTCCTCTGGCAGGGAAGTGTCAGTGTCGGTAACACTTCTTGGTTTGGCTACTATCAGATGCTATAATCTTGTCACTGTGTTCCAATGACTGCACTATTCTCCAAGCTCCAGTTCGATTATTTAAGGACATAGTTATGGGCCAGGTAGCCATTGCTCTGCTCAAGGGAGCAGAGACGCATGCGTGTTGTGCTAAGGGTGTCTGGGTCTGCATGGAGCTAATCTCTAGATCACTTGGGTAAACAGCTGCCCTGAATGCTGGATTTCAGAGGGGAGCATCCCGCCTTCTGCTCAGAAAGCAAGTGACCCTGAGAAATAAGCATGTGCAGGCTAAACACCCATCCTCAAGTCACTGTGCCCTGGAATGCCGCATATGAAACTAAATCCAGCCTTCCCAGAGGTCGGAGTGGGCCCATCCACTCTTAGTTAAATCTGAGAGCAATATGAAAATGGACGCTGACTGGCTATTCTTTCCTCCGCCAAGTACTAAGTGGATGGAATGGTTTGATATATGGCTTCACATAACATTTTTGTGTAAGTATAAACTTGCCAGAGCTTGAAACAATTTGGCAGACAGACAAGACCCAGCAATGGAATAACAAGGGATGTTGCAGGTTAGGGTTGAGTTGAGGTACACTGGCAGAGCTGTGTGGTGAAGCTGTATGCCATGTTGCTTAAAAATATACTTGATTCTCATGTATTTATTGCTGTTCACTTGCTACTGTAAAGAGCAAATGAAGGAAAAAATGTAACTGGTGGAGAGTCAAGTAATTCTTTAGGATCTTCACTCAGCCTGGAGAAGCACAACTCACTTAAACAGTATTGGGAGTTTAGCAGGCACAGAGGGCCACATAAACCCCTAAATCTTTATTGGGTTTGCCCTAGCAAACACTGAGGATTTTCCATCCCTGTCCTGTCTTTTTGATTTCTCCTGTGTGTGGAAGATGAAGGTGTTGACTTGAAGATGTACAGTGTTCTGTCCTGTCTGGTATCAAAATGGCTGATACCAGTTTCATTTCTTAGGAGACTATCCAATATACTGTGCTTTACAGATGATTTCACAGAACTTGTTTCTAGTCTGCATAGCTCTATGAAACCAGTTTAAAATGTCTGCAACATTTCTGGAGTTTAAACCCTGAACTCTCTGAGAGTGAAGAGTGATCTGACCTTTCCTTTCTAGAAAGGTCACCCTAATGCCTTATTTTTAAGGACTCCTGGAAGGAACTCTACCCAGATTAGGCAACAGCACTCTGTTGGCCTAGGGTCTTACCCAGGTCATTGGGAAATCTGCTCCTGGTTAAATGATGTAAAATAGCTCTCTTTAGCACGGTTTTCTATATCCAGTTTGTTTCCACTCCCTGCTTGAGTTTCAGTGATGGACATGCCACCTAACACCTCTTGAGTATCAAACATCTTGCTGTTGTACATATTTAACCCAAAATTCACTCCCTTCCTTTGCCTTGTATGTGCAACTGATACAGGGTTAGCCTTGTCTGTTCTATCTCGGCTTGGTTAGTTATTTAGACTGAGGCCCCCCTGCATTGTTTGTTTTTAATTGTTCTGTGCCCATTTGTCTCCATAGAAAGTGTAGCATGATTGAACATGGCGGCTTTGTGAAGCTTCTTGTGTTCTAACCTCTGACCTCCATGTATTGTCCTGTGTCTCATGAAATTGCAATATAACTGCTCTCCTACAGGAAACTTAGTCTGTTACATAGACTTGGTGTCCACTGTGCCATCATGTCCTTATTTCCTATTTTGGAGGTGATGGTCACTACTGTAAAATTGGAATGACCAAAGCAGTGGAGGACAGCCTGTGGGAAACGATCATCCCCTGGCCCCTTACTGCAGGGGGAGGGAGGGAGGAAGAGGACAATCTAAGTGTAACTTAATATAGTTCCTTCATTTTCTAACTTCTTGATTTCTAGACTCTCATGTTTCTGGGAGGAGATAGTCTCCTGTATGTCTGAAGCTGTTTCCAAAGCATGCTGCCTTGGCCTGATTCGTTGTGGGAGCTAGAACCTGAAAGTGACTCTAAACAGGAGTCCTCCCTTGCACTGATCCTCACAGGGTGGAAATGAGACCAATTGCTCTGACCTAGGAGAGAACAAGTCCATTTGCCTGGTCAACTTGGAATTGAACAAAAGCTGTGTCCACCACCCCAAGTTCTCTTTATCTGTCGCTAAATAAAAGAAAGGTGACAGTGCCTGAAAAGAGCCCTTTTCTGTCTGTATGGGATGGAGGGTTTTACGGCTAACGTTCTAGCTACCCTTCTGTTTGCTGGACTGTCTGAGGGGTTGCATGATGGCCGCACACTAGGTGTAACCTGTTTAATAATGAAATGGTTAATCTTGACGTTCGGACTCTTACGTCACAGTTAAAATGGGATAGAAACTGCTACAGCCTCGGACGTGGGGCCCTTCTCCCAGCCGTGCGTCCCGAGCTGCTAGGTTCCAACAGCAGCCTACAGAGAGATTTTTCCTTCCCCAGATATTGTAAGGAATGCACCTTGCCCCGTCATTTCAGCCTGTTCCGTTTCATTGGAGCCAGTGCATAGAAAACAGCCAAGCTATTGCTGACAGCACTAACAAGCATCTTCCTACTGTAAGGAACATCTCAAACCCTCTTCCAGGAGAGAATTGTTAATGTTCTGGGGGTGGGGGATATTAAGCTGGCAAAAGCCATGTGAAGCAATGGCTGTGGCACTCTGCCTGCCAATCCCTTCCTCCAGTGTGGCTCTGGCACAGCTCTCAGCACTGCAGTAGACATTTTTGCCCATATGGCCCTGTGCGCAGCCGCCAAGTTTCCAGTTGCCTGCTTACATCTGTTCTTGCTACTGAGTTAATCAGGAGGGTTAGGGCAGGACTGAGTCCAGCATAAAGCGGGAATAATGTGGGTCTTGGTCTCTAATGAGGGAATGTAAGAAAAGAACGGGGGGTGGGTAGGGGATGCATCTCACGAAGGCTGGTTCTAGTTGGTAATGGTGCAGCCTGCGTGCCAGAAATGTCTTGTCCATCCTCCCACATCGAATCCTAGGCTGAACAGCATATGTCATTGCCAGCCCGCAAAGTGACCTTCCAGCTCTCCAGTAGCTTTTGCCCCCTGTGAGTTACTCACACTGCAAATCATTTTAAAGAGATGAACTCAACTATTTTTTTAATTTAACTTTACTCTTATACCCTCTGATCTTTGTAATCCCCTTGGAAATGAAATGTCTTTCCCTGCAGCCTTTGTAGTCTGTTTGACAACCATTAAACCTTGCCTTGTGTTTCTAATGGAACAGAAGCTAACTTGCCTGTTTGTTTACTACTTTGTGCTCTAGTATCACTGCTGAGGTTAGCGTAAATGTGACTTGCATTGGAATAGGACAGCTGTACCACCATCGTCCTTTCCGTTAAAATAAACAAAAGATCTTAAGCAGGCAAGACACCCTCACTTCTGGCACTCTTACAGTAGGCAACGTTTACTGTTGGTGAATTGGGTCACACTTTTTTTTTTTTTTTTTTTTTTAAGAAAAACATGTCTAAATGCTTTTCTGCCTGAGTGCTCAGTAAGACCAACTGGAACAACTGCCTTAATACCACTACTCTAAGCCACTTTTGGTATGTCAGTCAGGACATCAAATCCTAAACTGATAGCACCTTATCTCCTTCAATGTAGTCCAAGAAAATTCTAAATAGGTGGAAATCAGCATGTGGGTGTATGAATTCTGTAACTCTGCCTATAACAGTTTTAGCTGAGAAATGACCAAGAAACGATGCACAGATGTATAACATCACAGCCAGGGATGTTATGAAACCCAAGGACCATATTTCTCTTAACAGTTGCCACCCTACAACACAAACTGAAAACATAACATTGCACAACTGGAAACAATATTAACTCTATGGCTGAAGAAAAGGAGTTTAATTTTCCTTCTCTATCTTGAATGAAATGATACCGTTCTGAGTACTAGGTACAGCTAGCACAGACTGTGCTATACCTGTTAAGGAAAATTGGGAGTCGCTGAAAGAAAACTGCAGTGATCAATTTCTGTAGTGACTACAGCCTTAAGTTATAAGAGCAGCTTAACAAAACAGTCACTGAGACACCATGCAATATGTAGTATAAAAGATAGACTCATAGACTTTAAGGTCAGAAGGGACCAATATGATCATCTAGTCTGACCTCCCGCATGATGCAGGCCACAAAAGCTGACCCACCCACTCCTGGATTAATTTTCTCCCTTGACTCAGCTGTTGAAGTCCCCAAATCATGATTTAAAGACTTCAAGTTGCAGAGAATCCTCAAGCAAGCGACCCCTGCCCCATGCTGTGGAGGAAGGCGAAAAACCCCCAGGGCCTCTTCCAATCTACCTTGGAGGAAAATTCCTTCCCGACCCCAAATATGGCGATCAGCTGAACCCCGAGCATGTGGGCAAGACTCTCCAGCCATGGTACTAATTACCGGTGATGGCAAGTTATTGACCTATTGACTAAGATCACGTTATCCCATCAAACCATCCCCTCCATAAACTTATCAAGCTTAATCTTAAAGCCCGAGAGGTCTTTCGCCCCCACTGTTTCTCTCGGAAGGCTGTTCCAGAACTTCACTCCTCTGATGCTTAGAAACCGTCGCCTAATTTCAAGCCTAAACTTCCCGACGGCCAATTTATATCCATTTGTTCTCGTGTCCACATTAGTACTGAGCTGAAATAATTCCTCTCCCTCCTTGGTATTTATCCCTCTGATATATTTAAAGAGAGCAATCGTATCTCCCCTCAGCCTCCTTTTGGTTAAGGTAAACAAACCGAGCTCCTCTAGTCTTCTTTCATACGACAGTCTTTCCATTCCCCAGATCATCTTAGTGGCCCTTCTTTGTACTCGTTCCAGTTTGAATTCATCCTTCTTAAACATTGGAGACCAGAACTGCACCCAGTACTCCAAATGAGTTCTCACCAATGCCTTGTATAACGGGACTAGCACCTCCTTGTCTCTACTAGAAATACCTCGCTTAATGCATCCCAAGATGTGGTGCTGCCTTAACTATCAAGTTATTGGAATAAAGTAAACAATCGACCAAAGGTTAAACTAAACTCAGTCACCCCAGTGACGGCCTACAGGCTGGGAGAGCCCTGCTGCCAGAACTGCAGAATCCCACCCTGCTGCGCTGTCATCAGAAGAATCCTATCCAGTCCTAACCAGTTTTATGTGGTAGCAAAAGGAGTGGGACTTTCAAAACAGTTCAGCACCCAACGTGTTGAGCTTTCTTGAAAATCTGGCCCCAAAAGAGGCACCCTCTGTTGATTTAAACTGAATCATATGAAACTTTTTTGTGATGTTTTTTCATAAACAGACAATGCAAAGTCCAAAAAGGTGCATGACTTAGTTGTATATGTTTTCAAATACCCCATCCTTCACAGGATCTCCAATAGAATTATGCAACTATACAATTTTGCAACTCACTGCAACACCAGACAATACTACATAGCCATGTTTGGGCGAGGGGTAACAGTAACGAAACAGAAAACCTACATGAATAGGAGGCGAAGGCGTTAGGTGGAATGGAAGTCTGGTGGTGATTGAGCCATCTCAATGGTTTTTGGTTTTTTTAATCCAAATGTATCTAGAAATGGGGTCAAAATTTCTTCAGCTGCTAACTCATGCAGGTCTGAATACCACTTCAAAGGAGGGTGTAAAATTGGATAATCTGCCCCCTACATTAGCTCTCATTCTTTTAAATCCTAAAGTATGAGGTTTAATATCCCTTCCAAAACATATCCTAAGTAGACATTATTTATATAAATATCAGTCCCTTTTGGCATCTTCAGCTCTTGACCTCAATGGCTGCCTGTGGCAATAAGTTCCACAGCTTTTCAAACATTGTGTAACTGACACTCTTCCTTTTATCCAGTTTGTTTCCCACCTTTTTAATTGTATGTGCTCTTTTAAGATGCAGGCAGAACAGAAGTTTCTTATTTTATAGACTTTTATTGTGTCCCCTCTTATTGCTCTGGTTCCTAAGGTAACAATCCCAAACTCCGTTAATCTCTCTTCATGAGAGAATTTTCCTAGGCCCTTGATCATCCTCAATACTTCTCCGAACACCTGCAATATGCTGTCTGAGATGGGGTGACCAATCCTGCACACACAATGCAGCTGAGGCTGTGCTGTTGAGTATATAATGGTGTATTCTCCACCTCATTCCTTAGGCATCCTAAAATCTTTGGGGTTTTTTAGCACAGCTGTACAATGAGCTGTGTACTATGATGTCCAGGTTCTTTTACTGTGTTGATACAGCTTACAGAGGTCTAAATTAACTGTATGAGTACTTCATTTCCCCCCTCCACTGTGCATTGCTTTGTAGTTACCTTCATTGACTTTCATTTGCCATCATGTTGCCCATTCACCAAGCTTGTTTAGGACTCACTGTAGTTCCTCACTCTCCTGTCCTGACTAACCTAAATTACTTTGTCATCTGTAAATGTTGCTACTTCATTACTCACCATCTTTTCCAGATCATTAAGAAAAATATTGAACATGGAACCTATCACAGAACCTTGAGGCCCTGTGCTGTTAACCTGTTGCCAGGATGAATATTGCCATTTAATTTTGTTTTCTGTTTCCTAGCCAGCTTTTGATCCATGACAATAGTTTGCCTCTCACCCCATGACTACTTCATAGTCTCTTGGGTGGGACTTTGTCAAAGGCATTTTGGAAATCCAAATAAATTATGTAAACTAGTTCTCCCTTAGCCACTACTACATTGACACAGATAATTCTGAGAGATTACTGAAACATCATTTTCCTTTGCAGAAATCATGCTGATTAGATGCTCTCATGATGTTTCACGTGTTTTGTTCTGCTTTTAATTATAATTTAAACCGGTTTTTCCAGGTACACATGTAAAGTTCACTAGTCTGTTGTTCCTAAAATCACTGCTCAAGACTTTTAAAAAAATATTGGTACATTTGCTACTCTCTAATCCTCTGGAATAGTTGCTGTTTTTAATGAGAAACTGCATATATTTTGTTAGCAGTTCAGCTATTTCATACCTAAGTTCCTTCATAACTCTTGGATATACTGTCTGGGCCTGGTTACCTATGGGGTTATCAATTTGCTTCAGCACCTCACCTGAGTCTCTGAGGGTACCTCCTCGTTATTACCAGAGAAGAGCAGGGCCCAGGGATGGATTTCTCCAGCGTTTCTGGCAGTGAAGACTGAGGTAAAATAATTAAATTTCTCAGTGGTGTCCTATTGTCCTTATCTTCCTCATTGCTCCCTTTCTTATCTCTAGTGCGTCAATGAACTCATCTATCGTTTTGCACTCTTCCTGTTCTGTTATAGTTTTAAAAAAACGAGGCGGCCGTTGGCACCTTAAAGACTTATTTGGGCATAAGCTTTCATAGGTAAAAAACCCCACTTCTTCAGATACAGCTGAAGAAGTGGGTTTTTTACCTACGAAAGCTTATGCCTAAATAATAGGTAAAAAACCCCACTTCTTCAGATACAGCTGAAGAAGTGGGTTTTTTACCTACGAAAGCTTATGCCTAAATAAGTCTGGTAGTCTTTAAGGTACTCCTGGACTCCTTATTGTATCCACAAAAACAGACTGATACTTGTTATAGTTAAAGAATCGCTCATTGTTTGTGGGGCTTTAAACCCTTAGCTCAGGGATCCCCAACGCGCTGCCCGCGGGCGCCATGGCGTCTAAGTGCGCCCACGTACCGGCCGGCGGACGAGCATCCGCCGCAATGCTGCCGAAATTCGGCGGCATTTCGGTGATGACGCCGCTTGTCGGTGGCATTTTGGCGGATGCTTGGCGGCCGCCCCGGTCCTCTGTGGCTCGTCAGACGAAAACAGTTGGGGACCCCGCCATAGCTGTGGGAGTTTTACAATCCATTTTGGCCCTTGTAGTTTCCCCCTTGTTGCCTGCGGTCATTTAAACCAGTGTTTCTTAAATGTGGCACCAGGGGCTTCTCTGGGGTCACAGCCCCCTGGCCTGTGATGGGGGGGGGGGGGGCTTCCTCTTGCTCCTGGATGCCCCCCCCTGGAGCCCGTGAATTCCCCACCTGCCCAGGGGCCGTGGGGCTCAGGCGTGGGGCTTTAGGCCGGGGGTGGCAGGCTCTGGCCCCCGCTGCCTCCCCAGCCCCTCACCCCCCATTGCCCCCCCCCCCCCAGCTGACACGGGTCTGTCAGGGGCTAGCCCGGAACACGGCTCCGCGGGGTTGGGGGTTTGAGGGGAAAGTGAGCGCGGCCCCGGCCAGTCACCGGAACACGTGTCCTGGGCAGCCCGGGGCCCGGGGGGGAGCCGTGAGCTCGGCCCGGGCTCGCCGCTCGCTGCGGGGGCGGGGCTGCCCTTCTCGCGCGGCGGGGGGCTGGGGCTCGTGTCCGCGCTCGGCTCCCGTAGGGGGCGGGGCTGGGGGCGGGGCCCGGGCCTGCGCGTGGGTTTATCTCCGGGGCGCGCGCGGCGGGCGGCTCTTTCTGGGCCACGCGGGCCGCAGCCGTTAGCCGCGGAGCCGCCATGGCCGATTACCTCATCAGCGGCGGCACCGGCTACGTGCCCGACGACGGGCTGACGGCGCAGCAGCTCCTCAACTGCGGGGACGGGCTGACCTACAAGTGAGCCGGGGGGGGCGCCGCCAACGAGTCGCGTTGTCCCGCCAGGCGAGTTCCCGGCGCGGGGCTCGGGGGCTCCATGGGGCCCGGGCGGGGGTTACCCAGCGCCCCGCCCCCCGGCTGCGGTATCCGCTCGCACGGGACCAGCCGCGCCCTGGCCGGGGGGGGGGCGCAGCCCGGCTGCCGGCCCAGACTGTGCCCCCCCCCCGCCCCACAATCACCCCCCCCTCTACCCTGGGCACCGCGCCCCCACCCGCGCTGCCCAGCTCCGGGTAACCCCCTCGGCGTGTCCCAGCGTTTCTGAGACCGTCCCCGGAGCCAGGGCAGGAAGGGCTGTCCCGGGGGGTTCGGGGGGTGTCCCGGGGGGCGCGGGGTCCTGTCCCTGTGGGCGGGGGGCGCTTGGGGGGTGTCGTGTCCCTGAGAGCGGGGGGCGCGGGGTGTCCCTGAGGGCGGGGGGGTGGGTCCCTGAGGGCGGGGGTCGCGGGGGGGTGGGTCCCTGCCGGCGGGGGGTCCTGTCCCTGCCATGCAGGTGATTTCAGTTTGTCTCTTTCCATCCCATCTTCCAGTGACTTCCTTATTCTGCCTGGCTATATTGACTTCACTGCAGACCAAGTGGTGAGTACAAAGGTGAAGTTTGCATTCTCTGGGATTCATGACTACAGGCTGGTGCTCCCTGGCCCCAGTTCTTTGCTAACAGGCTCTTCTTGTGTCTGCTTAAGTGCCCATTGTAGAGGGAGAGAACAATCTTTATTTTACTATCTTGGCTGCCCTTGGAGCTAAACTCTTGGAGACATTGGTGCCCCTTTGAGGATCATGGAAACTAAGAAAAACACGTTGTTGTAAAGCACAGTGGTGTGTGGCATATGAAGCAAAAATCCATGCTGGTTTCCCTGGTTCACAGGCCCAGGTAGAGTTGCTTTGGGATGAACTTGCATATCACCACAACAAACCTTTTCTTCTTTTAGGACCTGACTTCAGCTTTGACCAAAAAGATAACCTTAAAGACTCCCTTGGTTTCCTCTCCTATGGACACAGTGACAGAGGCCAGCATGGCCATTGCAATGGCGGTGAGTGCCTATGGACAAGGACATTGGAAGGTGGGAGAAGTGACTCCTGTAAACTGAAGAATAACTTTTTAATACCGGTTCCCAAGAGTGATGACATCATCTGTGTTAAACTTACAGTTTCAAATAATGTGCTACAGTGTTAAACCAGCTGTCGCTAACTAGACTCACTATTGCCAGCTGCTGTTTTTTCAGATCTCCTTAAGCTGGTCTTGCTGTTAGTGGGTTAGATCTTATTTCTCTGCACCATACTGGAGCTTTATCAATGTGTTCTCTTAGCAGTATAGCCTCTCAGCTGCTGTATTCCTACTCTTAACTCTATAAGGGAAAACAAACCGTTTGTAACATACAACATCTGATGTTAAATCATCTTAAAAGAAAATTGGAGCATGTTTTGGGCCTGACTGTACTCCTTACACTGGTATCCCATAAGCAGCCATGGGGGTGGGAGGCAAGTCATGTCTTTGGATTAGGGAATCCTGGCATTTCTACTGTTCAGATTCTGCCCTCAGTGTATCTGAGCTCCCATTAGCAGTGCGGTTTGCTCTGCTACAGTAGTAGTCTGCTGTCTGTACCTGGTTGTTGAATTCACCAAATAAAGTTGAGGGTCCCTATCGTTGCAGTGACTTACTGCTGCCTCTGTGTGTTCTCAGCTCACAGGTGGGATTGGATTCATCCATCATAACTGCACACCGGAATTCCAGGCCAATGAAGTACGGAAAGTTAAGGTAACGAACAGCTGAAGCAGGAAACTAGGAGCTGCAGCAACTGGGCAAGTCACTAAATGTCCAAAGGGGTCTGGCTCCAGTTTGAGAACCATGAAATAGGCTTCAGCAAAGGAGAGCTGGCAGGCACTCGTTCCCCTTGTATTCTAGTCTCTTAGAGCAGTGGCACTGGTCAGTGCAGGTGGACATATCAGCTCTTCTGTCTTGCCATATCCCACAACAGCTAGGGACACGAGAACCTGCTTACTGAGTGTGGGGGAATGTTGGCCAGGATGCTGGGGTTAAATCCCCACCTGCCTATTTTGAAAAGTGTCAATGAATTTATCCCCAGAGATGGGCAGAAAGGAGCTTGACTTGGTTGATGCAGCATCCATGTTGTTTACTCTGCTCTCTGAATGTGCTTTGTTTCAGAAATATGAACAGGGATTTATCACGGACCCAGTGGTGCTGAGTCCCAAGGACAGAGTGAGAGATGTGTTTGAAGCAAAAGCCCGTCATGGATTCTGTGGCATTCCTATCACAGACAATGGAAAGATGGGGAGTAAGCTGGTGGGGATCATCTCATCCCGAGACATTGACTTCCTGAAAGAGGAGGAGCACGACTTGCCCCTCAGTGAGGTTTGTTACCGAGGTCCCGCACTCCTGGTGGGAGAGGGAGGGTTATGTTAGGAAGTGCTACAGCGTGTGGTGATGACACAGGCTCAGTGCTTGAATGAAGTTTGAGAACCAGCCCGGCAGGGACAGGGGCCTGGCTCTTTGTTTTATTCCAGGTTTCAATTAGTCTTTCTGTTGCTTAGTTGAACTGCTCACCTCTGGCTTCTGTGCCTGCTGCTTCGTTCTGTAGCTGTGTATTCTGTGCCTATTTACTAGTGTGTTCCAATGACTGCTGGCTCTGGTTTACCATTTGGCACAATCTGGCCATGATCCTTTTTGCTTCCTCTAGCAGTCATCAGGGATGCAGGAATGTGGGGGACTGGGGGGGCCACACATGGCCTTTCCACTTTTGAAAGTGGACAGACCTGGCCCATCCACTGTTTGCCACGGGCCCTGTCCCTTCTCTTCCCCCATAATACTCCATCGCCAGGCCCAGGTGAGAGCGGCCCAGACAGCTGTGGGGAGCTGCGGACCCTTTACGTGCCTGGGATGGGGGGGCCTGAGAGCCTCTGGGGAAGAGGAGGGGCAGGGGCGGGGCCTCGACTCCCACCCACCCACACTTTTAAGAAGAATCCGTCGCCCCTGGCAGAGGTTCGCTATTAGCTGTAGCCATCATTTCTCTCCTGATTCTGTATTGGCTGTTGTCAGATGCTACCGGTGTGGTGCTCTGCTTTCTCCTTTGTTGATATCACTCGTCTGCGTGCGTGTGTTCCCTCTGTGTGCTGCCCCAGCTCTGCGCAGATAGCTGACCCAGCAGACCCGACGAGAACCCCCAATAACCACAGAGTCCAGTAAGATGCAAAGTCACGTCAACTAGGTTTATTGCGATCTTGGACACAATTGCAGTTCCCTGTAGGTTTCTTAGCCTAACTCAGGGCATACTACGAGAAAGTGCCTCTTGGCAAGGACCCGGCTTAGTGGCGGGACTTTCCACTCCCCCTACGGCCGGACAAAGACACTGCCCCAGGGATACATTCTTATACACAGGTACAAACAAATTACACATCACTCCTGACGTATTAAGGTGCAACCCTTCTACGCAGTAAGGTGCAACCCCTCTACGTAGTAAGGTGCCGCCTCTCACCTTGTACAGATTGGTTCGATCAAAACAACTCTATCCATCATTTTACCCTTTTGCCCCTGTCATTGGGATGGGTCGGCCTGTTCCATGTTATCTGTGTGGAATGTATACCTGATATCTAGTGTTCTGTACCTTTTAGGTATGTATCTTCTTGCAGCATCAGCCCTTTCCTTGCCAGCTTCTGTGAGCAGGGCCTGCCTCTGGCTCACAGCTTAACTTTGCTTTTTATGCTAGCAAAGTTTTGACCATTACTTCAGTTCAGGCCTCAGGCCTCATACTGGGCCTTTATCAGGGCCTTCACTTACTACATTGGCTACTGCTGCTCTCCTGTAGTGACCTGGCTGTTGGAAAAGTGACATTGTTTGAATGCACAGGCCAGAGCCGCCAAGCTCCCATTCACTGAATAGTGCTTTCAGGCTCCTGGTATAATCCCTTTGGCTGGGACTCTCTCAGTGCAGGGTAACTCCTGGGCTCAGTAAAGTCATACTTAGCACTTCAACAGTGCTTCATTAACAAACTTTCCTTTTCTCCCTCTTGCTCTCTCCCATCAGCCTGCAGCGTGCACTCTGTTGTGTGAGCCTTCTGGTGCTAATTCCGTTGGTACTGGTACTGAGGAAGGGTTGTGGTAGCTTGTAATGATAGATCTTCGGTGTTGTCAGATGTCAGCATACGGTAGTTTTAGTGCTTCTGGGCCAGTGCCGCCCTCCTGACTTAGGTCAGCATGAGCTAAAGATAGACCCAGCTTGGCATTGCGTTCATGTCCCAACTCAGTTTTCAATCTCCTGTTACTAGCCAAAGAGACACTGACAATGTCACTTCAGGAATGGTACCAAAGAGGCTTGTGTTTCTTCAGAGATGCTGAACCATTCAGAATATCGAACGGTCATAATGGGTCAGACCAATGGTCCATCTAGAACAGCATTCTGTCTGACGGTGGCCAGTCGAGATTCATGCCATATGTCCTGCTTAGGCCTCTTAGCATCTATGCTGCAGAGCTGGAAGCCCCTTTCCTATTCTTGTTTCAAACACTGATTCCTATTTATGCAACAGTAGGCAGGAGAGTTTATTGGCCTCTCTGTAACAGCCCTGGTTCTCATCCCACTTACGATTCAGCTTTAATGTCCTGCTCATTGCTCTCATAGGCTCTCCAAGTAATTAGTGGTCGGTGTTATTCTGGGCCCCCCCCCCCCGGAATTATTTTCTGTGCAATCTGAGACCTAACAAACCAGCCCCCTCCATCCCAATTTTGGGTTAGATGTTACTCCCCTGAACTCAGGGAGGAGAGCTCTCTTTCTTGAATATGTACCTTGTGAGCCCTGTCCAGATGCACACTGGTGCTGGTTTGTCAGAGTGGACACAGGCAGGCATGTTAATTTAGATTAGGCTGTCAAGCAATCAAAAAAATTAATCACGATTAATCGCGCTGTTAAACAATAGAATACCATTTATTTTAATTATTTGTGGATGTTTACTACATTTTCAAATATATTGATTTCAATTACAACACAATACAAAGTGTACAGTGCTCACTTTATATTTTTATTACAAATATTTGCACTGTAAAAAACAAAAAATAGTATTTTTAATTCACCTCATACAAGTACTGTAGTGCAATCTCTTTATCATAAAAGTTGAACTTACAAATGTAGAATTATGTACCAGAAAAACCTGCTTTCAAAAATAAAACAATGTAAAACTTTAGAGTCTACAAGTCCACCCAGTCCTACTTCTTGGTCAGCCAATCCCTCAGATAAACAAGGTTGGTTACATTTGCAGGAGATAATGCTGCCCGCTTCTTGTCCACAATGTCACCTGAAAGTGAGAACAGGTGTTTGCATGGCACTGTTGTAGCTGGCGTTGCAAGATATTTATGTGCCAGATGCGCTAAAGATTCATATGTCCCTTCATGCTTCATCCACCATTCCAGAGGACATGCTTCCATGCTGATGGAATCACAGAATATCAGGGTTGGAAGGGACCTCAGGAGGTCATCTAGTCCAACCCCCTGCTCAAAGCAGGACCAATCCCCAGACAGATTTGTGCCCCAGATCCCTAAATGGCCCCCTCAAGGATTGAACTCTCAACCCAGTGAGGACCTGTTCATTTTCATCATCTGAGTCAGATGCCACCAGCAGAAGGTTGATCTTTTTTGGTGGTTTGAGTTCTGTATAATGTGAGCGCCGTACACTTTGTATTGTAATTGAAATCAATATTGAAAATGTAGAAAAAATCCAAAAATATTTAATAAATTTCAATTGGTATTCTATTGTTATAAGTGCGATTAATCGCGATACATTTTTTTTAGTTAATCGCGTGAGTTAACTACAATTAATTAACAGCCCTAATTTAGATGTGAACTCTTCCTCCCATCCCCTGCCCTTATTCTGCAGCATCAGGCACTCCCAAGCAGAGTCCTTCTAAAGCCAGCATGCTAGGGAGCGCTGTCTGAAAACCAGCCCAGTGACTGGAGTTTCTGCCAGAACAGTAAGAGGCTGTGATTATATCAGGCAAATGAGTGCTGGAGTTAGGTTCCTAACCTATTACAAGTACTTTGGTCTGGATTGTGTAGCTGGTGATGTGAGGGGAGTCTGTGCTGCTGAAATCCCAAGTAGAGGGTGTGAGGTTCTTCCTTCTCTCAGGGTGATCTCCCTGGGTCGGCCGGCAGTATGGAGATACAGCCTATGGACACAGCTCTGTGCTGGGCTCCATGTGGATTTGAGTGGACTGTTTGAATGGGTATAGAGTGCTGCAGGCTGAGGATTCATTTCCATGGGCTGCTCCACGCTATCGCATGCTCCCTCATCCATCCCATATGTAGGGTTTAGTTGGGACCCTCTGGCTTCTAGCAAGTGGCCACTGAAGCATCTTTGCTTGGCAGTTTGTGTTTCCTGTCCTGGATCAAGTGGGAAGGAGCTCTCACTCGTGTATGACTTTTCATTCTTTACCCCCTTTTCTATCAGATTATGACAAAGCGGGATGATCTCGTTGTCGCCCCTGCAGGGGTAACATTAAAGGAAGCAAATGAAATTCTGCAGAGAAGCAAAAAAGGTACCGTGACTAGCTGTGTGTTGCGTGGGTGAGCCGTGTCTGGCATAGAGCAGAGGGTAAGGGCGGGGGGGATGTGAGCGCACACTTGTGCATGTATGGGAAATGCTCTCATGCTCATCTCTCCACACATTCAGTTTGTTTCTCAACGCAAATGTTTTTCCCTACAATAAAAGACTGATGCCAGGTGTCCCATGGGGTGTTCCTTCCAAATCTCCTTGGGGAGAAGGGGATGGTAAGGACAGGCGTGTCCTGGAGCCCCAAACGAGCGTGAAGACCTGCCAAAAGATTAAAACCTTCACCTTCATCTCTGAGTCTGCTTAGAACTTCAGGGATTCCTGCCAGTCAAGGTGCTGAAAAGCTGTAAATGCCGAGAGCGCACTTGGCCGCAGGCTTTTAATTTTGTATCCAGTTTCTAGAGTCTGGTTTCAGAGGCTTGTGACCAGTTCAGTTTTGTGGGGGGGTCTGGAGTGACTCGAGTACAAGTGCCCTTTTTGAATTCAAGGCTATGCAGCACGATCAGGATCATAATCCTGAGCCCTTTCCCAGTCCTACTGACTTCTCATTCTGCCAGCTGGGATGAGAACCAGAGTCTGCTGGGTTTCAAAAGCAAGTTCTGCTCAGGCTGCCAGTCACTCTTTGCATCTCTGGCATACAGTGTCAGCTGGGTTCCTTTAACTGGGAACTCCTGCCCTGAGGGCCAGGTGGTGGGAGGTTCTGAAATGGTGTATTTATATTTATTTCAAGGCAAGCTGCCAATTGTTAATGAGGAGGATGAGCTGGTGGCTATAATCGCCCGCACGGATCTGAAGAAGAACCGTGATTACCCACTCGCATCTAAAGATGCTAAGAAGCAACTGCTCTGTGGTGCTGCCATTGGAACCCATGAAGATGACAAGTACCGTCTGGATCTCCTAGTGCAGTCGGGGGTGGATGTCGTCGTCTTGGTGAGCACCAGGGTTTGGCTTTTCTCTTAGTCGAGTGAATTCAACACACCCTGACAAGTCTTTGATTAGCATCCCTCTTCATAGCATAGCTTCATCATGGACTTTGTGACTGGCCCCCTTGTGCCAGTGGCCTAGCTTGGACCTGCAGGGCTGGGGCAGGAGGGAGACTCTAGTCTAAATGGCCAGTCTGTTCATGGTGGGGCATTCTGATGGCATGTGTGTTGATACAGATACTGGTCTACTAGCATGTGGTGATTTGTGCAGCTCGATATAGTGACATCAGACAAAGGTGCTATGCTCGCTTGATGTCTGTCACTGACCATAGGACTAATGTACGAGCATGTGTTGGACTCCTTGTGTGAAATAACAGTATTGTGTCCTTTAATTACCTGATACACCTCTACTTCGATATAATGCTGTCCTTGGGAGCCAAAATATCTTACCGTGTTATAGGTGAAACCACGTTATATCGAACTTGCTTTGATCCACCGGAGTGCACAGCCCCGCCCCCCCGGAGCACTGCTTTACCGCGTTATATCCGAATTCGTGTTATATCGGGTCGCGTTATATCGGGGTAGAGGTGTACTTAAAACAAATAACACAGAGGGACCAATATGGAACTCCTCAGCAGTCTGTCCTGTCAGCCCCACGTCTCTAATCATTTGGGCACAGCAGTTTGCATGTGCCCTTGCTGTCGATAGGGTAGTCTGAGAGCCCATCTAGAAAGGAAATGGGAGATATTCACCGAGCGTGGTTATACAATGCTTGTTTAACAGGCCATGTTAGCTGGATTAGTCAGAAGCACCTTCTATCTCCCATTCTAACAAGGGGGGCTGGGGCACTTAATGGGGAGCCTCCATAAGCAGGGGCTGCTGCTGCTGCCTTGGGAAAAAGGCAACTAACTTTTCCTGTCCTCTTAGGGTGTCTTCACCACACAGGTAACTTGAGTTATAATCCATTTTACCCCTAACTTGACTCCTGTCCACATGCAAAATTCTCTAGCTGGAATTAAGCAGTGCTTTAAGCTCACACTCACCAGCTCGTGAGGTGGATGGGGAGGTGGCACTCCAGTGATGCTGACTCTGGAGCTGGTAATGCAGTGGGGATCTCATCAATAGCTAATCCAATCGCTCTGTGCTGCTAATGAGCTCTCTGTGTAATGCCAGTGGTGGTTTTAAGTGGGGTTGCTGTCAGGCCCGGCTTATCATAGCTATGGTGTTCAGGGGTGTGAAAAATCCCACGCCTGAGGGCCGTAGCTATGCCAGCTGCAGTCAGTTCGAGGGAAGAATGCTGCCATGGCACGGGGAGGTGGAGTTCCTGTGGCGACAGAAAAACCCCTTCCATGGCTGTCATCTGGTCTGGTCTACACTAGAAATGTAGGTCGGTTTAACTACATGGCTCATGGGTGTGAAAAAATCCGAGGCCCCTGACTGGTGGTGTTGACCTGAGTCCCAATATAGACCGTGCTAGGTTGATGAGAAAATTGTTCTGTCGACCTAGCTCCTGCTTCTCAGGGAGGTGGCTTGCCCCCTGCCGAGGAGAGAACCCCGCCGGTCAGCACTGGTTGTGTCTACACTGAAGGGCTGCAGGGGCTGCACGACGCTAACAGGGTTACGGCAGTACAGCTCCAGTGCTGCAGCTGTGCCACTCTAGCGCTTGTGGGGTAGACGTGGCCTCACCCAAGGCAGGCGAGCTCCAGCCCAGTAACCAGAGTGCGAACTTGTCAGAACTGGAGCTGACTGTGCTGTGAAGACCCACCCAGAGTAAAATGAACGACAAAAACCAAGCCGCGTGCATGGGAGTTGGGAAGAGTCGTCCTTGAGCATCTCTGGGGTCTGTTTGAATTCAGTATTCGGGGGGCCCATCACCGTAGTAGCTGAGCACCTGACAATCTTCACCCCCCCTCTGAGGCCAGGCAGTCCTGCCATTCCGGTTCTAGGGATGGGAGACCGGTCTAGTGACGTTACATGACAAGGTATTTGTGGCAGAGCCCAGGCCAGGGCTCTAACCACAGGACCATCCTTCCTCACTCGTATAGACTGTACCGTGGACATGTCTTTCTTGGGGGTGGGACAGGACCATTTGGACGATGAGGACTAGACAGGTGACTAGCTGCTGTTCCAGCGCTAAGGGCTTGGCCTGACCTCCGCCCCACACCCTTTCTTTCCAGGGCAGTATTAGTGAGGGTTCGCAAGGCAGCTGTCTCTTGGCAGTGTGAAGTTGAGGCCCTGAAACACAAATAATTCTCTAAAGAATGCAGCTCTTAGATGTTTCTCTTAGCCCTCAGTGTGAGCTGTGTGTGCGCGCGCCCTGCATTCATTAGGCTGAAATGTCCTGTAAGATGGAAGTTTGTGGTGGTTTTCTCTTGTAGCTCATGTCTTCCTGGCCGCCTGAGCCTGGGCAGTGGGGTCTTTCAGTACTGAAGTGAATTAATCACCTGTTTGCAATGTGCTGAAGTCTCTGCGACTCTCCTAGGGCTGGATTTAAAATCCTTTGTAGCTATTTTGGTTGATTTTGTTTTTCTTTCTCTTCTAGGATTCCTCTCAGGGCAATTCCATTTTCCAGATCAACATGATCAAGTATATCAAGGAAAAATACCATAACCTACAGGTCATTGGAGGCAATGGTAATCTGCTAAATGCAATTTTAGCTTCTAGACTTGGACTGTTTTCAGTTGTTGTGAAAGACTTGTTGACCTGCTTTAAATGAGCGTCACTGTCACCTGCGCAGTGGGACTTTGGCCTGTGTGTCAGATGTATAGAATATGGTACAGCACCTGAAGGACACTTCCGTTCTGTGTGAAACTTCTCACTCAGGGTTAATGCAGTCTGTGCAATCCCCAGCCTTGACCCTTTTCTCTCTGGGCTCTGTAACATTGGTTTGAAATCCTTCTAGAATTTCAGGTGTCTGGTTCTTGGAGGACTCCTACCTTGTGTGGAAAATAAATGGAAACCTCCATCTGAATTTGGCAGAGCAGAGTTTAACTCTTTTCCTCTGGTGCTAACGCAGCATATGTTGCTAACGCAGCATAGTGCCTCCTCCAGCCTTTTGTCTCACGCTTCCTCTGCCATTGTACAATGCATTACAATGGCCTCACTAGTCTAGCTGCAGCACGGACTCCCCTGCGCCATTGGGCTAGTGGGGAAGCACGTGAACATCAAGAGCTGTTGTGGATTCAGCAGCCAGTAGAATGCCAGTGGAAAGGGCAGTGGAGAAGCATGGCCCTGGGAAATCAGTCAGACACGACCCACACTGGGAGGGACCCAGTCTTAGGCTAACCCCACCCAGGCTCTGGCATCAGGCTGATCCCTCCCAACCCCCCGAGGGGCGCTGTGTAGGTGTAAAGCTAAGCCCTGGTCCCTGCACACCAAGCCGGCAGGGTCTCTTCCTAGAGCAGTCAAACATCAAGGCCTGGCTTTCACCCTGGGTCAGTGCACACGTGCCAAGGCTGTGGTGACTGGTGCATGCACAAGAGCAGCAGGGTGATGCGCACACACTTGTCGGTTGACTGAGGACCAGCCGTTTGGTGCTGGATTGCTGCTGAGATTTTAAACTGACTTTGTGCATGACCTGTTGTGTTACCATGCACACCAACACAATTGGCCTGCCTCCAAAAGGGAGCACTCTCCATCCCTAGATCCCCGGGGCTGCGAAGCTGAATCAGGTGCTGTTTGTGGAACCCATTGAGATGCCCGAGTGGAAGGTGCTGGGCAAGTGCAGAGAACCCAGCTCAGGGAGGTAGCACCTTTGCAGGAAGCTAGGGCGACTGGCTAGCTACTAGTGGTGAAAGGAGACAACGTTCTCATTTAAAAACATTTGTCTGTTTGTTCCAGTGGTGACGGCTGCTCAGGCAAAGAATCTGATCGATGCAGGGGTCGATGCTCTAAGGGTCGGGATGGGCAGTGGCTCCATCTGCATCACGCAAGAAGGTAAAGAAAATGTTTAATATCTTCTCAATAGCTAGAAGAACAAATATCTGCTAAACATCCGTTTCCTATCCAGAACCTGCGATAAGTCTGTGGCGACACAGTCCTCGAGTTCTAGCCGCTGTTGGGGTGCTGACTGTCTGCCGCAGGGCCGGTGTAACGGGGGTAGGATTTTACAGCTGTGTAGTGCCAAAGACACTCCGGGGCTGGGTGTGGGAGCGTAGAAGTGCCACTCGACCTGATCTCCACCTAAGCGAGCAGGGCAAAGGAGAGGGCATAGGGTACAGACCTCGGGGGTGGGGGTAGGGGGGTTCCATTTGCCCAGCATAGCTAGGAGGGCAGCAGAGAGGATGGTGATGAAACTCCCAGGGTTGTTTGTGTGGCCCTGCCCTGGGGCAGCTGCAGCTGACAGTAAGATCCTTGTGGGTTTAATGGAAAGTGTTGGTCTGCTGGATTGGTGCCAGTGTGCAATTGCCCGCCGAAGAGGAGGTTTCTGAATGCAGCTATTGCAGTTAGCAGGATCCCAGGGGAGCCTGTGCCAGGCAGGCAGCGTTCCAGGCACAGCTCTCTAGCCTAGCTGCTAGACTCAGTGGCTGGGCATGTCCTGGAATGAAGACTGGTTTTAAAGCTGCAACTGGACATCACAGTTCCACGTGAAACAAGCAAGCAGGGGTGTGGATGCCTTGTGAGGGGCCATGTCTGGCTGCAGAGCCCCTCTTGTGCTTCATCAGTTGCCTTTGCTGTAATGGACGTGAAACAAGCCGCTGCCTAGTAGAAGCAGCCCTTTGCCATATGCATGCAGGGTCTTCCTGCAGATCCCAGCAGCAGGACTTGGGGCCCCACGAGGACCCTGGGGAGGGGTGACACACCTTGGGGACAGCCTCCTGTACCAAGCATCTGTGTTCTCGCTCTGCCTGCTAAGGGAGACTGGCCCAGGTGTTGCGCTGGAGAAACTGTCGTCTCTTTTGTGTAGAACGTTTTATTCAAGAGCCGCCCTTCCCTACCCAATCTCCTACTGCACCAGCAGTTCCTGGTCTGGGCCCGGCCATTCACGCACAGCGCTTTCCTGCTTCTTTTCATTCTCACCCACGGAGAACTGGAGGAAATTATGGCAGATTCCAGCACTACAACGTGTTGAATACAGCCAGACTCTGGGAGCTCTGTCCCTATCTTGGCAGCAGAGACCGAACATCTGTACTTCCCAGTGGATGTTGTGTGACGGGTGTTTGTGCCAGGAACGCCAGGAGCAGGTTGAGGCACCAGTGTTTCAGCATCAGATGGATTACTCCATGAAATGTCCCTGGAGTAGGGAGAGCACATGCCGAGTGCTAGGTTGTGCTCCCCTGGACATGGCCTTCAGCTTGGCATCCTTCTCAGTGGATTGGACTAAGAGGGGACCCCTGACGTCCGAGCTCTGGCTCGGTTATCCCAGGCTCAGCCTGGTAAAGTCACTGCTGGGGGGCCCTTTATTCTGCTGCTGCTGTTTGTTTCTAAATTTTATTTATTTGTTTTATTTAGCTGCTCCACAGATCCCTCCAGAACTAAAGTCCCACAGCCCCAAGTGCCCGTCTTCTGTCATGGGCACCTATAGTAAGTCACTTGCCCTGTTCTCAACCTTAATTGTCTTGAAGCAGGACCCTGATTGGCTGCACATGGCCCCTCCGCTTGTTTGAGAATAATTGAGTTGTAGATGCACTTGGGGTTTTGTGGCTTTGGGTACTGGTAGTTGACCCAAAAACTGATGCTGAGAAGTCTTTTGGATTTCTAAAGCAGGGTTCTGAATTGTCCTAATCCAGGCCAGCTGGGCTCGTCCGTGTCTTTAATCCAAACCCCATTTAAAAACCTGATTGAGCTTCCTCAGGGGCACTGCTGAGCCTCTAACTGGAAGGTGCAGCAGGTGCTTGTATGTGGGAGGATGGTGCCTAGGCAGAGCCTGCAATTCTGCTCTGAATCTGGTCTCCTCTCAGTGATGGGAGAGGTTACACATCAGCTACATTTCGCCTTGTGTGAAGCTAGCCGTGCTGTGTGAACGTGACTTTAACAGGGACTTTCACCCTGTGGCGAACCTGGAAGGCACATCCCAGAACCATGCCCTTTGCCAGTGATTCTGATCTGCGCGTGTGAGGAAGGGCTCTTCTCCCTCTCACGAGCGCTACTTTTTGATGGTGTTACAGGATCAAGTAGGTAACCAAGATTAATCTTGGCTTTTGCCCTATTTGCGAAGCACTTCAAAGGGAAAGAGGTTTCTGGTTTGGATCCTGGGTTGTACCCGCAAGCATGACAGTCCTCTCTTAGCGCCACCCTTACAAGCCTTTGCTCCGAGTGCAGGTGAAGTGTGCGTACATTTTGAACCCTGCTTTGGAAGCCTGTGCCTCCTGTTTGTCTTGGCACTGGGACAGCCAAATACAGTCATGTGATGGTCCCATGTGCCCTGTGCCAAGAGGTGAATTATAAAGGGCTGGTCTCAGTGATTACTTCTCTAATATAGCTACAAACTTCTGTTCTTTGTAGAGAATAATGGGATCCAGAGGCTTGGGGCCCTGGTTTCTTTGAGATCAGGCTGTTGCACAGAGGAGATGGTGCCGTCACAGACGGCTGTACAGTAACTCTTCACTTAACGTCCTCCTGCTTAACGTTGTTTCAAAGTTACGTCGCTGCTCGTTTAAAGTTGTGCAATGCTCCCTTATAACATTGTTTGGCTGCCTGCTCTGTTCACTGCTTGTAAGATTCTGTAGAAGAGCAACGACTTTACAAGGGAGCATTGCACAAGTTCCTCTTCTCCGCCTCCTCCCCCTCCCTCCCAGCGCTTCCCCCGCCACCAAACAACTGCTTGGCGGCACTTGGGACTTTCAGGGGGAGGGAGGAAAGAGCAGGGATGCGGCGTGCTCCGGAGAGAAGGTGGAGTGGGGGTGGGAAGAGGTGGGGCGGGGACAGGAAGAGGTGGGCCTGGAGCATTCCCGGCAAAGTCGGCACCTGTTCTTCTCCGAGGAAGCTGCCGCTGCTGCTGCAAAGGTGCTTCCTAGCGTCCTTGCCTGCAGCAGGCTGTGCCTGTGTGGGGTAAGCCAGGGGCACTTCCCAACCACAGTACACTACTGTACAGTATATAATGCCTTTTGTCTGACCCCAAAAATTTCCTTGGAACCTAATCCCCCGCATTTACCTTAAATCTTATGGGAAAATTGGATTCGTTTAACATTGTTTCACTTGAAGTTGCATTTTTCAGGAACATAACTACAACGTTAAATGAGGAGTTACTGAACGGGCACCCTCAGTCTCTCCTTCGGCAAT
Organism: Platysternon megacephalum; assembly: GCA_003942145.1. Taxonomy (NCBI): domain Eukaryota; kingdom Metazoa; phylum Chordata; order Testudines; family Platysternidae; genus Platysternon; species Platysternon megacephalum. Next base: position 13,372,476 of record QXTE01000030.1, on the reverse strand, counting down.
GCAGTACCAAGTGAGACCATCTCTTTAACACTAACAGCATTCACATTATTGCTAGCAGACACTTCATGGCTGGCTGGGTCCAATTAATAGTGACTCTTTCACGATCGCTACCTGGAATTCTCCTCCCAACCTGAGCTGCTGGTGTGAGCACAGGGAGAAATGTGTGAGCCAGTGCAAAAAGTAGTTTGTAAAGGCTCCCTCTTCTGGCAGAGCACCAGTCTACTAGGAGTTGGCACGCTTGGTGCTGCTCCCAGGTGGCAGCTTGAAACCCTGCATCAAACATGATGTTTGCACCCTGAATTACTAATCTTGCATGTTCATAATCTCATCTGGGCCACTGTGCTAATTGTGATTGGAGGAAAGGCCTTCTGGTGATTGTGTTCTGGGGGAATCTGAGGGATGGGAAGGTTATTGCAGCATATTTGCATGCACTTGGCTGGTAAATGTACCCGAATACATGTCATTCAGTGCTTTCCCTTCAGGTGTTTCTTTGTACAGTGAAAAGCCTGTAGTTGCTAAAGCGCTGGTAAATATGAGACCAGTCTGTATTTGCCCCCACTGATGGCTAAACTTTAAGGAGGCCCTGCTATGCTGGGGAAACTTAAATTTCCAGCACCACATCAATCCGCCCTGTCTGTTTCCTTTTCTGTTGCGTATCAATAGAAACTCTTCCTGGCTGTACATTGACATCCCATCATTGTGGTGATCAGCAGTGTGGGGAACACAGCAATCATATGGGGACTCATTGGCCTTGGGTTTCTTGGGTCTGGCCTTGCTTCCTTCTGTGTCTTGCTGGACACTAGGTGGTGAGTGAATCAATGCCCCTAAGGACTGACCAGCTGGTGTCCATGATTTCACCAGGGCTCTTGGTCATTCTGTAACCACTGCAAAAGCTTCTCTATGGCATTGGGGCAGCAGTTACTTCATAGCCCCCATTCACCTGCCTTCTGGGACTTGGGGCCAGGGCTGCTTGATTTCGTGTGGCTTATTCCAGGGGAGAAGCAGACTGGGAGATCTGTGTGTGACTGAAAGCTGAAGGGCCTTTAACCAAGTGGACTGCTGTAGCGCCTGGTACTTGACGGTTCACCCTTTCTCTTCCTGGATCTAGTCTTGGCCTGCGGCAGGCCCCAGGCCACAGCAGTGTACAAAGTGTCTGAATATGCCAGGAGATTTGGGGTCCCGGTGATCGCAGATGGAGGGATCCAAACCGTGGGACATGTTGCCAAGGCCCTGGCACTCGGTGCTTCCACAGGTGAGGGGGACGGGGGGGGAGCTTAGGGCATTCAGAGGGGTGTCTACTTTCTGGGGGATTTGCTTTGCGCTCACTTGGCAGTGTTACGGGAGCTCTGCAAGGGCCTGACCGTGTCAGCATGAGTGCCAACACCATCACAGCTGGGCCGGGAGTGGGAGATTGCTGGTGTGTTTACATTGCGTGTAGAGCACTGATCTACTCCAGTGTCAGGGCAGGGAGACTCTGCCAGGACAGTGCAGCATTCTCCAGACAGGTCTGCTGGTGCCACATGCCCCATGCACTAGTGCGAGGCTTCTTCCAAGCAGAGTGCCACTTGTGCCAAACAAACCTGGCTGTGTCTTGGCTCCTGTGAGATCTAGGCCATTTTACCCAGAGGTACAAGGGGTAACTGCAGACCCAGCGAGCCTCTAAGCCGTTGTCTTTCTCAGTCTGTTCTTCAAGTCCACATGCTGTGTAGGGTCCAGACTTACCCCTTCCTCGGGTTTTATCAAACACAGAAATTAATGACTTAAAAGATCAGCTGAGCCCTTCTCCCTAAGCTTGTCTGTTCCCGCGGTTCCTCCCTCAGGACTGCTCAGCCCCCACCTCCCTTAGAGCCAGGTGAGGGTAACACATCCTCCTCCTGGGGGAGTTGTCAACACACTTGATCCTCTCCCGGCAGCAGCAACACCTGCTAATGGGGGAGGGGGCCCAGCAAACAATGGCAACCTGGTATATTCTGGCCAGCTCCACTTTCACCGTTTGCCCAGATCACAGGGTCATGCTGCCCCCTCCTAAGATGCAGGCTCTGGGCCTCCCCCCACGCGAGGTGCAGGGTCTGGCCCCCCCCCCCAGTGGCTGAACAAAGCCTTGCTCCAGTGTAAGCTCCCTTGCTGCAGCTCCCCTCCTGTGCCCCATGGCTGACTCAGCTGTCACTAATCTTCTCGCTGGCTTTAGTGATGATGGGCTCTCTCCTGGCTGCAACCACGGAAGCCCCCGGAGAGTACTACTTCTCGGACGGAATTAGGTTGAAGAAATACCGGGGAATGGGATCATTGGATGCCATGGACAAGAACTTGGGCAGCCAGACCCGATACTTCAGGTAGGAGAGACTGGCATGAGGGGCAGCAGGTCCCCGAGTCTGAGATTACTGCCTTAGCCTGCCAAGTCTGGTTTGTTCCATGGAAGGTTATTTTTTTTTTGTTTCCCCGCCCCCCCAACCATCCACAGTGAGACAGATAAAATTAAAGTGGCCCAGGGGGTCTCTGGTGCAGTGCAAGACAAAGGTTCCATCCACAAGTTCATCCCGTACCTGATTGCTGGGATCCAGCACTCCTGTCAGGATATCGGTGCCAAGAGTGTGACCCAAGTCAGGTAAGAGACTTCCCCGTGTGCGCGCTCAGCTAATCCTCATCTTGTCATCCCTGAGCTAGCGTCTGGTAACTGGCTCCTTGCAGCTGGTAGTCAAGGCCCACCCTGATCTCTGTGATGCAACTGAGCTGTAGCCCCTGCTCCCATCCCAGTCCCCAGCGGGCACAGCCTGAAGGAGTTGTGCGTTGGGATGGGAGAGCGCTGCCTGGGCAGCCTTGCTGAGGAAGGTGCTGGATCTGGCCTCCTGGCTCTGCTCCTGCCAGAAATGGGCCCGGGGAGGAAGCACGTGGCAACCCCTTGCTCTTCCTGTGCTGCAGTTGGTGTGAAATCTCCTTCCCCACTGCACAGTACAGTCTCTCCCCAGTCCTGCAGCTCCTCATGGCACACAGGGCCAGAGGCCGCCTAGCCAGATCTGCTTTCCCTTGGCAGAGCCATGATGTACTCGGGAGAACTGAAGTTTGAAAAGAGGACGATGTCTGCCCAAGTGGAAGGAGGAGTTCATGGCCTCCATTCGTAAGTCCCCTGCCCTTCGCTGGGCTCACTGTTGGATGTGGCCCAGCCCACTAGTCTAATGCTGTAGGCCCTGTGTGCTGTGGTACAGGCTGCATCCCATTGGCTTGCAGTGAGCCTGGCTGTTTTTGGGGGGGGGGCGCATTACTGGCTTCCCTGCTGTTTGTAGCAGCTGGAGCTGTTCCATAATAACACCGGCCTTGGATTCTCCTGACAGAGCAGATCTACTGCAATGGACTGTCCCAGCACAGAGGACCTATGGCTTGAGAGCAGCAGCTGCTCCTGGGGGCAAGCCAGGCCCCGCTCCGTGCGTGCTGGGCTGGGCAGGCCGGGAGGTGGAGGGACCAGTGCCCAGGCTAACTTTCCGGTCTGTTTAGATACGAGAAGCGCCTCTTCTGAAGGAGGGTCTGTGCCTGTACTCAGCACCTTGCTGCTCTGCAGCCATCAGCTGCCACGCACCTGAGCTGCTCCTGTCACAGAAGTGCCATTATCCTGCAAGCACCTGCTGCTCCCCGGGTTCAGCAGCTGTTCTCCCTCCCTGTGAAGACATCCTGCCAGCGCTCCCAATGCCCCAGCGCAGCGGGGCTCAGGCCCCGGCACGTGTTGGCCGTGTTTTACAATAAAAGAAGAGGTGGGGCTCCTTGTCTGTCTCAGTCCCACTGCCTCAGACCTCCTCTCCCATGTGCTGTGGCCACTGGGCTGGGGGTGGAGGAGAGATGCTGTTGTGCCCATGGGTCACTCCTTAGGCTGGTTTTGTTGCTGGTCCCAGAACTTGCTTTGGTGCAAGACTGTGAGAGCAACCGCTGGCCCCTAATGCTTCAGTCATAATTCCAGTCCCTGTGTGTCCTGTCAACCCCCCACCTGCAGCCTGAACACCACAGCTTGCTGAGGGGCTTCACAAGGGTTAGTCTATGGCCTGTACTTCAGCGAGGGCAGAACAGACCTGGGGGAAGTGGAGGAACTTCTGCTGCAGATGCCCCTTCAAAACCCAGCTGCCTTCCCTAACCCTGCTGAGCCAACCCCGGGGACCTGGCCGGGCATGATCCAGCTGCAGCCTGCCCTGAAACTCTCCTGCTAGGCTGCCCAAAAGTGGAGTGGAAGGTGCAGGTCCTAGTAATGCCCAATGGGGCTAGGTGGGTTTCAGCCCAGCTCAGAGCAGGAATGCTGCTGAGGGCCCGTGCTGGTCCTGCCGCTGGCATTCCTGGGGCAGAGAGGCACCAAGAACAGTTCTGCACAAACGGGGGGAGCTGCCCCTGCTTGCCAGGAGCAAGAGGGCTTCTGTAGCCCCTTGTCTTCCTTTGCCCCCCTCCCCCAGCAGCAGCCTGATGAGCGAGTGGCCAGGCCCAGGGCAGGAGCACCCTGCCAGCAGGCCCTGCTTGTCTCAGGGCCGCCCGCAGCCCTTCCCAGGAAAAGCAGCACAGCGACGCTGCATGCAGGGCTGGTGCTCACCGTTTATTCTGAAGAATTTTCTCCTGCCTATTGACAGTTCATGTTCCAGTTCCAGGCGGTGAGGCGTTTAACCCTTTGTACACAGGCCAGGGGTGCGTCCCAAGGGCCAGACGGGCTCAGCCGCGGAGCTGCTTCTACATCAGGGCTCTGCCAGCACGGGGGGGGATGAGGGCAGCCGCGGTCACACGCCGCTCGCTCACCAGGAAGTTGAACGTTGCACAAGCATTAGGCTGTGAAAGAGAAGGCAAAGGCCCAGAAACGCTCAATGACTAAGGCAGGGCCCTTGGCCATGTGGAACATTTACCCCAGCCCGGCCTGCCTTTCCCTGCTGGACACGTGATCACTAGCCCAGGGAACAGAGTTCCTTGCCTAGCAGAAAAGTAACATTGACCTTGTGTTGGCAGGAGTGCGGCTCAAGCCAATAGCCACCAAGGCACAGTTGCCCTGCCCCAGCGTGTGCACGAGGTCATGGGGCTGCTGCCCTGGTGCACCCTCCAGTGAGATGATGTGGTGGAGGGTACCTGCGGCCCAGGGCCAGCTCAGAACACAGCAACTGTGGGTCCTTCACACTCCCTGCCCGGCAGGGTCACTCGTGGCCTCCACCCATCTGAGCAAGGGGCCAGTGCAGAGGGCAGGGCCAGGGGGATTGGGGCACCAGGCCATCCCCCCCTTTGGCTGCACTAGGAGAATCGAGCTCCAGCTGCCTGGCTGGGCGGGCACAGACCCAGCGGTTACCTTGGCCTCAACGTGCCCCTTGTTCTGGGCTTCCTGAGCAGATATTCTGACCTGCTGCAGACAGTCCTGGGACAGGGCCTGGCAGGTCACCCCCATGGTCCCAGCATGTCCCCCCATACCGTGTCCTGCACCTCCACAGCGATCCCACAATCCCTCATGAACTTCAGGACGCCAGGCTCCAGCCGCTCCACCTTGTCCCCTATGCCCAGCACCAGGATTTCTAGCAGCAAGAGACAAGCCCACGTGAGTGAGGCTGTGAGGCCACATGGCAAAACCCAGCCCTGCCTCCCGCCCTCAATAGTAGGTGCACAGCACACAACCAGTACGGCCATCCTGGCACTAGCCGGCCTCAAGGCCCGTCCCTGTCCGGCCATTCAGACTGCAGTGGCCAAAGCCATGTGCATAAGACCCTGAGTAACCCCAGCTTAGCTGCCCCATTCCCAGCACTCGTTGCTGGGCAGTGTCTGGGGAAGTTCTGCTTTGGCTCAGACCACACACGTGGCCAGCACACGTCAGGGCCAGGTCAGAACTGTGGCTTGGCCAGTGCAGTCCCGGCTCCTGGCTCGCTCTGGGGACCGGCACACCCAACCAGTGACTGGCAGAGCTCTGCGGGGAGCAGCAGAGTATGCCCCAGTGCCCCGCTCGTCTCTGCGCCTCCCACCTACCTATTCTCGGCTCCAGCAGCCGGAACAGCACCAGGCTCTCCTCGGTGATGTCCTGGTAAGAGCCAACCTGAAGGAAAGGAAGGACACTCAGACACTCACCTCTCCTGCCCACAATGCCACCGGGCTTGGAATGCAGCCTGTGCCCTGCATGGGGGACATGCCGCACTAGTCCAATAGCAACCTGCCCCTGGAGCTCGTTGCTGCCTGGACTGGGCCGGTTTCAACACACAGCCAGGGAGGCTCAGGTCAAAGCACCTGCACTCCCCTTTAGGGGCAGGGAAGAGTCAAAGTGACGGACGTGCTCCCACCCAGGCCTAGCTCCCTGGGTCTCCCACACACCCGCCCCCAGGGCTGGGAGCTCAGCACAGTGGGGAGTTGAAGGCCCAGGCCCTGCGGGGAGGGGGAGGTCCCCCGGGGCCAGGCTCCAGGCACTCACATTCCACTGCAGGATGGCGCGTGGGATGATGACGCAGGGCCCCACCACCCTGTCCCCATTGACGGTGAAGCCCCGGCTGGTGTAGCTGTCTATGAACATCATGCTGGGGGATTCCCGCTCCAGCACCTTCAGCGTTGTCTTCTGGTAAAGCTCGTCATCTGCAGGGCTGAGGCGGTGACCCCGGCGCGGCTGCCTGTCACAGGAGGGCTTGACTGAGACCCACTAGCCAAAAACCCCAGGACTTACTCAGCTTCCTCACCAGCCCCCCTTGAGCAGAGACCTCCCCCCACTGTGCCTGGTGGCTGGCTCCCCTACTGCCATGAAGGGCTCACCCCAGAGCCGCCCAAGGCTCCCAGGCAGCCTTTGAGTGGCCAGGTCAAGCCGCACCACACAGGGACCAATTACAGGAGCAGCAGCTGGGCCTGGATAAGAGGGGCCATGGGCACTGCTGGCCAGCTCTGTCTTGCTGCTAGAGCACCAGCCAGCCTGGACCTGGCCTCATTCCCCACAGTCCCGTTCCAAGAGGGGGAGGCTGCTGCTTGCTGGGGTTTGGCCCGGAGCAGCCAGGCTCTGCCTGGGAGATGGTCAGGCCAGTCTGCACCAGGCCATGGGAAATCCAGGGAGAGGTGGTGCCGGGGCCCTCAGCTCCGCTGGGCTCCCCCGACCTTACCAGTCAGGTGCTCTCCTGGCAGCTGCCAGCCTCCAGCGAGGAGTTAAGCCCCCGCGGCAGAACATCTTCACTGAGGCCAGAATCATCCTGCTGCAATGACATGGAGAGAGGGTTAAAGCCAGAGCTGCTGCCCACGGGAAGGTGCTGGGCGTGGGGAGTCCCTGTGCAAGCTCACAGCCCACCCGGCCCTGTGCCACAGCTGAGCTCAGCCCTCTGCTGCCGCACGTGTGTTACCATGGCCCACTGGCGGGGTGGGGGAGGGGCAGAGCTAGGAGGGGGCTGCGGGTCGGGAGTGAGGGGCAGTGGCGGGGTGGGGGAGGGGCAGAGCTGGGGCTGCAGGTCGGGAGTGAGGGGCACTGGCGGGGAGGGGCAGGGCTGGGGCTGCAAGTCGGGAGTGAGGGGCACCAGCAAGGCTGGGGCTGCAAGTCGGGAGTGAGGGGCACCCGGCTGCACGAGCCCCGCTCACCCGGCCTGGGGACGCTGCTGAGGAGCGGAGCGGCGGGAAGAGCGGCCGGCCGGGCCCTGCCGCCGCTCACGCTGCCCCCTGCTGGGAGCGTCTGGTGCTGCCCAGGCTCTGCCAGCCCCTGCGCCCCACGGCTCTGTGCCGGCCCCCACCTGCGCCAGGGCCGCTCCAGCTCCCCCAGCCCCCCCCCCAGCGCTCTGCCCACGTTCCCAGTCCCGTGCTGGGGGCTGTGGTGCCCCCCAGGCCCAGGTGGGGGTCGCTGGGGGCTGTGGTGCCCCCCAGGCCCGGGCGGGGGTCGCTGGGGGCTGTGGTGCCCCCAGGCCCAGGTGTGGGGGGGCTGTGGTGCCCCCCAGGCCCGGGTGGGGGGGCTGTGGTGCCCCCCAAGCCCAGGCAGGGGTCACTGGGGGCTGTGGTGCCCCCCAGGCCCGGGCGGGGGGTCGCTGGGGGCTGTGGTGCCCCCAGGCCCAGGTGGGGAGGGCTGTGGTGCCCCCCAGGCCCAGGCAGGGGTCACTGGGGGCTGTGGTGCCCCCAGGCCCAGGTGGGGGTCGCTGCGGCGTGGCCAGGCTGCTTAGCCGTGGGGCCTGCTGGGCTGCCAGAGGAGGAGCCCGGAGCGATTCACTCGCACCCCCACCCCAGGGCCTGCGTCCCCCACACCTGAGCCCTCGCCAGGGCGGGACTGAGCCGAGTGCCAGGGCTGCTGGAAAGCACCTGCCCCTGGGGACCAGGGGGCTTTTCCCGGGTGTCAATTAACTGACAATGAGTCTCGGCCGAGCGGTGCCGGCTCGTCCCCTCCCGGGGCGGTGCTGGCAGATGGTGGCGAGATCACTTCCAAGCTGCCCTCGCCAGAGGGGAGACGGGCTGGGGGCTCCCACCGCTGGCCCCCGGCTAGTGCTCCGCTTCAGGGGGTCACCTGAAGAGAGCCCTGGCACAGAGCATCATGGGTAACGGCAGCCAAAGCGGCTTTGGAGGGGGGCTGGGGGCTAGCCGGGACCTCTTGCACTGGGGAGGTGGGGCAGCCACTGCATGGGTGGGGCAGGCCCAGGACTTCTGCAGCTTGGGGCATAGCTCCGGGAGCCGAGCCCCTGAGACAGTGCGGCCAGCGCAGGACCTGGCCACCGGCTCTGCTCACTGGGATGGCGACAGAACTCCTGGTTCCAAGGCCGGGCCAGGCTGCGATACGACGCCAGCGCTGCCTTCGCACGGGCTGAACACGCTCCTTACTGAGGACCCAGAAAGGCTAATGGAGCCTGGCTGCACACTGTGCTCCGGACAGCCAGCCTCCTCCCCTACTGCACTCCACCCCGTCCGAGCCCCCGGGGCTGCAGCAAGGACCTTCCCTTAGCACTCAGCTGGAGGAGGGACGGACGCTCTGACCTGCAAATGGCGCCATCACTCCGGCTGCACCACGGTGTCCAGCATGAGGCCCCTGGGGTGTGGGCTTGCAGGTGCTCAGCACAAGCCCGTGGGCCATGGCTAGGCAGGCAGGCAGGCAGGATGCCCTTGTGGCTAAAATGCTCTGGGTTCAATGCTGCCCTCTGGCCCAGATTCTCTCTGCCTCACAGACACCCCCACCCCTCCAGAAGCAGCCAAGATATTTTCCCTGCCGCCCGGGGACGGAGGGGCATCGCTTGGGCTCTGTGGGGACAAAGAGGGGATTACAATGACCTCCATGATGCCCCCTCCCCCCCAAGATGTCTGCAAGGGGCTTGGACTGGATCCAAGTAGCCTCGGGCTGCTTTGGGACAGCAGGAAAGTGGCTGTGGGTGAAGCTGGGGGCAGACTCCCCCTCCCCACCGAACACCTGCAAGCTGGACCTGAGCCACTGCAGAAACCAAAGCCAGCTAATCCGCTTGGATTCCGGGCTCAGGTTTCCCTGCTTGTCCCTGTAAAACAGCAGCAGGGCTGGGCTGGGCTGGGCCAGGCCCCATGTGCCAGTTTCCGTCCCTCTCTGCCAGTCAGTGTTATTCAAGACGCCTCCCCTGACTTGTGCGGTTCAGGCACCTCGGCGCCTCCTGGCTACACCCCACCAGGGCAGAACCGCTGCTCCCAATGCCACGAGTTGCAATTAGCCAGCCCTGAAAGCGCCGCACAACGGGGGCTCCACGCACCAGCTGCTTTCCCTGGCGCCGTACACAAGAGGGCTCGGGGTATCGTTATTTCTAGGCCTTTCCATGGTCCCATCACTGTGGTAGCCTCTCAAAGGACACATTTCTGCAAGTTCCCTGTGAGGAATACAGCTCTTCCCCCATGTTACACAGAGGAGACCTGGGGGGCCACGCTATGAAGGGACCAGCACAAGGTTCCTTCCTGACCCCAGATCTGGCGATTGGTTAGACCCTGAGCACACGGGCAAGACCCAGCAGCCAGACACCCGGGAGAGAATTCTCTGCAGTGACTCAGCCCCTCCGCAGCTAGTGTCCCATCTCCGGCCCTGCTAGAAGTCACAGATCGGCTACATGCCATCAGAGGCAGCCCCATCACACCATCCCCTCGAGAAACTTATCAAGCTCACGCTTTAAACCAGTTAGGTTTTCTGCCCCCTCTGCACCCCTTTGAGGGGCTGCTCCAGAACATCACTCTGATGGCTAGAAACCCTCTCCTTAACTGAACTAACTCCTCTCCCTGCCTGGTGTTACCCCTCGGCTGGATTTATAGCCAGCGATCAGCTCTCCCCTCGCCTGCGTCTGGTCAGGCTAAACAAGCCAAGATCCCCTCTCATAAGGCAGGTTTTCCATTCCTCGGTTCATCCGAGTAGTCCTTCTCTGCACCCGTTCCAGCTAGAAGTCACCTTTTGTAAACATGGGAGACCAGAACTGCACCCAGCATTCCAGGTGAGGTCTCCCCAGTGCCTTGTACAAGGTATTAACACTTCCCTGTCTCTGCTGGAAATACCTCGCCTGACACATCCTAGGACCGCATTAGCCTTTTTCACGGGCACATCCCACTGGTGGCTCCTAGTAGTGGACAAGAAGGGGAGCAAAGCCAGCCACAGAGCATTCAGTCAGCAGGAGTGGAGTGAACCATTGGGTCAAGTTCAATGTAGACGTCCACTTAGATCTGTGTTCCCCTCTGACTCACCCTCCTGCCATCCCCACGTGTGCTCCAGCCCAGCCCAGCCTACGGCTCACTTTGCCTCTTGGGAAGGAAGGCGCCTGAGGGCCACACACACTGCAGCAGCGGTGTCTCCAGGCACCAGCGCGGCAAGCGCGTGCCTGGGGCGGCAAGCCGCGGGGGGCAGCCTGCCGGTCACTGTGAGGGTGGCAGTCAGGCGGCCTTCGGCGGCGTGCTTGCGGGAGGTCCGCCAGTCCCGCAGTTTGGGCGGCAATTCGGCGGCGGGTACGGCGAAGGTGCGGGACCAGCAGATCACCCGCAGAAACGCTGCCGAATCCGCGTGACCACGGACCGCCCGCAGGCGCGCCGCCGAACCGCCTGACTGCCGTGCTTGGGGCGGCAGCCGCCCCTGACTGCAGCTTCCTGGCTGGCTAGGTAAGTGGGGCCCTGGCAGCTGCAAGAGTGACCCAGCCTCAAACCCTGAAGGCCCAGCGACAAGGTGCCAGTGACCCTGGCAGCACCCTTGGGAAGGCACCAGGCGAGAACATGGTGTACAGTGGTGGTAGGTTCATGGATCTCAGCAGCCCCGTGGCAGGGTCTAGGCCCCCCATGGGAGGGGGATTTCAGCTGTGTGCAGAATTGTGGCAGCACAGTTCGAATACTTGGCAGTGGCCGTGATGGGGTTAAAGGAACATGTCTCAGCCCAGCTCCATTCCCAGGCTGAACACAGGTTTTAGACGGGGTGTAACCCAGCTTGGCTCTGTTATCACCCGAGCTCAATGGTGCTGCGGCCAGCTGCAGCTCTGGGGAGACAGGCCCGTGAGCTCCCAGCAAAGGGGCAGTGGGAATCACAAGGTGCCGTTCATTTGGTTTGTAAATGGATGCGGCAGGTGGAAATCCCCAGCCTTGGTGCTGGCTCAGGACCCAACGCCATGGAGAGACACTGCCGGCAACAGCCCCTGGCCTTTGGCCAGATGCCCCAGGACCCCTGTGTCGGGCTGGCCCCTCACTGCTCACAGGGGCAGCAGGGCCCCCCGCGTGCCCTCAGGCAGTGGCCAGGCACTGCAGAAAGGCAGAGACTGCGAAGAGCTGGGCCCTGCGCGAGGGGCAGGCAGGACAGGGTGACCAGACAGCAAATGTGAAAAATCGGGACGGGGGTGGAGGGTAATAGGAGTCTGTATAAGAAAAAGACCCCAAAATCGGGACATCTGGTCACCCTAAGGCACGGCCAGGGCTGACCAGCCCCCAGCACAGACACAGGAGGGAGACAGAGCGAGGGGCTGCCCTTCCCTCCCCATGGGGGAGCCCGAGCCTGCACCCGGGGGCTCGCCAGGCAGCACAGGGTGGAGCAGGGCAGAGTAATAGCAAAAGTGAAACTGCTGCTGCTTGAAAAGGGGAAGTTTGGAGGGGGGGCGCTGGTCCATGATTGGCTGCCCTGGGCCTCCCGAGGGAGAATTGCCTTGGGCGTCTCTGCATAAAACAGCCAGAGCTGGAGGGGCAGCCAGGCAAGCGGGGACGGGCACCGGCTGGAGAGGGAGGGAAGGAGCCCACCTTCCCCCCCACCCCAGCCCTGCCTCTGTCTCTGCCTCTGGGCAGCCTGGGGCCACCCAAGCGGACTCCACGCTCAGCTGGCAGCGTGCACAGCCCTGCCCCTGGCCTGCTGGGCTGCCTCCTGCCCAGGGCAGCATTCTGCGGGGGCTGGGGCACAGCGGGGGAGCCTGGTGCCCAGAGGACCCCGCGCAGCCCCCAGTCCTACCCAGGGGGCTGGGGAAAGATCCCGAGCCTGGCACAGGCCGAGGACGGCTGCACAGGACAACGCGCCCGCCCTCAGGACTGGCAGGTGAGAGGAGGGCGCTGTGCCCTGGCTGGGAGAGCTGCACTTGACTGGCACAGCCGGGAGCTGGCATTCGATCCCTGACCCTGTCCAGGCATTTGCTGCGGGGCAGGTTTGAATCCCACCCAGAGGTTTCCTATTTGCTCCCTGTCGCCCGGGGGTGTTCAGGGCTCCTGACAGAGCGACCGACCGAGGGGTGAAGGAGGCAAGTGCCCCTGGGCTGGCCCTGCCATGTGTCTGGGGGCAGGAGAAAGCTGGCAGCACCACAGCTGGGGTGTGGCCCCCGGCGGGGAGCCCGGGCGGAAATGAATCGGAGCGCACGGGCAAGGCGCGCGCAGGGTGCCCACCCACCTGTGCCCAGGTTGGGAAGTCAGCGCCCTCGGGCCAGGGGACGGGAGGGCTTTGGTTCACCCCTTCTCCTCTCCACTGCCCCTCCCTCCCCCAGCCTCTCACCCCCGTGCGGGAGGGCACCTCCCCCAGCTGCGACCATCCACGGCGAGCCCAGGCCTGCGCCACGGGTGGAATGGCCGAGCGCCGGGCGCTGGCTGTGCTGAGCACGTCTCTTCTCTCCCCACCGGACTAGAGCCCTGGGGGGAACACGCTGGTTCCCCAACTGGTCACTAATGCCACTCTCCTATGGCAGTGTCTCTGCGATCCACCATCCCATCCATGCACCCCATCCCTCGGCCTGCACACGGGTTAATCCAGCCTCTAAAACCTTCTTGTGACCCACCGCTTGGGATACACGGGGCTAGGGGAGACACCGCTAGCTTAGTCACTCCTCCCTTGGGCTGGAATTCCCCCTGGGGTATGGTCCCAGCCTAGCCCCACTTCTGACCCATGGCACGGAGGGAGGGACCTGCTGAACACTTTACCAACACAGGCACTTGCAGTGCTTAATTGGTGCCAGTTCAAAGCCCTGGCCCCTCCGGGCCTGGCGGTTCAGAGCCCGACACCTCTTTCATTACAGGTGAAACACTGGGCACTTGTCTTTGTCAGGCATGCCCTGCTGGGACAGGTTGGAACCAGAGTATCCAGCAGCTCCCCCCACAGCCAGAGCTCCTGCCCCACTCCCCACAGTGCCCCGCTTTAGGAGAGGGTGGGGCTAGAGTATCCGGGAGCTCCCCCCACAGCCGGCACTCCTGCCCTTTCTCCCCTCAGCATCCCCTGCTGGGAGAGGCTGGGGCTGGAGTAGCTGGGAGATCCTCTCACAGCCAGCGCTTCTGCCCCGCTTCCCACAGTGCCCCCCACTGGGAGAGACTGGGACCAGAGTGGCCAGGATCTGCCCCCATCCCGCCCACACAGCGAGCACCCTTGCAGCCCGTGCTGTGAACTGGTGCATGCTGCTGAGCTGGGTGCTTTGCTCTGTCACTGCAAGCTGTTGCTAGCTAACATGAAAAGAGTGGCAAAGATACTGTTGCTGGTCTGAATTCCCCTCTGCCCCCCACACCACCAACTCTCCAGTTCCTGTTTCCCATCTCCCCACAAGCATTTCCTCCTTGCAGTTGCTCTGCCTGCCAAGAGCTCTCAGCCCCACCTTGGGGAAGGGCCCAGCCTGCAGAGGGCAGGGTGGGGGCTTCGAAGCCAGGTGACAGAGCATGCACCGTGGAGGGGGCAAGGTTGCCTGGCCCGGTCGCACTGGGGCAGGCAGAGATAGGGCCCAGGATACAGTGATGATGTCTTATTTATACAGCACTCCAGAGTTGCAAATAGGCGGCAGAGCCCCTGCTCCAAAGAGCCGGCAGCCGGACTGACGCCATTGGGGGATTAGATAGGGAGCGGTGTATGTGTGTTTAGCTGCCACCTCATGTCCCACCGTCCCTGGCCCGGTGTTCCTGCTGGGGAGGGAGAGGGTAAGGGGTTACAGGGAAGGATCCTGGGAGGATCCAGTGACAGCTGAATAGCAGGTAGGTATTTGCAATTTGACCCTCTGCGCTTTTCAGCCTGGCTGCGCTGGGCTGGGACGGGTGGCCCAGGCTGGAGGTACTGCAGCAGTGGGCCAGGGCACAACACAGACCAAGGAGACAGGCTGCCCCGCTTCACCTAGCCAGGCAGGCCCTCCCCACACCGGAGGGGCCAGGCAGCGCAGGCTTGTCAGGGGAGTGGGGTTTGCAGACAAGCTCCACTAACGAGGCAGCTTCTCTGTGTGGTGAGCGCCACCTGAGCAGGACTGGGAGTGGTGCCCTCTCCTGGCAGGGCTGAGGGAGTCCTGGAGCCAGGCAAAGACTGGGCTATGCCTGAGGAGAAGCAGGACTGGACAGCTGCGGCTCCTCAGTGCCTGGCTGTCTGCCCCGCCCCACTGAGCTTGCTAACATTTGCACTAGAGCCTGCCCTGCCAGTGCCTGCGAGGGGGGCAGAGGGGGAGGGCAGCGCCAGGGGGCCTGGAGAGAGCTGAGGGGGGTGCAGAGAAGTGGGGGCAGTGGTGCTGGCAGGGAGAGCCTGGGGGTGTCTCTCCCTAGGTATTTGCGCTGTGCCCTCATCTCCAGCCAACACCTTCACCCAAGTAACAACCCATGATTAGCCTGGCCACCAGCCTCCCCGGGCAGAACCCACTGCCCTCACCTGCATCCTTCACACCAACCGCAGCGCCCACGGTCTGCGGGAGGGGCCCCTGCCCTCGCGCTGACAGTGCTGCTGCTAGTGTCAATCCCAGGGCAGCTCTCACCCCCAACGCACTGGGATTTGCACTTGAAGCATTGCCCATTGGAACCACACCCCAGCCACTAAACCCAGGGGACTCGCCATGGAGGCCAGCCACAGTTCACAGGCCCCAGGGCTCGGACCCAGGCACCTGGCATTCCACAGCCCCTTTCAGCGCCAACACATGCCTCCCACAACCCACTCCGAGGCAGAGCCTGAGCCTTTGGGGTGGCAGACGGTCCAGGGCAGAGCCGACTCCAAGCTCCATCTTTCCCAGAGCCAGCTTGTGGCTGTGACTCCCTGCTGACTTTGTGCCAGTTTTCAGAGCCTGCCCTGGAATTACCCTGGGCACGAGGGGCAGCAACTTCACTTTCTGCTCCTCCTCCCATCTGCTCTGATCCAGCCACCCCATGCGCCGCAGGTGACCCCTAAGCCCTGAATGAGGGCACAGCCTCTGGATCCCCTTACTGAGTGGAAGGCCAGTGGGCCGCAGGCCAGAGCGGCATGTGGTTGTCAGGGCTGGTCACACCTTGCTAGCGACGGTCTGTGAAACGTTCAGAGAGGCGCAGAAGAGAGGCCAGGTCAGGAATTCCTCTGGGATCGTCACCCCCCCTTTCCCTTTAATCCCCCTCACAGACCCTCCCTGGGATGCCCCCTCCTTCTACCAGCGCTGGTGCTGCTTCCTGCTCAGCAATCGGCAACCGAACCCTGACTCCTGCTCCCCAGCTCAAAGCAGCAGCCCTGCCTGCTTCTCCCCTCCCTGCGTGAGCCCAGACGGCCTGTGGGAGGGGCCGAACACCTCTGGGCCCCCTCCCTCACTGGCAGCAGGAGCCACAGGTGCCTAAGCCAGGATGAAAGGACAGGGGGAGCGAGGGTCTGTCTCGGGTTTCCAGGCATTAAACACGCTTCTCCTACAATGCCAGATGCTCCATCCCTAGGAAAGGGCTGGCCCACCCACCCAACCTCCAGGTGAGCTCTTTGTTCTCCACTGTCTGGCTTTGCAGCTTCAGCCACCCTGTTCAGAGCCCCTCCTGCTGGGAGCAGGGCCAGGCCAGCAGCGCCGCTACCAGCCTCTTCTTACCACCAACACACTGACTCCCTCACCGGAACCATCTCCCAGCACTGCGCTGGCTGGGCTCCGCCCCATAGCCAGTGATTCGGCCCTGTTCCTTGTAGAGCCTCCTCTCCCCCCATTATAATTGTATCTCTACAGCTCCTTCCCTACGCCAACCCCTTACAAACCATGCATGTACTCACAGAGATCACTACACCCACCATCAGACTGCAGCCCCCTCTGGGGTGGAGCACAGAAACTCTCTAACAGCGCCCAGCACCAGCTTAGGAGGGGGAAGTGAAGAAGAATCCCTTATCTAACGGAAAGGGCATAAGGAATTTAGCAGAACATAATTACCCAAATGGTACTTTGGCCAGGACACGTGCCGGGAGATCTTTAATAACCCTGCGTGGCCAGGCCCTTGGGCAGGTCTCACTGGAAAGAGGCCACGTCCAGCAGCCCAGGCCGCATAGCTCCACGGTCACACACTGGTTCACTAATGACCCCAAGGGAAGAGCACCACTTTACATCAACACTTCTTGTAGCTCCCTGGATTTCTAAAACCCAGCGACTGACCCTGCGCAGAGCAGCTTAGCTTATGAAGTCTGAGCAGCTCCAGCAGCGAGTGGGACGGCTCCAGTCCTCGGCCCCTCTGCTGGGGTCAGAGGCTTCTCTGCTTCTATGGCTAGTTTGCATGACGGTGATGGGTCTGCAGCATTAATTAACCATGCTCCTGAGGGCTTGATTCTGGAGGGGTTCCTCTTCCTACAGTGATCTGCTGCACGCTCATGGACCCTGGGAAGAGGCTGCTGGGTGAGTTCAGGACGTTCCCACCTCTCCCTCGTGTGGGTCCCGCTGTTGGCAGCTGTGGTAAGTGATCGTCCTCTCCTGGGTGTACCCCACTGGGGAGTCTCAGGCTGACGGTCTGACTGTTCGCAGTGTTGTTGTGGCCTTGCTATTTTATGGGGTGTTAGTCCGTCTCTCTCTACACCCACCCCAGGAATCTGAAGCTGGACCTTCCTGCTGGGCCTGGTTCCTGGGGATTGTGGCACCGGATACCACCTGCCCACTCGATGGCGCGACAGCGGGCAACGGAATCCCAAAAGCAGCTGTCTTCCTCTGAGCATCCCAGCTGCGGTTGGATTTCGTTACCTGCTCTCCTGCCCGGGCATCTGTCAGCCCAGCCTGCACTGGGGCAACCTCACATCAAGGGCTCATAGCATCATATGCACTTTCAAGCTCTCTGCCAGCCCCAGAGACACTGCTCCAAGGAGCATTACTGACAGGTAGGTAGGGTAACCAGACAGCAAGTGTGAAAAATCAGAACAGGAGGTGGGGGGTAATAGGCACCTATATAAGAAAAAGCCCCACATATCGGGACATCTGGTCATGCTACAGGTAGGCACCAGGTCTTCCTGGGTTACAGAATGCAAGTCTCTTCCTTTGGGAGAATGGTTTGTTCTAATGGACTAGAAGTAACTCCTTCCCGTAACAGCCTTCTCAGAGCAAAGGGCCCTTGGATGGTTTGCTGGTCTCTGTGTATCCCACAAGAGCCAGGCCAGTCTCAGGTAGTTACACAGCCAGCTATTTGGCTGTGTTAAACAAGAGGTGGGTGGGATGGAGGGGTAGTGGTGACAGGAACACAGACCACACAAATTCCTGTCGCGAGCTAGGGTGAGAGCACCGGGATGCACCAAGCTGGGGAGCGAGGCCAATGGCTTTACGCAGTAACCTCTTGGATTGAGGGGAGTTTGGTTATTTCCATCTTGCAACAAAAATCTCTGCAAAGACAACTGGGGCCAACTGCTCAGGAGTGGGAGAGCTGGAATAGCAGGGGGCTGCGGGCCAGGGCTAGGNGGAATAGCAGGGGGTTGCGGGCCAGGGCTAGGAGGCGGCGGCAGGGCCGGTCTGGAATAGGTGGCGGCAGAGCCGGTCTAGAAGAGCGTGGGGCTGCGGGCCAGGGCTAGGAGGCAGCAGCAGGGCTGGTCTGGAAGAGCGTGGGGCTGCGGGCCAGGGCTAGGAGGCAGCAGCAGGGCCGGTCTGGAATAGGCGGCGGCAGGGCCGGTCTGGAAGAGCGTGGGGCTGCGGGCCATGGCTAGGAGGCAGCGGCAGGGCCGGTCTGGAAGAGCAGGGGCTGGTCTGGAAGAGCGTG
Source organism: Platysternon megacephalum (assembly GCA_003942145.1). Taxonomy (NCBI): domain Eukaryota; kingdom Metazoa; phylum Chordata; order Testudines; family Platysternidae; genus Platysternon; species Platysternon megacephalum. Next base: position 13,354,215 of record QXTE01000030.1, on the reverse strand, counting down.
GGGCTGCGGGCCAGGGCTAGGAGGCAGCGGCAGGGCCGGTCTGGAGGCGGAGGGGCCGGTCTGGAAGAGCGTGGGGCCGCGGGCCAGGGCTAGGGGGCAGCAGCAGGGCCGGTGGGGAATAGGCGGCGGCAGGGCCGGTCTGGAATAGGCGGTGGCAGAGCCGGTCTGGAAGAGCAGGGGCGGGTCTGGAAGAGCGTGGGGCTGCGGGCCAGGGCTAGGAGGCAGCGGCAGGGCCGGTGTGGAATAGGCGGTGGCAGAGCCGGTCTGGAAGAGCAGGGGCTGGTCTGGAAGAGCGTGGGGCTGCGGGCCAGGGCTAGGAGGCAGCGGCAGGGCCGGTCGGGAATAGGCGGCGGCAGGGCCGGTCTGGAAGAGCAGGGGCTGGTCTGGAAGGGCGTGGGGCTGCGGGCCAGGGCTAGGAGGCAGCAGCAGGGCCAGTCTGGAAGAGCAGGGGGCTGCGGGCTGGTATTCCTGCACAGCAGCAGAACGAGGAAGACTGGGATACCCCAGGTGGTGGGCGTCAGGCGTTTTAAGCTCTGCTCTTTAACCTGCCCGGGCTCCTTCTTGCTGTGGGGCCCCTGCGGCTCTGGGGAGCCACTCCCATGAATGAGCCCAGCAAGTGCTCTCACTGTGGCTGCCTGCCTTGTGCTGGGGAAGCAGAGACTCTGCAGGCAGGAGAAACAGGAAGTGAAGGCAGGGCCTGAACAAGTGAAAGAGAAACCTCCAGTCCCACCCAACGGTTACTGCAACAGGTGCTTGGCTGCAGACAGGTCTTCCAGGGAGCGTCAAACAAAGCCACGAGACCCCCCTCCTGGGGAGGAGGGGACGGACAGACAGGCTGGCACTCAGCACTTTGCTGGGTAAAGTGGCCAGTTCCCTGCCCTGAGCTAGGACCTGCAGAGGACTCCACGCAGGGTGCACTCCCACCCAGGCACTGTGTTGCCTCTCCAGTGCACTCGAAAGCCCCACCTCAAAGGACATGTGGTTTTGGGACCTACTGCAGCAGCAGTGCTGGGTGGGGCACAGCGGGCACCCCACAAACCGAACCTAGTTGCAGTTCAAAGGCAGGTCCCAGATCGCATCTGGGCTTGTGTGTGTCGGGGAGAGGCACAGGACGTCTCCCCACCCAGCCGGGCTCCCCTTTGACATGAGCGAGGTCTGGTTGGACCAGGGAGGAGCTGGCAGCGGGAGCAGCAGGAGGCTGAGTCCACAGGGCTCTCCTGCAGTCTCGTGCTCTTGCTAGCTAAAGATAGCTGCGCGCTTCCTGGGGAGAAACCACCAGAAGAGTCTCTGCAGAAGCGGCAGCCACCAGCTGCCGGCCACAATGTGGATGTGGCCACCTGCAGCAGGCCAGAGAGGACCCCGGCAGGAGGCTGAAGTCACAAGACACATGCACGTGCTTCCTGCTGCTGTGAGTGTAACTCAGGCTGGGGGGAGGCGGACTCTTCCCCAGCTCTGCGCCACAGGCTGGGCCTTGCACTAGGTAGTGCTCAGAAAAGGGACGTCGCAGGAAGGATCCAGCCAGCCCAGCACTGGGAGAGAGAGAACTCCTGGGCAGAGCCACGGGGGGATGTGGATGGGAAAGGCCCAGGGTCATGTCTACAAGGCCCTTCCCATTATCTCCTGGAGAGCGGACTGGCCTTGCCTGCTAGTGGGTGACCGCACGGTCTGTCGCAGTTCCTCTGTGCAGGTGACACACAGGCGCAAGTGACCCCTGAGGTCCCAAATCACGGGATGCCACAGGGCTCAACTGGGCACAGGTGAGTCCAGACTCTGGAGAGCAAGCGCACAGTGCCTCTCCCCTGAGAAACAGCATCAGCCTTGGGCAGTAAGGATACACCCAGGGCCAATTCCTCTTCCCCCAGCCGGAGGCTCCCTCCAGCCCAGGATGGAGAGTTTGGGCAGGACTTCACTGTCCTGCTGCCCTCTAGGTTTCAAAGCGGCCTGACCTCAGTCCCCAGATGGACAAGGAAAGAGCTGAGGGCAGATGAAATATTCCTAGACAGTAACTGAATGAGGTGCTCACAGGCATTGGGCGGGTGGGGGGTGGATCCAGATTTGGGCTGGAAGCAGCAGTTGAGAGGAACGGGAAACTAAGGCAGGGGAAGACCAGTGAGGTTCTGAAGCTCCAACCAGAGCCTCTAAGCTAGTGCCATGGGCATGGGAGCAGTGAGATGCAGCAGCAAGCCTGAGGTGCTACACATAACATGTTTGTCAGATTCCTCGTCCCTTCTAAACGGGGCTGGGGAAGGGGCGCTCTCTGCTCTCAAAGCTCCAGACATAGGAACCAGGGTGACACTGGAGTCACTGTCAGGACACCTGGGGGCAGCGTGGTGCTTCCATGGAGAAGCAGCCATGTGGGTGATTTCAGCTGAAACATGACAGACTCTAGGGACCCTGCCACCATCCAGCCGCTGGAGAGAAATTGCTTTGGAATGACACGATCACTCCCGCTGAGTGAGCAGCCAGAGAGCCATCGGGAATATCGTGTCCGTCCAAAGCTCTTTCGGCACCTCCTGGAGGAAGACTGAGCCCCATTAGCCCAGCATGCGATCCCGAGGATCCCACCCTGCCTGCATGTAGCTGTGTGACTGCAGGCAGACCGCTCTCTCCTGGTCTGTGGCCTTCCGTCCGTGTGTGCCTGCCTCTGGAACAGCTCTCAATACAATGTGCAAAATGACTTGATACGTGGCTGATCATTCCCCCTGCCAGTATTACCTAGCGGGCAGAGGAGGACTGGGCGTAAGGACTCCTAGATTTGGTCTAGCAGTCAGAGCAGGGGACATGGGCTCTATTCCAGCTCTGGCACTACTCTGTCTGGCCCTTTGTTTTGCTGCCTGTCCTACGGAGATGATACATCCCTCCCTGCCTCCCACAGGGCTGGCAGTCTTCACTACTGACCCCGCAGAAGGGTCTGGATCCAGGCTGTGTTGGCCTGTTTTCCTAGTGCCCCGCTCGCTTTGCTGTCTCAGCAGGAAGTGCCCAGTCTGGTTCTGAGTTGGTTCCAAAGTCCATGACAGCCCACACGCCCTCACCACATCCTGCGTCATGGGAAAGTGAGCAGATCTGTGTATTGGGGGAGACCCTCAGGATGTTCTGATCACCACACCCCAACTTCTCTAAGACTCCTGCTGAGCCATGTGCCCCCAACTCCCAATAATACGGCGTCTCCTTTGCCTGCCCTGCCGAGCTCCCTGGACCGGGGCTGCCTGCTGGGACTGGAGTGGTTCCTCCCTGCTCCCGGGCCACTTGGCGTTGGCACCCGCAGCGTCAGCCCTCCTGAGGCAAGCCCTGCCTGGTCTCCCTGCTGCACCAGGGGCCAGCTGCTCCTGCAGACTCCCAGGGGAGCAGCCCGAGCGTGGTCCTTGTGCCAGTGGACTTGGCTCTCAGAACTGTGCACCCACCGGCGCATGCGCCCAGGGGAAGCAACGATGGAAGCCCCAGTGCAGATGTCGTGCTGGAGGTTCCCCGCTGAGATGTTTAACCCTGCTCAGAGCAGGCCCAGACCACACAGTGGTTAGCGCAGCGCCTCATCTATACTAGAGCATGAGCGTTGTCGCCAGCTGTGGCGCTGCAATGGTGGAAAATGTGTAGACCCAGCCTCGTGATTGCTCTCTCCTGCCTCTCTTCTCTTCTCAGGTTGGACACGGCTGGGCAGCCCAGCGGAGCTATGCAGGAGCAGGGGAACCCCCTGAGGCGCACAGGTCTCTTCCTGTCACTGCAGACAGTCAGTAGTTGGTCTGGCGTGAGCAGGAATTCTCAGATCACCTCTTGGCTGTGAGTGGTGGTGCAGAGAACACTGCACCTTTGCTGCACGTCACCCAAGGGAAGAGGAAATGGAGGGGACAGCGAGGTCTCTCCCATCTCTAACCTGTCTGTGGCTACAGGGGGACCCAGCGGGGCCCAACGCCCAGAGCTGGCTAGTGGCCAGACATGCTGTCTGACTGCAGAGCCCTCTTGGTGCCAGCCCTCCAGTGAACGCCACTTCATTCACGTCTCCTTCTTAACGAACCCAATGTGATCAGCTCTCCCTCAGATTGCCCATGGGAAGCTGCGCCCCAAGGTGCCCTTCCCCCTCCATGGCTTACTGACCTTTGAGTGTGGGTTTGGCCTAGCGTTAGCTTATACGCCCTTTGGGGCAGGGAGCTCATCCTTCCACCCACCTGGCGGCACCAGGCCCACCAAGAGCACTACACACCTAACAACGGTATCTCCAGAGCAAACATGGAGCCCCGCAGGGGACTTCCCAACATATCAAAGGGAGCCAGATTGCCAGCTCTCACCAGGGCTGGGAAAGCAGGGCAGATCCCCAGGCCTCAGCACACAGTCTGCAGCTACATCTGGGGGGATATGATAGAGGCTTAGAACATCAGGAACGGTTTGGAGAAAGTGAATAGGGAAGAGTTATCTACCCCTTTACATAACACAAGAACCAGGGGTCACTGATGAAATTGACAGGCAGCAGGTTTAAACCAAACACAAGGCAGTACTTCTTCCCACAACACAGTCACCCTGTGGAACTCATTGCCAGGGGATGCTGTGAAGGCCAAAAGTATAACTGGGTTCAAAAACGAATTAGATAAGTTCAGGGTAGATGGGTCCAGCAATGGCTATTAGCAAAGATGAAACCCCACACTCTGGATGTGCCTAAGCCTCTGATTGCCAGATGCTGGGACTGGACAACAGGGGATGGCTCACTTGAAGCACCTGGTGGCAGACAGGATACTGGGCTAGATGGACCTTTGGTCTGACCCAGCCTGGCCATTTGTATGTTCTGTGGCCCAGCGAATCTCCCCAAGTTTCTGCTGGGAAATGCTCCGTTTGTGCATCAGCTACATGTCACCTAAGGGAGAGAGAGCTCAATGGCACTTTGGGCTCCTATATCAACGCCAACCACCGGTGCCATCATGGCAGGAGAGACCAGGATGCAGGGAGAATGTGACAAAGGCGGCTAAGCTGACAGGCTTCAAATCCCCTTGGCCTGCCCCTAGAGCCTGCTGCTGGAGGTCCTTGGTTTGCTTTGGGCCTCTAGCCACTACTGTACCGCACAGCAGTCAATCTGCCGTAGGGAAGAGTCGGACAAAGCGCAGCAGCTGTGGTCAATTCCAGCTTGGGTCGTGACGTGCCCCCTTCCTCAATGCCCATCTCATCTCAGCTGGGTACTGCCCGTTTTCTGCAAAAATCCCAAACTGCTGCTCAACAAGCAGCACAGGGGCTAATAACAGTGACCCACCTTGGCGAAGCACTTTGAGATCTAGAGCTTAAACTGCTACCAAGGTGCTAAGTATGTTAACAATTGTTACAGGCAGCAGAGGACTAAGGGTTTTATTTCCTTTAGGACAGGGCAATATATACCTTTCTTTGTCCCATCAGCTAGAGGTTCTCCACTGGGAAGCCATAGATAAAGGTCCTAGATACAGCTCCCTCTGCCCCCCACAGGGTCTGTCCTGCCCACAGACTGTTAGCCCAACGGGAAGAGACGGGACGAGGAGAATGGGGTAGGGGAAGAAAGTGGAAGTGGGGTAGGTGAATGGCTCTAGTAGTTCCAATTTTTTGGGAAGCCAACTGTTGAGCAAATTCAGCCATTGCCCATGGCCTTCAGTTGTGGGCTTGAACCGGCCTGAAGTTTGGGCTGCCCAGGACTGAATGAGTTCTGGTAAGTAGGAAGTGGGCAGCAGCATTGTGCCAACGCCCAGCACACAGAGTCATAGAGTAGTAGACAGGGAAAGCCAAGAGCAGCAGACACAGCAGCCTGATTGCACTCGAGAGCACAGGTAGCCACTCTCTAAGGCTGCAGAGAGACAGCTGCAGGTCTCTTGGTGAAACAACACAGCCCGTGTATGCGGGAGGTCAGACTAGCTGCTCACAAAGCTCTACGGCCTTCAGGTCTATGACGCTGTAAACAGGCCCTTGAAATGATGCCAGGAGGAACTTAGCGGTGTAGATCTAATGGAGAGTCTGACGGCACACGCTGATTGCTGTCTCTATCTCCTTTCCTGTTGTGCCTGATCGAGATGTGCTGGCTCTCCCCCTCCTCACCAGCACTTCCCGTGAGGGATTGCCACCCACCCATGGGAAGAGGCCAGTGCAGAATATTAGTGATCTCGGAGAAGGAAACAGGCTTGTGGGTGTGTGGAGGGAGCTGGAGCAGGTTTATCTTTGCAGACAAACTCCTTTATGGCTGAGAAAGAAATAGACCTAATGGCGTTCAGTAAAATCCAGAATGGGTTTACTTGGCCAGCACATGGGTCAAAGGGCCAAGCTGCGGAAGCCCACGCTCAGAGTTGTCAGGATCACAACAGCTGCGTCTGTCCCCATAGCACAGGGGTCCCCAACGCGGTGCCCGCGGGCGCCATGGCACCCACTGGGGCATCCATGTGCACCCGCCTACTGGCCGCCAGACAAGCAGCCGCCGAAATGCCGCTGAGAAGCGGCAACGTCAAGAAGCGCTACCGCCGAAATGCAGCAGCGACGCCTCTTGATGACGCTGCTTCACGGCGGCATTTCGGCGGCGACGCCTCTTGATGGCGGCTTTTCAGCAGCTGCTTGTCCGGCGGCCACAGTCCTTGGCGGCTAGTCGTCCAGCACCCGCCCCACGGAAAAGGTTGGGGACCACTGCCATAGCAGATACTAGCAGGTTCCCCTTAGATCAGCAACTTCAGCACCTGTTCAGTCACATTCAAGCCACCTACCTTCCCCAAGAAGTTAAAGAGACACCGTCAAGTTACAGATTTCAACCCCCCAGCATATCTCCCACCTATATTGCCATTAACCTCTGAGAGCCTGCTCCTGCAAGGTGCCAAATGTCTCTAACTCCCAATGACTTCAGGGCAGTTATTTGGTCTGTAAAAATGCTCAGCATCCTTTTGGGTGCCATAAATAATAAATTAACCCAGAAAAAAGGCAATTTCCTGGCCACTGTGCTGCACTTGCTGATTGCATTCCTCTCAGCTTGGACAAGGAAGCTGATTAGTCCCTTCCACTTTTGTTTCTGGTCAGTTTCAAACTGTTTAATTTTCTGAGTTGCAAACACCTCAAGATCCAAACAAATAACTGTCTATACTAAGAAATCTGTGATGGAAACATTTCAGCTGGTCTTTGGTGTCCTGGCATGTTCCTTTAATAAAATCTACATGTGCTGCTTTGAAGCACTGATGACAATGAATGGACAGGGTCCTACCAAATCAGACAGGCTAGTCACAGGCTAGACTTCAAGTGTGGCCACTGCACCTTAGAACCCAATTATTTATAGTCAATTCTGTCAACAGCAAAAAATGAAATCCCAGACCTAACCCTGAACGCCTGAGTTCTGTACATGACAGTGTCTGCCACATTCAGCAATTTGAGCTCAGCTACATTACAGCTCCGTCAAGGAGGGGAGGGGACCCCAAAATTCATGACACACAAATATCTGAAGGGAGCAGCACAGCCCCTCTTAGTAAGAGCCTGGCCTTCATGTCTTAATAGGTTAGCAGCTCAGAGACACACATTGCCTGACTGATGCTAATTCCAAGCGTTGTGTTTGTCCCCTAAGTGGAGAGGACACTGGGGCTATGACCCTTGTGGGACTGTATTCCATAATCTCAGGCAGTAACAGCCCCTATTGCGAAGGAGCTGGCACCTTGGAAGTATTCCCATCCCCAAATGTTCAAATAGCAGCAGCAGATTCCAACACATCATGAGATGGTTTTGAAAATCATGTGGTTTTAACAAATGGGGTTTTTAATCTTCCCCCTGGATTCTGAGCCCTTAGGCGGAAGCTGCCTGCATTCAAATTGTGTGCAGGGCCGGATTAACCTTTTGTGGGCCCAGTGCCAAACTTATTTGTGGACCCCTATGGGGGCAATGGAGCATGGTGCAGGGAGGTTGGTCCCCGGAGCTAGGGGCCAGCCAGGGGAAATGGGGTATGGCATGGTGGGGGTGACCCCCTCCACCCAGCCCAGTGCGAGGGCACTGTTTTACAAACCGGCAGACACTGGCCTGCTCGGCCCTGTGCTGCCAGCATGCCCCTTCCCCTCGGGGGCGGGCCTGTGCCGTGCCACACAGCCCCGCTGCCCAACACCCCCCAACTCTCTATGCTCAGCACCCCCGAGACCCGCTATGCCCAGTGCTACCCCCCCCAGACCTCCTCACCACAAATGCACAGCGCCCCGCATGCCACCATCCCTGCCCAGCGCTCCCCCACCCACAGCCCCACCACAACTTCCCAGCACTCCACACAGAACCCCCCACTCCCTAGCACCTCAAACACACAGATCTCACCCACCCGCCACTGCCCAGTGTCCTTCCCCACAGCCCCACCACAACTACAGTGACCCACACAGACCCCCCCACTGCTCAGCACCCCCCCAACAGATCCCCCCACTGCCTAGAACTCCAAAACACACAAACCTCCCGCACTGCCCAGCAGCCCCTACAGCTCCCCCCAGACCCACTCCCCCACGCCGTGCCCCCCGGGCGCACTCACTGGCCCTGCGGAGCCAGAGCAGGGATACCCCCTCCCAGAACGGTGCTAGGGAGCAGGACAGCTGAAGCTCAGGAGCACAGAGCAGCCCCGTCCCCCGGGACCTCACCCAGCCCTGCCCGCCTGGCGCTGGTGCCCGGGTGGAGGTGACTTTCCCAGCCTGCGGCTTTTGCAGAGTGGCAGGGAGAGGCGGGTCCCAGCCACGTGCACTCTCCTGAACCTGGGGAGAGGGACCAGCTAGGCTACTCTGCCCCTCTCCGTCCCCCCCTCTTATCACTAGCCTGTCTCCTCTTCCACAGTGCGCTGGCCCTACGTTTCCCCCCTTTCCCTTCGCAGTATCCTGCCCCTACATCTTCCCTCTGCCCTTCATTTGCTGGCTTCTCCCCACATTCCACTGCAATCCTTCAGCCTCACCTCCTGCATCCCCATCTGAGTCCCCTACCCCCCGTCTCCTGCCATGAACCATGGCTCCCCCAAACGCACCTCAGTCTTCCCCCTGCATCCCCATTCCTCTCTCCTACTCCCCACACACCCATGCACACTTCAGTCTCTCTCACAACCCCCTGCACCTTCCTGCATCCTACATTCCCCTCGCCTCGGTTTCCTTAGGAGGCCCCTAGCCAGGGAGTGGCAGCCGCCCAGGCCCAGCTAATGACATTCTGTCTCCAGTTTAACTGGAAGCAATGAGATGGTGGCCGTGGCCATCTTCACTTGGGGCTGCCTCACTTCTACATGCAAAGACTATAGGGAAATTGTGGTCAGCTCGACTCAGGCCAACTTGGCGTCAACCCTCTTGAAAATACTGTACTAGATGGCAGCCTTTTTGATTGGGGAAAATTCAGGAATTTGATCTCAGCAATCCTGAGATTGTGGGCAAATTAACCCCCCCCCTCCCCCCCCCAACATCATGAGTTGGTGACTGTTTGAAACAACTCACACCATGAGTCTCTCTCATGTAGACAACGGTGCCCTCCTCTCCAGCTCAGTCTGTCCAGCACCCAGCAGCTGAAATTACTGCTGCTTCCCACAGCTCGGATCTTGTGCCCTTGAGTCCCGCTGCTGGCTCCCTGCCTGTGCATGAAGATCAGGTTCACAGTCCTCATCTGAGCCTCTGCTTTGCCCTCGGCCCTTCCCCTCCCATAGCACTGAGGTTGTCGCACCAGGACCTTCCCCCCACCATGTGCCCCCCCCTCCCCCCACAGACCCATGTCTTTGGGGCCCTTCCCCTCGCTCAGCCCCCTCCCCAGGCTGTCTGACACTCCAGCCCCTGGCACGGGAGCAGGCCGGCTCTGTTGGGCAGCGCTCACCCTGCGCCCCAGTCGGTTTGGCAGGTGGGCATTGGGCGAGCAGGACACTGGGAGGGCTGGGAGCCAGCGCTGGTGGGGGGAGTGGGATGGGCGCCAGGCCAGTGCTGGTGGGGGGAGTGGGATGGGCGCCAGGCCAGTGATGGTGGGGGGAGTGGGATGGGCGCCAGGCCAGTGCTGGGGCAGTGCTGAGGGGCGGGGAGGATTTGGGTGAGGCGGGGTGGGATGGGCACTAGGCCAGCGCTGTGAGGGGGGAAGAGGAGGGGCGGGGAGGATTTGGGTGATGGGAGGGGCACTAGGCCGGTGCTGGGGGGGGGGCGCCAGGAAGAGGGGGCGGGGCCCGGGCTGGCAGACGAGGGAAGAGGGGGCGGGGCGGGGCCCGGGCGTGTGAAGGGGGACGGGAGCAAGCAGAGCCGGGAGGGGGCGGGGCCAGCACTGGGGGTGCGAAGGGGGAGGGGACAGGGCCTCGCTGGTATTAGCCGTCCGGAAGTGCCCGTCCCACGGGGCCTAGCCCCGCACAGCCCGGGCGTCTGTCTCCACACCTAACATGGCCGCCGCCACTTGCCCTCCACGCTACGGGCAAGATGGCAACCCCACTCTTCCGGCGACACCCAAGATGGCGTCCGCGGAACTTCCAGCCACACCCAAAATGGCCACCGTCACCTGCCTCCACACCCAAGAGGGCTGCTCGAATCTGTGACGTCACGTCCGGTTAGGCAAACAGGAAGTTGCTCATTGTCCGTTGCCCCCGAATCCCTGGCGGGGGGTTCCGGTTCCGGCAGCTGCCTCGGTCCCCATGGAGACGGGCGGGGGCCGGTTCGGGGTGTCGGAGACCCTGGGGGCCCTGAACGCGGCGCTGAAGAAGGAACCTGGCCCCCCCGCCTCCGTCTGGTTCAAGGAGAGCAGCGCCCGGAACCTGCGGAGCCGCGACTTCCTGGCCCCCCAGGCCGCGCTGCGGCCTCTGTTCGCGGGGGGGCAGGTAGGCGGGGAGAGCAAAGGGGGAGGGGCCTACGGGGAGGGGAAAGGGGAGGAGCCTAAGGCCAAGCGGGGGTGGGAGAGGGAGGGGCCTGTGGGCAAGGGGAGGGGCCTAAGGCCAAGGGGCGGGGCCTAGTGCTGGTGGACGGTGACTCTGCCCCATGGGGGAGGTGCAGCACGAGGGGCTCAGCCCTGAGTTTGAGGCAAACAGGCAGGTGGGGGATTCCTTGGGGGCCCATGAGTCTCACTGCACAGGTTGCAGGGCAGGGGGTTACCCTCAGGAGAACACATTGTCTGGGACCAGTTTTGGAGGGTGCTGATTACAGGCACTGTGTGTAAATTACGGGAATTACCACCCTGGGCCAGCTCCACACGGGGACACAGCAACCCTACATACCTGTTTTGCATGAGAGGTAAATAAACCCTTAGGAAAGTGTGAAAGCTGCAGGGGAATTTAACCCAAACTGGAATTTATTCAGGGAACAGCCTGAATCTTGCAAAATGTATCTCAAGAACTTTTAGTAACTAGAACCTCTTTCACTTCTCATTCAAAATCACCTCTAATAGCATGGCCACTTTACTCCTGGGTGCAGTCTGTGACAAAGAATTGAAAAATATGTGCTAAAAAAATTAAATTCTGTGCACAATATTTTAAAACGCTGCATAATTCTGCAAATTGTATTTGTCAAAATAACACTACATAATCACGCCAGTTTGAGTTATTTTGGTAATTTATTTCAAAATACCTCTCAGCAGTATGTCTGTAACAATACAGGCACCCACAAAAATCCCCCCTGGCAGTAGAGAGTTAAAGAAACCTCTATGACAACCCAGTTCCAGTTTCTCTGCCCCCTTCCCACCCTAGAGCCCAGTCGGGAGGAGGGGGGGGGGGGGGGGGGAGACACCTGCAGCCCCCCCCCCCCGCCAGCCAATACACCTGAACCCCCTCCTTCCCAGAACCCAACCATGGGGGCCCCCCCAGCACAGATACCCTCAGCCCCTCCGCCCCCCAGAGCCCAGCTGCAGGGCTCCCCCTTGCCCAGACACCCATCCCCCTCCCCCCCAGATCCAGAGGGAGAAACAGCCCAATGCTCAGTCCCAGGCTTGCAGAGTTTCCTGCATTCCCTCAGGGCATGCTGGGAACTGCAGCTGCCAGGAACCCCCTCAAGCTCTGTCTCCCTCCCCCCAGCAGTGTCTTCTATGTGCATTCTACACACACAATGTTAATTTCTGCAAAATTCTACATTGCGCAGTGGTGCAGAATTCCCCCGGCAGTTCCCCTCGCACCACCCTGGGGTTCTAGGCTCACAACTGGCACCGAAGGGACAGCAGCGCCTACTACCATGGGCTGCAGTAACTGCTTGAAAGTTTATGAATCTAACCTAGGTTGGTGAGATTCCAGCTAGTTTCTGTCAGTAAGAGTGAGGAATTTGCAAGATGGCACACTGGTGTTAAAGAAGGTGTCTACTAGAGGAGCTTTTCATGTGTCTGTCTTGTCTTCTTGCAGGTTCCCAAAGACATCATAGAGGATGTGATTTCACTAAAATGCCCTGGAGTACCACCTCTCCAGAGCTGCCAGCAGACCCCACTGGGGCTGACTGTTCAGTTACAGAGACCTGCTGCCTTCCAGCAGGTCCTGAATTCTATTGCTGAGTTCACAAAGCCTTCCCAGTCAGCAAGTGGGCAGGGTATCATCCTCAACTGCACACCCCTCCGGAGCCGGAGAAGCCTGGACATGCTTAGCCTGAGCAATCTGCGAGCCATTCTAGTAACTGACCACTTGGCTGAAGTGCTCAGAATACAGGGGTCAGTGGATTGAATTCTCCAGCTCTTTAAATGCTCTTCCTTGGATGTTTTACAGGCTCATGCTCAATGTATGAGACAGAGCAAGGAGCTTGTGTGTGATACCAGTTCTGCATGGTGAATGGTGTTTGTATTTGATTCTAGGATGAATGTCCACCTGGTTCCTGCTGTGCCTGATGAAGGAATCCAGAAATTCCTGCACCAGCTGAGAGTTGACTGGCCCTCAGAGTTGGAAACGACATTCATTCCTGAGGATGTTTTGGCATTGAAGCAAGTCCTCAGGCAGTGCCCTTATGCTACAGTCCCCGGACTGGAGCCAGGGCAGACAAGGCTGGCTGATGTCATATTTAAAGTACATTTGAAAAACTTCCTGGCGCAGCAGAGCTTGGAGGGCTATGACCCCAACCTAGATGTCTGTCTTGGTAAGTGTCACATGTTTAACGTTTGCTGTCTGACTGTGTGGGCACAAGGCTGCAGTTGGCTCTATTTTCATACAGAAAACAAGGGGTGTTTGGTCTCAAATCCCCCTTTTTCCACTCCCTTTGCTCTTTCCTGGTTCTGGCGCACCAGCCTTTAGCAAGTCATGGCCCCAAAGGACACTGAGTGAGGCAACAATGGCTGGGGTGGAGACAGGGTGCAAAGAGCCTGTACCTCCCTTTCTGAGTCCTCTCCTCCTCCTCGGCAGTGACTGAGGAGAAACTGCGGGTCCTGGCAGAGCTGCGACAGATGGCCCTGCGCTGTGCGGTGAGTAACCCTGCTGCTCTGGTAAACAGGGAACCCAGAGTGCCTGCCCTGCTCCTTCCTGGGCTTGGTGGGAGCACATCTAACCAGGCTGTTGCTTTGCTGCAGGGCACGGGGCCAGGAGGCTGCTGCAGGGTGGTGCATGTGGTGAGCTGTGAGGGCGAGTTTCAGCAGCAGCAGGTGGATTTGCTCTGGAGGATGTTGGACCTGGGAGCTCACACAGCCTTGCAGGTGAGGCACGTCTCTGACTCCCCCATTGCTGCCTCCCAGGGCAGCACCCAGCAGAGGACAATGCTGGGAAAGTATCCGAGGGGGAGCCGGGTTAGTCTGGATCTGTAAAAAGCAACAGAGAGTCCTGGGGCACCTTATAGACTAACAGACGTATTGGAGCATGCGTCTGACGAAGTGGGTATTCACCCACGAAAGCTTATGCTCCAATACATCTGTTAGTCTATAAGGTGCCACAGGACTCTTTGTTGCTTTTTAATGATGGGAAAGTGTTTCCTGCTGCTGTGTGAAGTTGTCTGGGTTGGGGGCAGGGGTGTCTGAGCATGGCTCCCTCTGATTTCCCCCAGGAAGAACTCATGGTGAAAGGGGACCTTATCTCCTTGAAAACCTTCCTTTTCCTCCTCTGTAGCCTCCCCCTGCCCTTCTGGCCGAGCACTACAGATGAGAAAGGCAGTGTCCCTGCCCCCGAAGACCTTGATGCTAAGGTGATAGGGCATCGGAGGAGGGGGGTAGACAAAACTGGAATCTCTCACAGCATGGCTGGTTTCTTTTGACTGAATAAGCTGTGACATTACAGCAGTCTGGGAGCATCCGTTCAGAGCCGGGGCTCAGGTTTGTGTGTGGTGCCCATCACCCTGGGATCTAAGCACAGCTGAACGGCTGGTGCTGTCTGGCACACTCAGTATTTCATGCATCCCAATGCTGCCTGAAAGGGCAAAGCCCTTGGTAAAGTGCAAGAGGTCAGGGAGCTGTTTGCCCCTCCTTTGTCCCAGGATTCACTCTCTCCTCCTCTCTCTCAGAAACACCTCGTCTGTGGGCCAGTGAAGGTCGCTAACTCCCCCTCTCCTGTGGGGGCACCCCAGTACTTCCAGTAAGTTGGCACTTAGCAAGGACTCTGCTGCAGCCGTTCAACCGAGCGCGTTTCACTGCGTTCTGCTGAGGTGGCTGATAATCAGGGTGTTTTTCCTTCTGTAAAAGTGCTGCCCAACCTGCCGGCGCGGTAGAATATTCTGTAACCCTCGCAGTGCTTCTTCAGCACAACTCCTCTGAGTGGCTCGCAGCACTGCACAGAGGTGGGTAGCACAGCCAGGGAGGAGGCTTAATCGAAGTTACAGAGGGAGCACTGGGAAGAGAACCCTGGTGCCATGACTTCGTCTCCTCTTCAAGCCATTAACCCTGATCTGCATAGCCCTGCAGGGCTACAGCTCACGTCCGGAGGAGCAGGGCTTGACTCTGCACCACCTGCACAGTGGAGGGCTAGTGCTCTGGGGTGGAGTCACTGGTTAATGCTGTGGGAAATGGAAAGAGAGGGGAAGCCCTTCTTACAACATCTGTCCTGCAAAGACACTGTGGGGAGGTGAGGACAGAAGCAGGCAGGCCTGATAGAACTAGGCCGGGGTGTTGGTGCTGGATTGACAGCTCACTGCAGCATCTCTGATGGGCAGGTCTGGGCATGGACAGTTGCGTATCCAACCTGCTGTCTGCCCCCATTTCTTGCTCTGCTGTGGCCAGAGATTCTGCCGATCCCTGCGTCAGTGCATCAGCCAGGGACCTGGGCAGGAAAGAGGTCTGCATCCTTAGGATTCTGATCAACGGCTTTCTGATTTCCTCAGCCATTGAAAGGCGAGAGAGGCCGCTTGGACCTCCTCTCTTCTGCTTCTTGTGAGGGGCCCAGCTCGATGAGGTGCGCCAAAGGCCTAGCTGCCCTCGCATCATGAAGCGGCGTCCCATGTTACCGGCTCAGTAGCAGAGGGGCCCAGTCTCTGGCAGCGTGGTCAGGAACACGGCCTTTCAGGGAGCTGGTTTCAGTTTGACGCTGTCCTTGCTGCACGGAGCTCTGCCCCAGGTTGTTTTCACAGCCGGTCCCAGCTTGCTGGGTTGCCACTCTGCCGCCCAAGAGAAACGAGACCTGGTCTCTTAGCCCAGCCTCTCTGGGCTGGCAGAGCTGGAGCCAAAACCCTGGCAGCCAATGGGAGTGGGCAGAGATGTGACCAAGGGGGATTCATTGCTACAGCAAGCCAATAAGAGTGCCCCTTTCTGCTGGGTGGCTCTTTTGGACACTGTCCGATCCCCAGCTCTGTTGGGTGGGTGCTGCCATGGTACTCAGATGGGCCAGGGCACTGCCAAGTGCAGCGGAGCGCTGGCAAGGGGACGATAGCCCTGGGCTCTCTTGCATCGCTGCATTTATTCCTCCCAGGCTCCGCAGGTGCCAAATGTACGACGCCTCGGTCATGAAGTATGGAGACCGTGTCCAGGGTAAGGCTTCGTGCCTTTGCTTGGCCAGGGGATACTTCCTCCTGCTGCTGCACCTTCATTGGCCCCAGGAGACCAGGCAGCCCCTGGAGTCTCCTCGCCTGCAGGTTGCAGTAGTGCAGGCACCCGTGGCTCCTCCTGCTGCACGTTGGCTGTTGCGTGTGTGTGAAGTCTCAGGCGTGAGAGCCCTGCCTCTGGAATTAGCTGCTGGAGGAGTAGCACTCATGGCTCTTCTCTCCCCGGCAGCACTGTACCTCGCTGCCGCAGGCCTGCTTTTTCCAGAGTTCAGAGCCCTTCAGTAGCGCCCCCCGCATCCGAGCCGCAAACATGGTCCGTGGATTTCAAGCAGATTTGCAGGGCCCTGCCTTTCGGTTCTCCCAGCCCAGATCAGCAGGGACTGAAAGTCATTCCCACGATGGGTGTTTGCTGAGCCTCCGGGAAGGGTGGTCATCCGGTGAGGAGGCGTCCAAACCACTAGCTGGGGCCTCAGCAGAGACCAGTCGCTTCACAAGCAACAGCCAGCAAGCTCCCTCTTGCCCCCAGGGCAGTCTCCTGGGCAGGGCTGAGGAATACTGATGGGGAGAGAAGTGGGGAGCATGCCCAGCCAGGGCCAGCATGGCATGTGGAGAGGGGGGGCACTGGCCCCCAGAGCCGTACCCCAGCCTCCTGCACCTGCACTAAGCCCACGTTCCCCAGGTGGCGGCTGGGCTGCCCCCCCGATGTGCCCTCCTCTTCTAGCAAGAAGTGGACTGGGGCTGAGAGACCTGTCCCAGCTATGACCACGAGTGCCCTGCTCATGGTGTTTGAGTAGGGAGTGTGCAGGCTTAGCGGGTGGCATGGCTGGTGGGCTCAGCCGGGCACTTCTAGTTGTATGTTCTTTGCCACGTTTTCTGCGCAGATGACTCTTGGACTGAGATCATCAATGTCTTGACATCAGCTGCCATCAGGTTTGAAATGCTGAGTACAGCCCATCAGAGTCAGGTAAGCGCAAGAAGGAACCACGTTGCTTTTCCTTCCTGGTCACTAAGAGGCAATCCCTGTGTATGCTGGCCCCTTGGCCTTAGAGGGGCCACAGGGAGTGAGCAGCATCCCACCGTCTAGAGGGGCTAGGAATGCAGGGAGGACAGCCAGCCAGGAAATGTGGGAAAAGGCAGTCAGTACGTTTCAGGGAAAGGACTCAGACAGACAAGAACCTGGGAAGCCGTGATCCTGAGAGACCTAGGAGATAACACACAGCAACTTAGATAGGAGCTTCTAATGCGATATTGCAGTGGAACAAGCCATTCTGAGCTGCAAACCCAGAGCAAGAAGGCAACAGCAAGTCTCTTGACAGTCATGTGCAGCATTGGTTTTGGGTGTGGCTCTTGGCACCAGGAGGAGGGAGACAAATTAGAGGGACCTCAGAGACAAGTAACAAAAATGGGGATGGGTCAGGAGAGGCTTAGGAGGAAAGGTTAGTTAGACAGCTCTCCCTTGGGCTCCCAAATGGCTAAGGAGCAGGCATTTGAAGGAGGTTAACACGGGGAGGGAAAGGAATTGGTCAGGGTGTGACTACGAACAAAGGGATGAAACCAAGCAAAGGCAAATGGAGGTTGATGATCAGGAATCCTTTGCTAGCAGGGAGCTCTGCTAGACCGTGCATTGGTCTCCCAAAAGCAGGGACGGGAGCCCTGTTGCTTGGAACATGTGAATGGTCTGGGGAAAGCTGTGGCAAATCTGCCCTGAGGAAGCATTTCCTAATGGTCTCCAGGCTGGGGCCTAAGTGTGACCTGGTACTTGCCCAATTCTTCTTCCCCCAAGAGAAGGCCAGGGTCAGATCCCACCAGGGGAAGTGGTGCAGGGGCTCATGGGAATAGGGAAGAAGTAGGCATTGCTGGGCAGACCACTGAGGAAAAAGAGAGAGAGGAACGGAGCTGGTTTCCCCCCCTCAGATTATCCTCGACCTGGAGGACAGCAGCATCTCCACAAAGGGAACGAAAAGCGGAGCCTTTGTGATGTACAACTGCGCTCGGCTTGCTACGCTCTTCAAAACGTACCAGCAGGGTGTGGAGCAAGGTGAGTGCCGGGACAGCCTGGCCGATCAGCTGCGGGCAGGACGCTCTGCTCAGCTCGGGCCCCAAACCAATTCAGGGAGCGATCCCTGGGAGCGACGGCAGCCATCGGCCAGGCTGGGCCTTGCTGCTCGTCAGGGCCCATGAGAGGCTCCAGGGGCTCAGGGTGGACGGACTCGTAGCCCTTGGTCTGACTGATCCAGAAGGCAGAGAAAATCCTTTGTGAATGGGCCTGCAACAAACAGTCTGACAAAGGGGTGGGGCCCAGCAGGCCAAGCCCACTCACCAAGCACAGCAGGGTTCAGCCAACGGCCCCAGCGTCACGGCAGGAAGGTGCTGGGGAGGCCTTCCCCCTGCAGCGGGCTGGAAACAGCACCAAAAACCATGGATGATGTGACTGAGGCAGCTTCGCTCGCTGGGAAGGATCTTTGATGCCAGGTGCCTCCAGGCATCAAACCCCTGCCCGTCTCTGAGCTGCTGCCAATCGCGGATCTTCCCCGGATCCATGCTGCCATAGCTGTGTAACCGGGCGCTGAACTTCTATTCCAGGTGCATACCCGGCCTTCCCCCCAGCATCAGAACTGAACTTCTCCCTGCTCAGAGAAGAGGTGAGTGGCCCAGGGCGAGGGCCGGGACCAAGAGACCCATGGCTGGAGGGGCTGCCAGTCAAGCTTATCCTCACTCTGCCCCACAGCCATTTCCTCCTGTATTTGGGAGGGTCAGATCCATTGGGCCACTGGAATCTCAGACAGCCCAGAGTTCAGACTGGCTCCCAGGAGAACCATCGCTGGGCCTGACAGCTCTGTCCTCCCCTGCCCTGGCTTCCAGTCCAGTGGGGCTACCCGAGCTGGGCATGGGGTGAGGGGAGAGAGAGCTCCGGAGGCTGCTGGGAGGTGACTGACATTTGTATTCCTTCCATAGGGCGAATGGCTTTTGCTGTTCAACTACATCCTTCCCTTCCCAGAGACCCTGAGCCAGGCAGCACAACTGCCCCTCTCCAGCAAAGGGATTCGAATCACAGCCAGCACAGAGGCGGTGAGATGATTGGCTATCCCCCCGATGCGGGCTCTGGCCAAGCGGGTGCGAGGGCTGCTCCTGGCTGGCACCAGCTTGGAGGTTTGCAGGTTGTCTGTGGAGCACTAGAGAGGGCTGCTTTGGCACTAGAGGCACTGGTCTGGAAGAGATTCATTATATGGTGCAGTGCCTAGAGGTCCCAGTCAGAACCGGGGCCTGCTGAGCCCTGTACAGTTCAGTCTGATCTAACACAAGCTGCAAATTAGTTTGGCAAACAGGAGTGCAGGAAGGACAAGCGAGAGCCTGCAGGGACTAAGGCTGGCTGCTGCTAAATATCCCTCTTCCAAGCAGCTGCAGCCCTTGCTGCCTTGTGGGGGGCACAGCATTGTGCCTGGCGGGAGGGGGGTCTGCAGGAGAGCATGCTGCCCGTACACATTCATTCATGGAGGGAGGGACTGATTACAGGGCAGCAGTGAGCGAATGGGTGTCCCATGCTGACAGGCCTAGCAGTGTGGAGGGGCAGGGGTGGAGAACAGGGAGCTAGTCTCGTGTCTGCCTCCAGGGGACTGTCCGAGAGGAGATAACCCCAACAGCCTGGAGAATGAATGATTCCAGGCAGGGGCAGGCTGGCCACAAGCTGCCTTGCTGAGAGCAAGAGGAGCTCATGTTCTGTGGCCCATTCAGTCCTTGGCCTCTCTGCTGAGCTGGCCAGGCCCAGGGTACTGTGCAGGAGCGGGTGACCGTGGGGCCCTGGCCACGGCTGTTACAGGCAGGGCGCTAGCCGCCTGTTCTGCTGGGCTCCTCTCGGGGCGTTGTTTAAAGCAGTCGTGCAAGCCAGCCTCTAATTGTGGTTCTCCGCTGGGACTGAGCCCCAGGCTGCTCCCTAGAACACCTCCTCTGGGGGCCGCTGCTGCTTTCCCATCCCTGGGAACCCAGCACGTGTCAGCAGGAGCCCCGCGTTTAGCCCCAGGGAGGAGACAGGCGTGGAGCTGCTGCGGGACGTAGGGGCAGACGGCCTGGAAAGAGGAAGGAGGTGCCCAGGACCGCGATGGGGTGATCGAGTGGCAGATTGGGATGGGTGTCACTGTGCTGCCACCTAGCAGGGAGCGTGCACAGGGTCCCTGACCACCCCCCGCGGGAGGGAGGGTCTCTAGCGGCTCTGCTTTGTGTGGCAGGTGTGCAAGTTCCTGATCCACCTGAGCATGGACTTCAGCTCCTACTACAACCGCGTTCACATCCTGGGGGTAAGCGGGGACCCTCCTGGGAAACAGCCTGTTCTCCCGCCCGCCCCAGCAGCTGCTCTCCCGCCCCGCCCGCTGCTGCTGCTCTCCCGCCCGCCCTGACGGCGGCTGTTCTCCCGCCCGCCCCGCCACGGCGGCTGCTCTCCCGCCCGCCCGCCCCAGCTGCTGCTGCTCTCCCGCCCGCCCCGCCAAGCCAGCTGCTCTCCCGCCCGCCCCGCCAAGCCAGCTGCTCTCCCGCCCCGCCCCAGCAGCTGCTGCTGCTCTCCCGCCCGCCCCGCCAGCTGCTCTCCCGCCCACCCGCCCTGCCCCAGCTGCTGCTGCTCTCCCGCCCGCCCGCCCCGCCAGCTGCTCGCCCGCCCGCCCCGCCGGCAGCTGCTCGCCCGCCCGCCCCGCCGGCTGCTGCTGCTCTCCCGCCCGCCCTGCTGGCTTCAGTGCCCAACTGGGCGTGCCCCTCCATGGGAAGCGAACGGGATGGCAGTGCACCAACGGGGTGCCCAGCTAGGAAAGCCCTGGCTAGGGCACACTCCCCCTGCCCAGGGCACACTCCCCCTGCCCAGCTCTCAGTGGCGGAGGGCACCCCATCCAGCAGGGGGGCTGTGAGAATGGGGAGGAAAGGAGGAGGGACTCCAGGACGCCTTCCCTACACTGAGCAGGAGCTGCGGGGAGCCCTGCCCCTGGAGCGCAGGGAAGCTGCAGCCTCTGCTCTCACTTGCTGCCCCCTCTCTTCCAGGAGCCACTGCCTCACTTGTTCAGCCAGATGTTTGCTCGGCTACAGCTGATGAGAGGAGTGAGAGACGTGATCCACAGGGCCCTGGCTACCCTCCACCTGCCTCCTCTCAGCCAGATCTGAGCCCTGCGGCCACCACGCGAGTGCCAAACGGGGAGCGCAGAGTCTGTTGTTAGGCGTTAAAGGGTTAACCCTGTTTTAGAGGGTGGGGGAGGGGTTCCCCACAGGTTTAGTTGCTCTCGGGAGGGGCTGGTTGTTTTGGAACAGAAGGGGGTAAATGCCCTTACCACAGCTAGTGGTGGGCAGAGGAGGCGGCAGCCGCACTGCTGGCACCTGGGCCTGGGCTCTGCCTCCCAGCCACTGATGCCAAATGCGCAGGGGAGGCCGGGTCCCAGCCACTGTCACCCCTTCTGAATCTGTCTGCCTTGAGCCCCGCCCCAGGGGTGGAGTGGGGCACCCCAGCAGGCCAGGCCTCAGCCTCAGTTGTGTTCTAACAAGTGGTTTTTTGGCTGTTTTGCTCTGAACTGGCTGAGATCCCCACTGGCCCCAGGGACGCTTGTCCCTGCCCCGAGCCCACAGCCTTGGTGTTTGGGTCCAAATACACATTGTTATGGAGCAGGGGCTGTTTTCTTGTTTAAACCCCCCGCCGTTCCAGTCCTGTGCCCCCGGCCACAGCTCTGCCGCACCCCGATCCAGACCCCTGGCCCACAGCTCTGCCGCACCCCGATCCAGACCCCCGGCCACAGCTCTGCCGCACCCTGACCAGACCCCCGCCCACAGCTCTGCCGCACCCCGATCCAGACCCCCGGCCCACAGCTCTGCCTCACCCCGATCCAGACCCCCGGCCACAGCTCTGCCGCACCCCGATCCAGACCCCCGGCCCACAGCCCTGCCGCACCCCGATCCGGGCCCCCGGCCCACAGCTCTGCTGCACCCCGACCCAGACCCCCGCCATTCCGGTCCTGGGCCCCCGGCCCACAGCTCTGCCGCCCCCCAATCCGGGCCCCCGGCCCACAGCTCTGCCGCACCCCGATCCGGGCCCCCGGCCCACAGCTCTGCTGCACCCCGATCCAGACCCCCGTCATTCCAGTCCTGGGCCCCCGGCCCACAGCTCTGCCGCACCCCGATCCAGACCCCCGGCCCACAGCTCTGCCTCTCCCCGATCCAGACCCCTGGCCCACAGCTCTGCCTCTCCCCGATCCAGACCCCCGGCCCACAGCTCTGCCTCACCCCGATCCAGACCCCCGGCCACAGCTCTGCCGCACCCTGTTCCGGGCCCCCATCATTCCAGTCCTGGCCCCCCAGCCCACAGCTCCGCCGCACCCCGCCCACGGCTCTGCCGCACCCCGACCCAGTCCCCCGGCCACAGCCCTGCCGCACCCTGACCAGACCCCCGGCCCCAGCGCTGCCGCACCCTGACCCGACCCCCCGGCCCCAGCCCCGCCGGACCCCGATCCAGACCCCCTGCCCACAGCCCTGCCGCACCCTGACCAGACCCCCCGGCCACAGCTCTGCCGTACCCCGATCCAGACCCCCGTCATTCCAGTCCTGGGCCCCCACCCCACAGCTCTGCCGCACCCCGATCCAGACCCCCGGCCCACAGCTCTGCCGCACCCCGCCCACAGCTCTGCCGCACCCCGATCCAGACCCCTGGCCACAGCTCTACCGCACCCCGATCCAGACCCCCTGCCCACAGCTCTGCCGCACCCTGACCAGACCCCCTGCCCACAGCTCTGCCGCACCCTGACCAGACCCCCCGGCCACAGCTCTGCCGTACCCCGATCCAGACCCCCTGCCCACAGCTCTGCCGCACCCCGATCCAGACCCCCGGCCACAGCTCTGCCGCACCCTGACCAGACCCCCGGCCACAGCTCTGCCGCACCCCAATCCAGACACCCCGCCCACAGCTCTGCCGCACCCTGACCAGACCCCCTGCCCACAGCTCTGCCGCACCCTGACCAGACCCCTACTGTTCCAGTCCTGGGCCCCTGCCCACAGCTCTGCCTCAGGTCCTTCCCCCATTGCTCTGTCCAGACCCGTCAGCCCATCACAGCCTGGCGGGCTCAGCAGTGAAGTAAGGCCCCAGCAGCGAGCTGGCAGGAGCGGTGACCCCGTGCTCTACGCGTCCGTGTGGCACTGGCTGCGCCGCTGCTACCAAGCCCTGACAGTACCAGCCCGAGAGAAACAGAAGCTGAAGCTTTCCTGCCCCAAGGAACACGAGACTCTCCCAGTCAAACACTAGCCCCTGCAGCCTCCAGGGCGGTGCCCTTGCGCCGAGAGAGCGCCGTACCTGTCCTGGCCAGCTGGTCCCCGGCACCATCTTCCCTGTTTCTCCCAGGCACCTGGCTCCTCCCGAAGGATGGTCACTTCCATCTTTGCGGTGCAGCCTGGCCAGCTGGTGACTCCCGCTGTGGGCAGTGCTGACCCTCAGCCAACTGCACTGGTCACAGAGAACAGCGTGCCTGTTGCCTGCAGCCTCCAGGCCTGCTTAGGCTCCCCCGGGGGCTACCCTTTGCTTTGCTCTCCTGAAGAGCCACCTCTGGAAGGTCACTCGGGCTCTGCCCTGTCTCCCTGGATGGTCCGTGTCAGACTGGTGTGCTGCGAGGGCGCAGAGCAGTGCACGGGCCACCTCCCCCAAGGTGCAGTGTCCCTCGTTCTGTGCTCCTCACTTCCCCTGCAAGTCACCCTACTCGACAGCCCGACCAGCAGCTCACCTGAGCCACTGGCCCAAGGAGCTGTCAGTGCACAACAGCTGGGCTGCACAAAGGGGCCTGCACAGCCTCTGCAAACTGCAATCCAGAGCTATGAAATACGCATGTGGCGCTTGGAGAGCCCGTAACCTCAGCCAGCCCAGGCTGCAGGGCACCGAATTACTGAGCCCGAGCCGGAGAGGAGCCAGCAGTGCAGAGCATCTCCCAGCGCATCGCACCCTGGCTCCAAGCCCCCAGGGCACAGGGCAAAGTGCAGGCACCACCCACCGGCGGAGCCTGGGGATGGGGAACAAAACTGCTCATGGCAGTGGCACTCGGGGTCTGTGTGTTCCCCAGCAGCTGCCATCTCAGCTTGGGGCTAGGATGTCTCCTTTGTCCAGGCGGCCCCGTCAGGCGCTGACAGACCCTGACACACAGCAGTGGGACCCCTCCAAGGGCTCTGCAGTTAGGACATGCTGTCGGGCACAGCCAAGCCAGGCAGCCCCTCGACGTCCATCCTGGAGCGGAGCAGCCGGCCAGCACACAGCATGCCGAGTGTGTACGCAGCAGGGGTGGGTATCAGAACACCTGGGTTCTGTTCTCAGCTCCATGGGACCCTGCTCGTCACTCCCACACCGTGACTCAGTTTTGCCATGTGGCAGACAGGGATCGAGCTGCCTTGCTCCAGCTCCCAAGAGGTATGGGGCTTCATCAGCACGGCAAGGGCTTGCAGACCCCTGGGGTACGGGGCTCCGGAACAGCCAAGTGTTATTAGGGTCACTGGCGGGCCTGGGCAAGGCCCCGCTGGGTTCCCAGGCTGCTCTGCCCAGAGGGAACTGCCAGAGTTTGAGATGCAGCCTCGGCTGATGTGCCAGCTCCCCGGGGACTAGGACCAGGGTGAAGTGGCAGGATGGGGTGCCAGCTGGAGAGAGGGTTTGGAGGCCTGGTCCCCCTCTCCCAGCTGGTGACAATGGAAGCAGAGGGCTATGGAGGCTCTGTGGTTCCCCTGGCAACAGGCAGGCAGCCGCCCCCCCGAATAAGGCAGCTCAGGCTTTGCCATGTGCTCCCCTTTATTCCAAAGCCCCGCAGGAAGGGAGCTGCTGGGGACCTGCTGTGGCCATGCACCAGACAATCTCCAGGCCCTGCCCGCAGAGCACACAGCCATAGCCCCGCTCCTCGCTTCCCCAGCAATCCAGCTCAGCCACATCTGCCACGTGGCAGAACCTGCTGCCCAGGAAGACGAGGCTGTCCTTGCCCAGACGCCAAAGTGTCAGGCGCTGGTCCACAGAGGCGGAGACCAGCAGGTCCGGCCACAAGACCCTGAGTCCTGTCACATGGGCCGCGTGGGCACATGGCCTTGAGAAGGCCTCCAGCAGGAGAATGTGAGCCCCAGCACTGGCTCCAGGGGGCGCTACGTCCCAAGCAAGGGAGGGGGGTGGCTCACTCCGGGCTGTATCCACAGCAACAAGACAGATGTGGATGGAGCCGTCATCACTGCCACTGGCCACCAGGTACCGTCCTGCCGCTGTCTGCCGAACGTGGAGGCTGTTCACACCACAGCTGTGAGCCTGGACAGTCAGGGACGGGGCCCCCAGAGCTGAGAAAAGAAGAGCTCAGTGACAACCAAGGGAACGCAGCAACAGTCACCTCTGCTGCAAAGGCAAGTGGCTGCTGCCATGGCTGCCGGGAGGTGCCCCGGGAGGCAGCCCCAGGCACTAGCTGCAGCAACCCCAGAGGACACTTCTACAATCAGTGCAGACAGGAAAGCTGGGGGACACCTACCGAGGGGCTGCAGCTTTCCACTCGCCAACTCNCCCCGCCCACAGCTCTGCCGTACCCCGATCCAGACCCCCGGCCACAGCTCTACCGTATCCCGATCCAGATCCCCGCNGCCGCACCCTGACCAGACCCCTACTGTTCCAGTCCTGGGCCCCTGCCCACAGCTCTGCCTCAGGTCCTTCCCCCATTGCTCTGTCCAGACCCGTCAGCCCATCACAGCCTGGCGGGCTCAGCAGTGAAGTAAGGCCCCAGCAGCGAGCTGGCAGGAGCGGTGACCCCGTGCTCTACGCGTCCGTGTGGCACTGGCTGCGCCGCTGCTACCAAGCCCTGACAGTACCAGCCCGAGAGAAACAGAAGCTGAAGCTTTCCTGCCCCAAGGAACACGAGACTCTCCCAGTCAAACACTAGCCCCTGCAGCCTCCAGGGCGGTGCCCTTGCGCCGAGAGAGCGCCGTACCTGTCCTGGCCAGCTGGTCCCCGGCACCATCTTCCCTGTTTCTCCCAGGCACCTGGCTCCTCCCGAAGGATGGTCACTTCCATCTTCGCGGTGCAGCCTGGCCAGCTGGTGACTCCCGCTGTGGGCAGTGCTGACCCTCAGCCAACTGCACTGGTCACAGAGAACAGCGTGCCTGTTGCCTGCAGCCTCCAGGCCTGCTTAGGCTCCCCCGGGGGCTACCCTTTGCTTTGCTCTCCTGAAGAGCCACCTCTGGAAGGTCACTCGGGCTCTGCCCTGTCTCCCTGGATGGTCCGTGTCAGACTGGTGTGCTGCGAGGGCGCAGAGCAGTGCACGGGCCACCTCCCCCAAGGTGCAGTGTCCCTCGTTCTGTGCTCCTCACTTCCCCTGCAAGTCACCCTACTCGACAGCCCGACCAGCAGCTCACCTGAGCCACTGGCCCAAGGAGCTGTCAGTGCACAACAGCTGGGCTGCACAAAGGGGCCTGCACAGCCTCTGCAAACTGCAATCCAGAGCTATGAAATACGCATGTGGCGCTTGGAGAGCCCGTAACCTCAGCCAGCCCAGGCTGCAGGGCACCGAATTACTGAGCCCGAGCCGGAGAGGAGCCAGCAGTGCAGAGCATCTCCCAGCGCATCGCACCCTGGCTCCAAGCCCCCAGGGCACAGGGCAAAGTGCAGGCACCACCCACCGGCGGAGCCTGGGGATGGGGAACAAAACTGCTCATGGCAGTGGCACTCGGGGTCTGTGTGTTCCCCAGCAGCTGCCATCTCAGCTTGGGGCTAGGATGTCTCCTTTGTCCAGGCGGCCCCGTCAGGCGCTGACAGACCCTGACACACAGCAGTGGGACCCCTCCAAGGGCTCTGCAGTCAGGACATGCTGTCGGGCACAGCCAAGCCAGGCAGCCCCTCGACGTCCATCCTGGAGTGGAGCAGCCGGCCAGCACACAGCATGCCGAGTGTGTACGCAGCAGGGGTGGGTATCAGAACACCTGGGTTCTGTTCTCAGCTCCATGGGACCCTGCTCGTCACTCCCACACCGTGACTCAGTTTTGCCATGTGGCAGACAGGGATCGAGCTGCCTTGCTCCAGCTCCCAAGAGGTATGGGGCTTCATCAGCACGGCAAGGGCTTGCAGACCCCTGGGGTACGGGGCTCCGGAACAGCCAAGTGTTATTAGGGTCACTGGCGGGCCTGGGCAAGGCCCCGCTGGGTTCCCAGGCTGCTCTGCCCAGAGGGAACTGCCAGAGTTTGAGATGCAGCCTCGGCTGATGTGCCAGCTCCCCGGGGACTAGGACCAGGGTGAAGTGGCAGGATGGGGTGCCAGCTGGAGAGAGGGTTTGGAGGCCTGGTCCCCCTCTCCCAGCTGGTGACAATGGAAGCAGAGGGCTATGGAGGCTCTGTGGTTCCCCTGGCAACAGGCAGGCAGCCGCCCCCCCGAATAAGGCAGCTCAGGCTTTGCCATGTGCTCCCCTTTATTCCAAAGCCCCGCAGGAAGGGAGCTGCTGGGGACCTGCTGTGGCCATGCACCAGACAATCTCCAGGCCCTGCCCGCAGAGCACACAGCCATAGCCCCGCTCCTCGCTTCCCCAGCAATCCAGCTCAGCCACATCTGCCACGTGGCAGAACCTGCTGCCCAGGAAGACGAGGCTGTCCTTGCCCAGACGCCAAAGTGTCAGGCGCTGGTCCACAGAGGCGGAGACCAGCAGGTCCGGCCACAAGACCCTGAGTCCTGTCACATGGGCCGCGTGGGCACATGGCCTTGAGAAGGCCTCCAGCAGGAGAATGTGAGCCCCAGCACTGGCTCCAGGGGGCGCTACGTCCCAAGCAAGGGAGGGGGGTGGCTCACTCCGGGCTGTATCCACAGCAACAAGACAGATGTGGATGGAGCCGTCATCACTGCCACTGGCCACCAGGTACCGTCCTGCCGCTGTCTGCCGAACGTGGAGGCTGTTCACACCACAGCTGTGAGCCTGGACAGTCAGGGACGGGGCCCCCAGAGCTGAGAAAAGAAGAGCTCAGTGACAACCAAGGGAACGCAGCAACAGTCACCTCTGCTGCAAAGGCAAGTGGCTGCTGCCATGGCTGCCGGGAGGTGCCCCGGGAGGCAGCCCCAGGCACTAGCTGCAGCAACCCCAGAGGACACTTCTACAATCAGTGCAGACAGGAAAGCTGGGGGACACCTACCGAGGGGCTGCAGCTTTCCACTCGCCAACTCCTGGGCGGCTGCAGCATGCTCAATGGTGGCAGTTATATCCCAGAATGCAATACTCCCATCAGTGGCAGCGCTGCACAGGAAGTGTCTCCTGGGAAACCAAACACATTGGGGGAGGCTCCTGGCTGAACTAAGTGTAGATTGTTCAGTGCACAAACCAGCTGCCCTAGGTGGGACCCAATGGGGAGTCGGCAGCGATTCCAGCCCCTGCAGTGATCTCGGCTCCTCCGTTCTCCAGCGTTTAATCCAACCCCAGAGCCGTAGCGCCCTGAGCCGTCACAGCGAGGCTGAGGCCTGCAGCTGTCCTAGTGCTGGTGAGGGTAGGTTTGCCAGGCCAGAGCAATCTGCACACAAAGCATCCCTAGATCCCTGCAGGACGGAGACTATGGGAGCACACTGGCTCCTACCCGTGCAAGCTCCGCTAGGATTAATGGGAGGTGTGACGGTCAAGAACCAGGGAAAAGCTATCCTGAGGGTGAGGGATGCTGGCCAGAGGGGGCATGAGCCTCCCTGTACCCCTCCCCTTCGTCTGCTCCCCTCCAATCACAGCTGAAAGCGTCTCTCCCCATCTAGCTGCAGGGAGGCCCGACGTGGCGCAGTGCAAACAGTGCTCACCTCCTGTCTCCCGCTACCCTGTGCGTAAATGTCTCCACTTTCAGGACGCAGCGCTGGTGGTGAAAGGAATCGGCCACAAGCAGCAGCTTCTGGGCAGGCTCCAGCATCAGGAAGATCCTGCAGGAGCAACAAGGGGAAGGCAGTCAGGGCAAGGGAGCGGGGGTGCACAGATTTCACTGCAGCTCTGCCCAGGTGCCCATTCTCCTGCCCGTGGCTAGATTCAGGGTATGTTCTCCCGACCCAGAGAGGAGGGGAGCAGCTGGGGAAAGGGGAGTGCTTTCCAGCCCCTGCCTCACAGACTGCACACAGGTGGAGTGAGGGAGGCCAGGGGAGCAGCTGCTTTCAGCGAGCCCACTCTGCTGCATCTCTTTCTCCAGGGCTTTCCGCCCTTTCTGGATCATACGGTGTCTCCTTCCCCTGGCAAGCTGGAACAGGCCAGCCCATTGCGGGAAAGTGGGTTTCTGGGATCAGAGCCGAGACTCCTCCTTACCGGACAGAACCATCACTGCAAGCGGCAGCCAGGAATAGGCAGGGAGCATCGGTACCAGCCACAACTGCAATGGACATGTACCTGGAGCAAACACAGCAACCGGTCAGCCCATTGGCCAGTCTCCACGGGACAGGCAGATGGCCAACCCTGTGCCTGGGCACCACAGGACAGCCCCACAGCATGACTACAACCCCCCAGCACAACACGCTGCACAGCTCTGGCCTCTCAGAGGAGACAACAGTAGGGACTGAGTCCACACCCTAGTCCCTGCCTCCACACTGGGGGCGGCAGAGCCCTGCCCTGATCGGCAGAGCCCACCAGCCTGGCAATCTCCAGGTCGACTGGAGGCATGAGGGACACTGGGTGAGCTCTCTAGGACAGGAGGGCAAAGTCCCATTTCAGCTGGGCCCTCAGCTATGTGACTGGGGGGAGGAAGGAGGGGAGTAGGGCTCAGCCTTCCCAAAGTCTCTGTCGACAGCATCAAGAGAGCTCTGGCCCAGACTGAAGGGCTGAGGACTGCAGGGGTCTCAGGCTCGCTCTCCAGGGCCATGACAGGAACTAGGTCCCCATCTGGCCCCAGCCCACATCCCTGTTTCCTTGGGGAAGGCTGGGGTGTTACCTGGTTTCCGGATCCATCTTGATGACTCTGTGCTTGTTCCTCATGCGATCCCAGTGCTCGTCCAGCTGGTGGGAGGCCACGTGGATGACCTGGCAGGCCATGCCACTCCTGGCATGGTGGTCACAGCTGAGCAGGAGCCTGTAGCACTCTATCTCAGCCCTGCCCCCAGCAGAGAACAGGACAGCAGACCAGTCAGCTGTCTCCTCCTGCCAACTGCCGCTGGCCACGGCCAGAGCTCTCACGCTTGAGATGTGGTCGCCGATGGCTGCGAGTGGAGCCAATGAATGGGACGACTCACTGACGGCAATCACGTTGGCAGTCATGTCCTCACTGCTGGTCACAAGGATATCCACCAGCTGGCACCCGCGGGTCCTTATTGTGCCCACGTGCCGCACGCATGTCAACTCCCGCCCATGCAGAGGCTCCCTCAGCACGTGCTGCCTGCTGGGCCCGCACCTGCTCTGATAGACCAAGACGTCCCCAGACTTGATGTAAGCAAAGACCTCGGAAGCAAGCCAGCGGCCGTAACTCCACGAGCGGTGGCCCCCGCCACAGGGCACACAGTGCAGCTTCTCGTGGGCCCGGGTGCTCCACAGCACAAAGTGGCTGGCATGGAAGCCCAGCACTAGCAGGTTCCCATCAGGGGTGAAGTGCAGCTGTTCGATCCACTCCAGCCCTTTGCATGGCTTCTGCTTCCTGAGCACCTGCAGCTGCTGGTCCTGCACTCGCAGCTGGCGGTAGCAGCCGTCCCTGCCCGTGCTATAAACAAAGCCATCATGGCAGGTCACTGAGGTCACACCCAGCTTCCCATGAAGCCCAAACAGCAGGGAAATGGGACCTTGCACGGGGCGGTTTCCTTCCCCCTGGGAAGAAATCAAACCTGGCTTGTCACCTGAGTCTTTACAGACCAAACCATGACTCACAGGGTCATCAGCAGCATCCCCTTGTCCTGCCTTTAGCATCTGTTCTGTGCCAGATCCCAGAGCTGTGCTGCAGGGAAACAGCAGCAGGGAGCCCCTGCGGTCACCACAGACCAGAAGCCCCTCCTGGGGCAAGAAGGCAATGCTCGTATGCCACCTGTGCCTGCAGACTGGCAAGAGATAGCAACATTTCTCCACCACTGAAGCCACTCGTCCGGAGGAGCAGCAGGAGACCTCCAGCCAGAGCAGAACACCCCCTGGGCCAGAGGCAAAGAGCACCCGCCTGCTGGGATCCCC
Organism: Platysternon megacephalum; assembly: GCA_003942145.1. Taxonomy (NCBI): domain Eukaryota; kingdom Metazoa; phylum Chordata; order Testudines; family Platysternidae; genus Platysternon; species Platysternon megacephalum. The sequence continues at coordinate 13,323,341 of QXTE01000030.1, read as the reverse complement.
ACCTGGGCACGCGGCCCAGCTCAGGCTGTGGACCTTCCCCCCATACAGCCTCTTCTCCTCACTTTCCGTGGGGCAGCAGAGGGGGAAGACTTTGACATGCCCCGTCAGATTGCCCATGGCACACAGCACGATGCCCTTGGCTAGCTGCACAACTTCCAGGAGACTGTAGGACTGATAGTTTGCATCCTCCATGACCAAAGCCCAGCGTTTAGAGGCCAAGTCGTAGCTGTAGATGGCCCCTGCATCAGTCATCACGAGGAGCCGGCTTGCGTCCACCAGCTTTACGGCCTTGGGGGATCCATTCCTATGGGGTGGGCTGAAGTTTAGCTGCACAAGGCCATTCCCATTGGGTTCAGGTCCTCTAATGTGCCAGAGTCTAACTCCAGTGTCAGCCCCAGCTGTGGCCACCCAGCCCCGTGCCTCGTGGACAGCCACTGCCCTGACACTGCGCCCTTTGTGCCCTCTAAAGCTCTGAACAACCTCTCCGTTGTAGTTCCACACAATGCAGGCAGAGTCCTCCCCGATGCTGATGAGATAGTCACTCAGCAGCCTGACAGACCACACCCTCGACTGGTGGCCATAACACACCAGGAGGCAGAGCACCGGATCACGAGGCGCTTGCAGGTCCCCAACATCCCACACCCTAATGCTCCGGTCATCCGAGGCTGAGGCCAATATGCCTTTGCTCCTCAAGTAGCAGATGCTAAAGATGACTCCGTCGTGTCCACTGACCCTCCTCTGGGGTTTTATCCTCGCTTCTTCATCGCTCCCGTCAGCCACGCGCCAGACCACAAGCTGGTTAAAGACTGTGCCAGCCACTACCACCAGCTCATCCCAGCTGTCTCCAACCAGATAAGCAGAGTAGAGGATGCACTTCTCCTCGCAGTGCACCTCCCGCAGGGTCCTGTGACTGGCATAGTCATAGAGTGCCACAGAGTTATGGCCAAGGGCCAACCCAACATAAGTGAGGATCCCTGTGCTGCCCGCCAGCCACTGCAGATCCCATATCCAGTCATGCAGCTCACAGAGCTGGCAGAGTTCAGTCAGACTCACTTCCTCCCCTCGCACACACAGCTCCAGGACAATGAGACCTTTGCCCCCAAAGACAGCCAGAGTCCTCTGCTCGGCTTCTGGGGCGGGACTCCTCCGCTCCTTGATCCCGTGGATGCGATGGTTTCGAAGCACGCTCTGCCAATGGCTCCCCGCCTCTCCGCCGTCAGCATCCAGGCTGTACACAACCACGTTGGGTCCTTCACCTAACAGGCAGTAAGAGATCGGAGTTAACCCAGAGCCCTTCCCAGCAGTGCCCTCCCTGGGCCAGCGCAGTGCCCCCCTCTCACCTCCCCCCTCGGGGTGCCCTGCCCCCCTCGCCCCCTCCAGGTGCCCAGCCCCCCTCTCCCGGCTCACCTCCCCCCTCGGGGTGCCCAGCCCCCCTCTCCCCCTCCAGCCCCCCTCGGGCTGCCCAGCCCCCCTCGCCCCCTCGGGGAGCCCTGCCCCCCTCCCACCTCGGGCTGCCCAGCCCCCCTCCAGCCCCCTCGGGCTGCCCAGCCCCCCGCGCCCGGCCCCACCTGCCACCAGCCGGGCTCCCCCCACGAACCGCAGGGCCGTGACAGGCGCGCGCAGCAGCCGCGAGGCCATGGCCGGAGCTGCCCGGGGAGCCGCCATGGCCCCGCGCGGCCCCTGACTCCACCCCCGGGCTCGCGCGAGCCCCCAGCCCGGCCGGACACGGGGACCGGAAGCGGGAGATCAATTCACCTCACACGCCTCGGCCCCGCCCACACTCCACCCACCAATCGAGAGGCTCCTTACTGCCCCGCGAGCCGCTCCGCGTCCCGGTTCTCTAACGCTGCGCCCCATTGGCCGGCGGTCGCTAGGGCTGTTGCGTGCCCTGTTGCCAGCGTTCGTGGCGCCTGGGACCCGCTGCTCACGTGGCCGGGCCGCCTGCAGCCCTGGGACCTCCCCAGGGTCCCGCTTCTCTCATGCCGCCAGCCGCTGCGGCTCAGCTCGGGGGACAGCGCTGGCTCTGTGCAGCGCCGAGCACGCCTGTGGTAACAGGATTAATAGTTACATGTCCTAGGCACCTGCGGCATCTCTAGTGGCCTCACCTCCAACCACTTGGTCTCCTCTTCAGAGGACAACCTGACATAAGGTCATGCCCCCCGCAGCATTTCCCCAGGCAGGGTTGTAGCATTACAATGCAGCACGAGGGGGTGGCATGACACAAACAGGTGCCAGGAGGGTCCCGCATCCTAACGCTGCTGCTAAGGGTGGGAGTTTGCAGAAAACTGCAGTCCTGTCCCAAGCACAGCCAGCACCGGTAAACACTAACATTACTAACGCCAGAGTCAAAGAGTTTTCAAAACTTTATTTTCAGGCCAGACAGCCTGGCTTCTTTGCACATGGATACAATAAATTAAATAAATATTAAATAAGGGATGAAAAATGTATTGGGTGCACATGAGGATATGGAAAACACAAAACCAAGGGCAGACAATGGTCAGTCACTTGCACATGCAACTGACAGTGCCAAGTCACTCAAACGAGCTGAGAGCAGCAAAAAGATTGATTGCAGGCTTGGACTTGGCAGATCCAATAAAAAGTCATGCCTTCTGGAGAATAAATAAAATGACATCACATCACCCTATGAAGAAAGCATCCGAGCTACAACATCTTACAAAAATAATGTACAAAATCCTCCATTCTTAGCTTAGTCTCTACTGGTAAAGTGGAAAGAACACAGGAAGGGGCAGCAACACCCCCAAAGCACACACCAAACCCCAGAATCCCAGTCAAGTACATACAGCTAGAAAGGGTTCCAACTGGTCAGATTCAAGCTGCATTGAACAGGACAGGTCATTGGAGTCTTGTTTATATTCCTGCTACCAAACAACTAGGGTTACTCTCTTCCAGAAGACCCTTTACAATACACTCCTGCTACCTGCTCACTAAGTGGCAGCAGGGTTCCAGTGTGCACCTGGAAGAGAGCGAAATGCGATAAACACACTGTTAACCCTTTGCAGAGCCCCTGGTAGGAGATCCCCTACTGCAGGTTTGTTTCTGGATTCACATTCCTATGAGTCACAATGTTGATAGGGTCCTCTTGGTCCCCTTGTCTGGGAGGTTGCATGGTGGCAACATGCATTACTAGCTTAGTGCATCTCCTCTTGCTGCGTGAGTAGCAGTATAGTAACAGGAATAACGACTAGCAACATACCCAGTTCCCTAGTGCTGGGGTGACAGGACAACCCCCATTCTTTGGGGCAAATGTTCTGTTGAACATTTCAAACTGCTCCCAAAACCCAGAGAAAGCAATAAAAGGGAATTAGATTTCATAGCAACACTTCCCCACTCCCGCCTTCTGTCATGGCTAATCCCGCTGCTTGGCAGGGTAACTTGCAGCAGGACTGTGGTCAGACTTCCCTGATGCAATAAGTTTTCTCTCACTAGCGTGGCATGTAACCTAATACTATTACACTGGGACAGAGCTGTGATCATCAGTGCATCCACCTGGCCTTAGGGCTAAACACCAGGCACTAAAGTAGCACACTGAGCCCTCTCCTCAGTTCAGCAGCCTTAAAATAAATAAATACATAAAGCCAAACCAACCAACCCAGCTCCCACCTCGGCCACAACTCCAGCCACTTCCTCAGCAGATGGCTGCACATCCAACAGGCTCACTCAGCCCTAAGGGCTGCATGGACCTTCGCTGGCTGACTTTCCGGATGTACTAGCCATGAAGAAATCCCATCTCCAGAGCTTGCAGTCATGCATTCAGCCCATGCCCTCTGCTGTGGCAAGGCAGGGATCTGTTCCACTCCTCACTACATTTCAAATTGTTTCCTTCCCACACAAAAAGACCACTGACTGAAATCTAAAGCAGTTAGGGAAGAAAATGCTTCAAGCTGAGGCGAGCTGGGAGTGACCAACTCCTCAGCACGTGAGGATCAGATGATGATACACAGAGACCTCTTCTGTTCAGTTGTCTGGAGAGAGGCACTGGGAGTCACTCCCACCATGCACTTCCAATTTGCTACAGAGACATTGGCATATATACGTAGCTCTGTGACTGGGGGGAAAGAATCACTTGGCAGAAGGAACCTTCAGGAAACAGTCAAACTCCTAACAAGGCAGCCACACAAATCACGGGGGTTAGAATGAAACTCTCCTCCCCCCCCCACCTTAATCAGCTCTGCTGCTATTGCACATAAAAGCTTCCCTTCTCCCTGATAGTCAACACAACATAAAAGCATTTCAGAACCACATCAACCCCTGAGAAGGATTCACCATTAGCATTCTACTCTAAGATCTCCATAGGCACACAGCCGCACCTGAAACACTTCCCTTCCTCCTAATACGGGAGGACTGACACCCCTCTGCCCCCGATCAGTCTCACATCATGGGGCTGGAATTTAGGGAAGTGGCTTAATGCAGACACTCAGTGACCCCACTTCCCACGTTCCCTCCTGGATTATACAGCCTCCATACCAGAGGGCTCTGGCTTGGCTGACAGTGCTGCCAATTACTGGTCAAGAGAGCCGAGCCGATGCTCTGGAGGGAATAGCAGCAGGACACTCTAGGGACAGAAACTGGCAGGTGCCAAGGAAACCCCTGGGAGGCAGCTAAAGAGAGACTGAATCCATTTCAATGGGGAGAAAAAAAATCGAGACCCAGGATGAAGAGGGGTTGAAACTCTGCAGATCCACTGACAGCGCCTTTCCCCTGAAGAAGGCCCTGCCTGGAGAGGCAAAAAGCCTCAGCTGGGCAGGGCTCACTGATACTGGGACCTCCCACACGAAAAAACAAACCTGAAATAAAAATACGTGTTGTCAAAATCTTCCTCAACCTCTGTCTCATTAGCAGGAGGCCTGCTTCCCAACGGACTCGTTACTGTAGTGCTTTCCCCAGTCTGACCAACAGAGGTGCAGGCTACAGCAGGGATGTGTGTGAGGAGGGGGGAAGGGTTTAAATCAATATAAACTAAACTGGCAAGTGCAAAAAGGGTCCCACAGTGTTATTGAAGAGGCACCTCCAAGCCCAGCTGCGCTGGGACACTACAATTCCACATGCACGTTGCTGTAGGATTTATCTACAGTCCATTCGTTCTGGGCCTCATCCCCCTCTTTGGCATAGCGAGCCATCTCCTGCTGGAACTGGAGCTGGCGCCTCTTATTGGGATCAACATTGATCCAGTTGTTGGCAATCCATTTGGTTCCTCGAGTGACAAGGCAGCCTCCGTGCAGGGAATATTCATCCAGGTCGCCAACCCACCCTGCAGAAGGAAAACAAACCACAACTGTCAAGTTGGGAAGCACTGCACTCTACTGTACCTCACAACCCCGCAGTGTCTCCCTAGGGCAGTGGAGTGCAGACAGACATGTGGCCGAGGACTAACTTCTGGCCTGCACATATAATTCTCCTGTTGACAAGTACAACAATCCAGCCCAAACGGAGATGTCAGACCACGTCCGCTACTATGATTTTAGGACAGTGACTTGGTTTAAGGGAGAACTCCAGGGATTAGCTTTGCCATAGCTAGCTAACTAATCACCACCTATGGACTGAACGCTGGTGGATGTGAAGAACAGTTTTCAAAGCAGGACAGAAATGACAGATGCTGCCAGTAGAAGGCTTTGAAAGGCAAAATCCCATGGCTGCTGGAAGGTAAAATCTGTCTTCGTATCGTGTAAAAGAAACAATTGACTTTACAGCAGCTCTAGCTGATCCCCAGCACTTTCCAACAGCACCACTGATTCTCTCTGACCTACTCTGCATCAAATTCACACCAGCAGCTATTCTTTGTATTCTGGTTGTTTGCTGTTGAACAGAGCCACTGGGATCTCAATTACAGCACACTATAGTCTTGTGCAGTGGCTGGAGCCCGGACCTGTCCTTCAGTCTCCCCATGGCAGGGGCGCCCCACTACCCTCTGCTGGGATTTCCTGTAGGTGACACCACAGGCTGCTCACAAGGCAGCTGTAATCCCCTTTCCTTTCTCCACCGCAATGTAATGCAGCGTTTCTCAAATGCGGCCACCAGGGGTTTTTCTTGCCGCCACAGCCTCCTGGGCTGTGATTGGGGGGGAAGGGAGACAAAGTAGCAGCCCCTCCCTGTTGTTCCTGGAGGCACCGCCTTGGCATTGGCTGCTGGGGACACCAGCAGTGGTTGGGCCCTGCTCCCCCTGTGGAGAATCTGGGGCACAATGCTGGAGGACCAGGCAGCCGGTGAGTTTTCCAAAGAAGTAGGGAACCACTGATCTTCTGGCTATAAACACAGGAAGATTTAGCCCAGCTACTACCAAGGAGAATTCAGCAGTGCTCTTCAGTTCCTGGCTGCTGCTCCTTGGCCGTCCTTTCAGAATTCATGTGAAGAAAGGCCCCGACCCACAACACACAAACAGCGAGGCCCAAAGAAACAGGCTGCTGTCCTCCCAAATCCTCTCTCTTCCCCTCCCAACAGGCGTAGTGCTGAGGTGGGACAGTACCTTCCCCATCTGACAGGTAGTTGTACCAGAAGACCGCAGTGCCCTGCTGTGGCTTCACTCGCAGGTTGCCCTTATCACAATTTTTCCGTGTGTCTCGTAGATCAACATCATTCTGAATCAGAGACTGAGAAAAAGACATGAGAATAAACATTACCCTGTAAACAGGACTGGGATGAGGAGCCTCTGCCCCCCTCCATTGTATCCCCCTTTATCAGACCCTTCCAGTAAAACAGCTCGTTTGCATTAGGCAGAACAGGAGGCTCCCCTCACATCTGCAGCAGCCAATTTAGGGAGTACAGAAGTCAGTGAGCTGCCTGCCCTCCCCACCCTGCCCCAGGTGCTCTGCTATCCTTCTGGCCATCTGAATAGTCTCCTGTTCCCTTCGTGCACCAGCTGGAGTGACAGCAAAGTGCATGCAATGAGAAGAGCTTTCATCCTCCTGCGAGGAAATCTGCCAAGAGGCAAGCAGCAAAGCAGAACCCGTGCTAGGGCACTGGCTCACTCTCCCCAGGAGGCTCTCCAGTGTCCCCCTGTTAGTCACAGCCCTGTACTAGTCTCTTCCCTTTGGGCTTTGTCACATTCATTATCACTTGGTTTAAAACATTCTCCTTTCCCCTAATTAGAGAGACTAGCATGTGTAAACCCAAGCCCCAAATCCGCCTTTCCCCAACCACATCCAACAAAGTCAGGGGCCAGCAAGAACACAGACGGGGGCAGGTGGGGGAGAGGCTCCTTTACCATCTCTTCATAGGTTCTGTTATCAGCTATAGGAAAGATGGTCTCTCCTCCCCCCGTCACATTGTTCAGGTAGAACAGCACTGTCACGTAGCTGTAAGACAGAGAGCACAGCTGCTTACAGGGTGCAACTGGAATAGTGAAGATACCCACAGGCTGTCGCACAAGCCCTTCCCTAAACTCCGTCCCCACAACCAATGGGTTAGATTTGCTGGCACGTGCATAGGGGCTCAAGCACGTATCGCCTGGCCCAGAGCCTGAATAGAGTGTTCTCCAAGGAGAAGACTAACAGGGACCATCTCATCTGCTCTCAAGGGTGTGGCTCAAATGCAGGATTATCCCCACTATGGAGCACTGTTCTAGCCTCCAGCGGGGATGGGCCAACAGCTTCCTGGAGCCAGTCAGTGCCTCTCCTTGTATTGGCCAGAGGGACCAAAAAGGTTAACCCTCTCACTCCCATTTCAGTGGAGCAAGGTAGCAAGCAAACCCACAATCTATGTGCAGTGAAGTGAGCTGCCTTTAGCCCCACGTCTCACACTGAGATCACTTTAGACAGGTCTCCTTTTAAATCTGCTCCCAGACTGAGCCCTGTCACCAAGCTGGCTTGGTGTGGAGCTAACAGCTGAGTGCACGACTCACCGACAGGAGGTCTCAAAGGGCGCGCTCTCGTTGGTGATCAGTTTGGTGTGGCTGCAGGCCGTCTCTGGGAACACCGGCCCGCTGTCCACGTGGGCGTGGTAGTGCCCTCCCTGGTCATACCGCACAACCTGCAGGGGCTCGCTGTGCTCCACAATCTCAGGAGGCAGACGGGTCAAGCGCATCACCCTGGGGAAGCCGGAAAGCAGGTTGGGGAGAAGCAGAACAAGCCAACCTTCATCTGTAGAGGTTTTTAAGGTCAGGCTTGACAAAGCCCTGGCTGGGATGATTTAGTTGGTGTTGGCCCGGCTCTGAGCAGGGGGTTGGACTAGATGACCTCCCGAGGTCCCTTCCAACCCTGATCTTCTATGATTCTATGAATCCCACTATGGCCACCAGGAACGTGCACCGTGCTCTACAGACAGGGAGACGCTTCCTGCCTCAAAGAACCTAAGAGGAGGACAGAGAAGAGCTGCAGCAAGTGGGCCCAGTGATAACTAGTCAAGGCCTTGATAAGACACATTGATGGTTCTCAAGTGTATAAACTATCCCACGGCCTCTCTCCCTGGTCTTATGAGTTGGGGACTTCACGCAGGTGTCAGCGTAGAAGAGTCTCCAGGAGGGATCTAAGTGCAGGGAAGCTGGTTCCTCCCTTTTGAATCACTCCTGTAGGATCCAGCCTGCCTCACAGCCTCAGTCAGCCCCAGCACCTGGTTTCCCCATGGCATATCATTCTCGGCTGAGACGCAGAGAAGGTTTTAAACGGTTTAAAACGTTCCCCTTTCCCCTAGAGAGAATAGCGTGTGTAAACCCAAGCCCCCTCAACCCTGAGCAGAAGCCAGGAGCCTGATGTAAAGGGGACATGCCAATGCACGTTCAAAAGCACCCTAGAGGGGGCTCTGCCTGAATGAATCAAACTGCATTAGAACAACACACAGTGTGGCAATCAGCCAGGGACAGAAGGTGACATCTGTCATTTAAGTCAACTGGTAGGTCACCTCGCTGCAGTAGCAAAGGGCCCCATGCCAAGAAGAAAGGTCACCAGATACCCAAACCTGCTTACAAGACAACTGCAAAACATGTTTCTGCTAAACACTCAGTGAGGTTTACTCCCTGCACAGTCAGCATCAGCACTATACAGGGGGTGAAACGGACCAGTGACCAACACCTCCCTGCTCGGAGGACCTTGGAGTCCAGAGGACCAGCAGGTACCAGGTGTACTTTTATACCTGAGTTTCTTTGGAAAGACTGTGCACACCACCACACCTAGTGCATACAGAATGAGGGGACCTGTTGCAGAACTGGACACCCAGATCAATGGAGCAGAAAAGCCTAGTCAGTGTTAATCAGAAACTTCCTGGCTAAGCTGCTGTCACCCAGCAGGGCTGCCACTTGCTGGGAAAGATTCCTTTCTGTACACGTCCCTGGAGACCTCCAGGTGCCATGTCCTCCCCTTCCCAAGGGTCCTGCAAATGGCCCTATAGAGCTCAGAGATCCATAGCAAAGCAGAGGGACCATGACAGGATTAGGGCTTGGCAGGAGGGTTGGGTTTGAGGGCTGTGCAGGGCCGAATCCAACCTCAACGGATGGACAAATGGGGCCACACCGTCACAGCAAGGCCTATCACTGGATGTATGCTCAGAGGATTCAACTGGCTTAGCTAAACTGGACTAAAGCGACATTTGTTAGCAGTCAGTTCTACTTGGGAGAGATCCAGGTGAGATGTACGAGTAGTTAAAGTAAATGCACAGTAATTACTGGCAAATTAGCCAACACTGGGAATGGGTAACAATTTCACCCGGTGAATGTTTCCATTAGTTATCCCATGTAACACTGAGTCTTTGTGATTCTAGGAGGCTGCTCCCAGAAGCAAAGAGAGTTGCTGAAGGCTTCATTTCTGTCCACAGAACAATGCGTTTGTAGATGAATTTCAAGCCTTAATGGGAATCTCCCTCTTCGGTGTCAGCATTCGGTGATCCCTGTCTTCCAAAGGCTCTCACGCCATGATGACTGAACAGACCACCACCACTTCACGTTGTCCTGGGACCCCAGACACAGCTGCTTTGCATTGTGTGTCTATCGCCCCCCACATGTGTGCGCATCCCACCTTTCCCCCGACACGATGGCAGTGTCTACACAGCATCCTTACCCTGCCAGTGCCTTTACCTTTCTCGTATGGACCTCATGACCTGATGTGCCCCCTCACCCTGGTACAGCCACGTGTGTTGGCTGTTCCGCACCAGATCGCTCATCTTCACTTTCTGGCTCCCCATGTACTTGTGGAAGTCACGAATGTTTAGCTGTTTAAACTCCTCCAAACTCAACACACCTACGAAAGAGAAGGAAAGCAGGCTGTCTCTTCCGCTTTCTGGTCCAGGTGCACGTTTCCCTGGTAGTGTCCAGCCTTCAGGGACAGTTAGGCACCGTCGGGTTTCACCCTTCTAAAGCACGCCATTCCAAGGGCCTGCAACTCTGTCTGAGGGCTGCACAGGCAACCCACTGGGAGCCAGAGAGCCACATCTGATAGGTGTTAACTAGAGAAGATTGCACTTGCTCTTGTCTCTAATATGGAGATGCACCTGTGAAGACAACAGGTCCCAGCATGCAATATTCTGTCTTTATCTGGGCAGAGGCCATGCTGGGAACTCTAGGAATACAACAGCCATGAGATGTAGAACTCTGGGGCTACATTTTGGTTACCCGCATTTTCACTGTGAAGAGCTCTTAAAGAACACAAAGTAATCTACTATAAAGAAATAAACAGCCTCTCCAGATTTGCCCTTTGAAATGCCTTAGCTAAAACGCTGCACTGCCCCTTTAAATGGACTTGTTACTTGGATGAATAAATGGACTCTGATTTGAAAACTCTGCAGGAGGACTCTGCCCACATTTCAAAAAAGTATTTTATCTGCCAATTTTAAACAGTGAATGCAAAACAGTTTATAAGCGGATTGTGAAGCTTTTCTGCATTTATGTAATTCAAAGAGAAATGTGAAAGGCAAATGCAACAGAGTATGTTCTGGTTACTGTGAGAGTGACAAGAATCAAGAAATGAGATGTAAAAGGTGGCTTCCATTAAAACACAGGCATTTCCTTCCACGGGTGTCCTGACATGCATGCCTGGACTCTCCACTGTAATGGTGATGCGTGAGTAGCAGAGAGCAGGATTATCTTTTTGCCTTTCCCAGTTTATGGAAGACCCTGACATTTTCTATTTTAAGAAGAATCAGGTTTGGTGTCTAGCCCCGTGTGTCATACACTGGCAGTGTGGCAACCTCATAGGCCAGCACAGCAACCAGCATGTACCCAGACAGCTCTGCACATCTAATTGTGGATTAGAAATGTTTGCCTCCAAAAGGAAAACCAAACACCCAAACCGGCTGCCCCTGAACTTCAGAGAACTCACTGTGCTGACAAGAAATCATGGTTCATAGCCACAGCTGGGCATAGAGCTCCACTGTCCCCTTTCCCAAGAGGGAAGAAGGGGGCTTGTCAGAGGGAAAGTTAGGACAGTTTCCCCAGATGCTGGCACTCTCAGCTCAACTATTAGCTGTCCCCACTTCCAGCTGTCTGCACACATCCTTCTGTCCCCACTTCCCTGTCCCCCCCTTCTGCCTGCCTCTAAGGATCTGGCCTGCCTGTTGTACTGGTAACAATGGAGGGGAGCAGGACTCCGGAAGTGAGGCCCTGCCAATGGCACAGAGCACGGCCCCGGGAGTAGAACTGAAGCTTCTCATTTATTAAAGTTCAGCATGGTGGAAACACCACAGTTAGATCATCCGCCCTTTACCCAGCCAAGGACATCATGAGCCAAGAGAGCACTGAGGCAAGCGTGCTGACCGGATATTTAGCCAAATTTCCCATTCACCAAATGCTGCTCCCCTGCTCCAAAGCAGTTCCTCAGGGCTGCTCAGAGAGCCAGGCGACTGGAAGTGAGTGGGCACAGACAGCATGTTTACTTAATTTGATTAGGAAATGGAGAGTCACTCAATTGAGGGCACTTTAATTAGAGCAGGAGAGGTTAAACTGCATGCCTGGGACAGCGGGAGCTCTTGGAAAGCCAGAGGAAGGATGGGCGGAACTGGGCTCTTGGAACATATTAAAACTCTGATGGCAAGAGAGAGGGGGAGAAGCACCAAGAGTTGACTGAGGAAACTGCCTTCATGTCCACTGACCCCGAACCCTTTCATCAGGAAGGGGAGCTAGCAGGGCAGCGCTCCAAATCTGTGAGCAGCAGGAAGGAGACATGACTCGCCCCTGAAAAGGTGGGGGTGTGGCGGCAGCATCTTACAGCTCTGGTGATTAAAGGGGCTGCAGGTCCCCAAGAACTAACTAAAGAGGAACAAAGCAGAGCTGCACCCAAAGGATTCTCCATTATGCAGTGGCACAAATTAAGGACGAGCTTACAGGCCCCTTGTGTGTTACACCAATATACACACTTGTACACCACCACTCAACTGGGGCTGAATCATGTGCCTGAAATAGTGCAATCCTGGCTCCACTCACACACGTTAACAGCCATTAGGCTATGTCTACACTTACAACACTGCAGCACACTGACTACAGCGACAGGAGGGGTTCTCCGGTCACTGTCGTTAACCCACAGCCCTGAGAGGCAGTAGCTAGGTAGAGGCAAGAATTCTTCTGTTGATCTAGCGCTGTCTACACTGGGGGCTAGGTCAGCTTAACTGTGTTGCTCAGGGGGGGTTTCACACTCCTGAATGACATAGTGGGATTGATCTAGCTTTTCAGTGTAGACCAGTCCTTAGATACGCAGCGATCTCAAATGCCACCCTCAAAATAATCAGCTTAGATTATTATAATCGACCTACAGTCAAAGGGTGTTAAGCAGTTAGCACCATAAGGCAAATGCTAAGGGGTAGTTAGAGCAGGGGGATGGGAGTCCAGAGGCGTAGGCTCTGTTCCCAGCTCTCCAGGCAGCCTTGTGTGTGGACCCAGGCAAATCACTTCTCCATTCTAAAGTAGGGTGTGTGAGAGAGAATAAAACCTACCTACTTCACGGGGGGCTCTGAGGGTTGGTGGGGACTGGCAAAGGGAGAAAGGGGGCTTTGTGCCTGCTTTTTGGTATATATAAAGCAGGCTTTTTCCACAGATGAGGCTCTGGATCCAGCCTCACATTACAGCATTGGATCTGGTCTCCAGTGCGCTAGAGATAAAAGGGATTCTCAGAGGCTGTATTTCAAAGCCCCTCTCACCATTGCCATCAGGATCTGCCTTGACCGCCGTGTACATCTCCCGGATGCTCTGAGGGGTCATCCACCTGCCATTCCCTAGGCGGGTGTGGGTCAGCACCTGAAATTACGAATAAGATCGTCACATCCTGGGCAATGATTCGTTCCTCTGTAATGCTAATTAAACCCTATGGGCTGGTAGCTCTGAATCCTGAGAGAGCGTCTCTGAAGGACATCCGCTAGCAGGAGAAAGGGATTCAAATGGAAGCGATTTTGCAACCTTAGCTATAGCAGTGTGACCAGCACCTGCTCTAACAGTTCAGTTTATGCCAGCATAAAAGCACAGCTGGGAGTAAGCCAGCCAATAGCCAAGCAAAGGCAGCAGGTGTCTTCCTTTCCCTGGAGGGAGAGTCAACTGAACAGCGACAGAGTTCATGTTTTCACTTGTGCCATGTAAACACTTCCAAAGGGAACGGCTTAGAAAGAAATGCTTGCTCTCTGAAGAGGATCCAGGAAGGAAACGCCTCAGAGAGCTACAGACAGACTCCAGGCTTTGGAGGAAGAAGGCCTGTCCTGCAGTCACACTATGATCAAGGGCAATACTCCGCAACTACATAGCGCTTTTCAGCTGCATACCTGAAGGCACATCACAAAGGAGGGTAGGTGTCATTAGCCTCATTCTACACCTGGGGAAATGTGACGCACATCCAGGGAAAATGAGTTGCTCAGGGTCACACAGTGAGTCAGAGGCACGACTGGGATCCAAGTCGTGACTCCCAATCCTGTGCTGTAACACAATTCTGAGGCCTTCTCTGCACTTGCTTACCCTAGCGGACTCACAGATCTATAATTCCCACCATGGGAAGGCATGGCTAGCTCTGCAGGCTTCACCAAGCAAAGCCCTCCCAGTGCCAACTACAGCCCTGAAGATACGAAACAACACAAAACTGCACATTCTCTCTTATCTCTGCATAGGAGCCTTTGCCCAGCTGATCAGAGCAGACATTTCTTAGTAACCCCACAGCAGGATCACTGCTACTGAACGTTTCTCAGATTGATAAGAAGTCTCCCTTCCATGCTGCAGTCCTGTAGAGACCTGACCTCCTCCAATTAAGTAATGAAATGTGCTGTGCTGGGCTCAGCCATGCCTTGGTAGTTAGCCATACAAGGATGAGCAACTTCATAACAGCCTCTCTTCTTGAGTCCCCATATCAAACCCCTCTAGGTTTCTCTCCACCTCTCTACCTCTTTGAGCTGCAGCTGCCCATCCTGGTTGTGGTCCAGCAGGTTGAAGATGTCCATTTGGCTGATTTCTATCATTTCCATGGCCTCCTCATAGTCTTCAGTAGGCAGGATCTGGCTTTTCTGCAGCCCTTTCAATTGAGCTAGGTGGATAATCAGCTTACACTCTTCTTCGGTCAGGAAATCTGGAATTTCTGCAGAAAAAAAAAAGAGAGGGAGTGTGAATGAAAGACCAAGGAAACTGTTGCAGTGAAATCCCTAACCAATGGCAGACAACAAAGAAAGGGGGAGAAAATTAGAAGCTTCCCAACAGATTTGGGGGAGGAGAAAGTTTAATATTCTTTCCTTCAATGCACCCCACTCATCCCCATGGAACTCGATCCCAATGGGGCAGCACAGAACACTAACCATTGAGCTGCTAGGGACTCTACTAAAGACCTAGTTGCAGGAAATTACTCTAGAGGAAGAGAACCCAGAGCCTTTGTGTTGGGCATGTTTGCAGTGCTGTTACGCTTTCTTTGCCCTCATTTGGAGGGGAATTTGGCAGAGAACCAGGCGCTCTTCAGTGGAGCCTGGCTTAGAGAATCCACTGATGTGAAAGGGGAAGGCAGCCTCCAACCTAACTCCCACACCCTCAATTCCATATTAAGCTGATTGATCTCTGAGCACAGATTTATACCACAGGGGAAGAAGAGAGATTCCATTGACAGGGTCACAAAAATAAGGGGTAGGTGTATTACAGACTTTACAGAATCAAGACACTATATCCCATCAAAGCCCCTCTCTCTCTCTCACACACACACACACACACATCTATCGTTAGCAACACAAAGCTAGCAGTTTATAGAGCCAATACCAAGATTATATACAATTTTCAAAGGAGAAAAGTTCCATCTGTGATTATGTGGCCAGGAGAATTCCAGTCAAATGGAGTTTGGGGTTAACAATCTTGTCAGTGAGATACTGGAGAGATCCCATAGGACACACCAGCTACACTCAAACCTTATTAGCACTGAAGATATTTTAGGAAGGGGGGAAGCACATCTGGTCCAGTTTTGAAAGCTCAAATACCACACTCCTGCTTTCTGAACTACCTCCCCTAGAATTTTGGCAAGTCTCTGGGCTAAGAACAGACCACAGTTCAACCAAGAAACACACTGAAAAGAAAAAAAATTAAGATAATTACTTCTGTTTAGAATTGAGGCTATCTGCTAAAATCCCTAGTGAGCAGGCAGCTTCTCATTCAGTACAGCTAGGTGCTAAGTCTGCAGAAAACAACACTGCCGCTTGCTTCCCAGAAAGCCCCCAAAAAACACGTGTGTCCACAACCCCCCTGGTAGGGAACAATTCCTGTCACAGGCAGCACACAAAATCCTCTTCATAGAAATACTTCAGAGCTGCAACATCCACTTGCCACTTTCTAGTTAGTGGCATAACACAAGTTAAGAATTAACTGAGCAAACTGACAAACAATACCCCCAATACTTTAAATTCCCTAAACTGGACTGAAATAACATGACAAAGGTTTTGGCATTTAATGACAAGCTAGAGAAGGAACAACTTCTCCTAAATTACAGCAGCTGGATTTCATACCAAAATACAATTTATATTCACTAGAATGAGCTTGCTATGGCACAGACTGCTAGATGAAGAGTTTGTCAATCAAATGCTGGTAATCCTGTGTGTAAACAGCCTCCCCTATGGCTGCAAATGAATTATTCTGTCCAACCTGGGCAGAAAGCTCCCTGAAATGGTTAACTCCTGAACATGGGGCCATCCCACCCCATTGCCTGTTTAACAATGGATCAAGCTAAACAAATGGCTCCTAATTGACTTGGGGCAACACTTGATTGCTTTTCCACAAAAACAAAAGGGAGGAAAACACTGGCATTTATAAAATAATGACTAATCCGGAGAAGAGGATGGGCCAGCGTAATGGTGTTGAACAGAGAGCTCCAAGCCAGGGGGGCCCCAAGCCGTTCCACAGCGTCTCCCCCTCCCCTTCCCCCCCCCCGCCCCCAACACCTGCTGATCTCAGCCAAGCCCCCTACAAAAATCCAAACAATCAAGGCAAACACAAACTGTGGTATTGTCTTCCAACAAGAGCTCCAAGAGAGTTGCATTTAATGAGACTGGATTAGCAGAGAGGTGGCTTCATGCTATAAAAACCATCCCCCAGTCAGGAGCAAGTCAGTCCACAGTGCACTGCAGAAGGCAGAGCCTCACCTGTTTTTTGAACATTTTACAGCTACTGGTCCGAAGAAAGAATGGATGCAGCAAATTGCAGATTTCCCAAACTGAGCATGCAGTGGCTGTTGGCTGTCTTCATGTGTCTGTTAACCTGGGGCTCCCCAGGAGTTTATGGGTACTTCTTGAGGAGCTCCTCCAGGTGTATGCTCATTCCAAGAAGTGTGGCCTTGTGCTACGACATTGGATATTCAGAGATGCGCATCCCCAACCTGCTGGAACATGAGACTATGGCAGAGGTGATCCAGCAGTCTTCTAGTTGGCTGCCCTTGCTAGCCAGAGAGTGCCACCCAGATGCCAGGATCTTCCTCTGCTCACTCTTTGCACCTATCTGCTTGGACAGGTAAGGCATTTCAGATATGTTATTTCAACATGGTGTGTCAGATAAAGCTTCCTAATAGGAGAACAGTCTCCCGAGACGAGCTGGGGAACCCAATTACTGAAGTCATTTAGAACTAGACTGGACAAAGCACCAAAGTATTGTAAGGAACAGTGTGGCCTGGGCAGGGGGATGAATGAGATGACTCACTAGGGGTTTTCCCCCTCTACCTCGGGGCATTTCTGAGGGGAAATAAAAATCCTGCCATACAAGTGAAATGTGTCCTTGGTTTTGAATTTAGTTTGAAGATCAGCTGCCTTATAACCCACACACTTCTCTAACTGTAATTACTTCAGAAAACCTGCTGGTGGTTTTCTACCTGCAGACCATGCTGGTCTTCACCCAATGCTCCAGCTTCTGTATAGTATGCAAAAAACCCATCTTCTCTTCTCTTCGCTTCCACACAGTGAGCTGGCCATCCCTGAAATATCGACACAGGAGTTCTCTCCTCTCCTTGTCTCCCACACCAGCAAGCCTTGTATTCCTGCTTCTAAATTCTTCGCTCTCCTGTTCTAGGTGTTGGCCCCTTTGCGTTTCACCCTCTCCACGTGGCTCTCAGACACGGCACATGGGCTCATCTGGAGTCCAGTTTCTCGCACAGTTGAACACAATGAATTTCTACTGACCTACACACAGTAACTCCTCTCTCCTACTCCAGGTTTCCAGTAACTTTACCTATAAATATCCTTGGCTCCCACTCCTCTTATCCTGAACCAAATAATCCTGCTCCTGCATCACTACCAGTAACCTCTCCTTACACAACACCCCCCACGCTCCAGCACCTAGGGGTTCTTACAAAGGAAAAATCCTAGTTCTTGTGGTGGCTTGGCAACAAACTGCACAGCAATTTAGGAGCTCCAGGGACCTAGTTAGAACAGAACAGAAATACAAGCAGCAGCTGCACAACAAGAGCAAGCGCTTTCACCTACGGAAGATGGGAGCTCGTGGCAATACCCTTCACAAGGAGAAGGGAATGGCTCTTAGCCTGTAATTTCATCCTATTATATCCTCTCCCATTTGTGTTAACACCCTTCAAATACTCAAACATTTATTGTTTGGTTTCAAAATGTGCATATTCACAGTGTATGTCAAAATTTCTACAGCACCATTAAAATGCAAACCTGTGGAGGCAATGCCTGTGGCGGTTAATCCCAATTTAAAACACCGGTACAGACAGTTTACTAATGGTTTCTGGAAAATCAGTACCAATTTTTGAGACAAAGTACTCGGATGTTTCCTTCCTAGAGAAAACCTTTGGGACCGTAATTGTTGTATTCTGTAAACTAAAGCTACTGTAGGGAATATGAATGTCATTCCAAAGTACAACATAATGCTGTTAATTTAGGAAGGATGGTGGTTTGAGCTTGCTCTGGAACAGTTAACCCTTCACTTGTGCTTGCAGCGAAAAGCTCGAGACTCAGCGCAGTCCTGTTTCTCTCACTAGGTTCATCTACCCCTGCCGCAGCCTGTGTGACGCTGTTAGGAACAGCTGTGCTCCAATCATGGCTTGCTATGGCTACCCATGGCCTGAAATCCTGAACTGCAACAAATTCCCTGCAGATCATAACTTATGCATTTCAACAATCACTGATGAAACCACTTCGAGCAAGAGAAGTAAGGCATTTTTCCAACCCACTTAGCCATATATAACATTTAACGGTGAACTGCAAAGCAAAAACAGGGGCCTGTGCCGTGTTTGGGCTTTTCTTTTTAAAATGACCTCTTTAAATTCTGCTAGGCTTTCATACAATAGAAATGCTGGTTTTGTGCACCCAGGAGAACTCTATGGTAACTGGAGAACTGAGGAAATGAGAGAAAACAGAGCAGCTAGGAGGGGAAAGAATTTTTAGTCAGACTATTTAGAAGTCTGGGGGTTTATTTTTGTTAAAACCTGTTCAATTTCAATCACTATTTAACATTTTGGAGAAAGGAGGACTTTGTTATAGATTTAATATGCCTGCCCCTCCAAGCAAGGCATGAGAGTTAATAATACACAGGCTCAGATAGCCACAAGATCCTCCAGCAAAGCCAATGATGTTCAGCTCCATATTCTCAATATTCAGGTTAAAAAAACATGCATAAGAAAAACCATTCAGGCCTTCTTTGTATATCACAAAACAGCTAAAAATGGCACAAGCTCCTCTCTTGGTCAGTGGGTGTGAAGCAAAATTCAAACAGCTTTGAAGTAAAATTGTAAGGGGAAATCCTACCCGACACCACCTTTCCCACATTCTGCTCCATTAGCTGGGCTGCTGGTGTTGCCAGCATTTCCAGAACAAGTGCATAACTGACAGTTCTACCACACACATGAAGAACCAATCTCACCCACTAAGGCTGGCCCCTATTGTAACTACTGTTATGTGACTACCCAACACAAGTGTAAATGCTCTTTTAGACACTGCACAAACATCTGTTCCTGGACAAGGGTTTGTGGAGTGTCCACATTAGTACTGACAGTGGTGTCTGTGAACGTGAGTTACAAGAGGACATGAAGCTCTAGTCTAGACAAACTCTGACTGCACCTATACCCTGCTCTCCCTTTTGAACGACGCCCTAGCAGTTGAAGCATTTGCTGGTGCTAGGCACCCTGGGCTGAAAACAGACTCTGGAAGACCCTGAGCAGAGCACAGAAGTGATGGGCTTTAATTTCAGAAGGGGTAAAGCAGACAGACTGCCAAATACCGTACACATCCATCCTTCCTAGCCCATGCAACAAACAGCATTTGCATTGCCTTCAAAAGCAGCTGCCCACTGATTGACCCCCGCAGCCTTCCAGCTGGAAGCTAGGATAAGTCTTCAATGCAAAAAAAAAAAAAATTGTTCTTAACTCAGGTTAGCTACCTTGGGCTAAAACAGCTGTGAAGACACGGCTTTTAGCTTGGGTTAGCAGCTTGAGTTAAAGCCTCCAGAGGAGCCTGGGGTTGAACTTGAGCACTAACCCCCTAACCCCAGTTAGTAGCAGAGCTGCTGTGTCTTCACTGCTGTTTTAAGCCAAGTTAGCTGATGAGTTAAGAACAAACCTTTGCTTGTTTGTGGTGAAGACACCCTGAGATGCCATGAGCCGTGACAGAAGGGAATGGCAAAGCTGAGCATAAGCAAAGCACAGAGAAAAACATTAATGAAGGGAGAAAACACAAAGGAAAATGCAGACAATGATGAACACTGTCCCAGCAAGTTGGGCAATTATTTTTCCTTCTGTAATTTCTCACTATTGCGGCCACTGGTGGTAGTGGCGCTCTGAGTGAGTGTTCCAACCACTGTATTCATCTACACCTGCTCTGGGCAAGTGGTAGTAACACTGGGACATGTGTAGGCAGAGATCCTATTATTTCCCAGTCTAACACAAAGCCCAAGGAGTGAATGAGTCAGAGGCTGCACTCCATCTCAACCCCCCGGCGAGCCGCTCCAGTTCAGAGGGGCAGCACACTGATGGTGGAAGCTGGCAGTGCCACTGCTATTACTGTGCCTGTTAGAGCACTTGAATCTCCCGGGCTCTCAATGGCACATCAAGGAGCTTTTGGAAAAGTTCAAGAAGAATGCTATAACTCTGTCTCTGTTGCAGCAGTGCCCCGAGCCAGCTGTAGGGACTGTGAGCTCGAGGAAGCCAGCACCACCAAGGAAATACTGGAAAACTTCTGTGCCAATGATTTCAGTGAGTACACATACCTTTTCTTCCCACCTCGGCTGCTGGCTTCCCCTCTGATAGCCAACCAAACAGTAGCATCCCCTGGAAGCCTCTTCTATTGGCTATAAGAAAGTGACTTGGAAAAGGTATGGCTCCAGCTTTTACAGTTTTCATTCCTCACCTACGTGCTGAACGTCAAGTGTCCAAACTGCTCAGGGCTGCTCTGGCAACTTGCCCACAATTCACAGCTTGCACCAAGGCCAACATCCTGCATTATGCATTTTTGTATTGGCTTTGGTTCTATTCCCCCATATGCTGAGAGAGCCAATCATGTGGTTCACTTTGGAGACCAGAGTTCAAATCAGATTCCTATCAAGACAGATACACTTGGTCATCTCCAACAATAGGTAACTGTTTCCCATTTGCTTCTTCCAGCTGTGAAAATTAGAATCTCCAGGAAGAACATGACCTCCACCATCTCTGCTTTTGACCTGGACTCCATGCTGGAGGTTTTGAAGCATGGCCTCCTCCTCCTCCGGGCGGAAATCTACCCAAGACTGCAGCACTGGCTGGACCTAGATGCCACCTGTGTTCACAACATCATGAGAGGTACACACACAGGAGTCTATGTCATCAGTGGAGAGGTGCAGAATGACAAAGTGGTCGTAAACAAGGCCTATGCATGGCACAAGAAGAACAGGAACCTGCAGCTGGCTGCACGGCGATGGAAACATCACCGGTGCCGAGCATAGTCTGGCAGGGGATGTCAGAAATCTCTGCTCCACTGATAGGAAATTGCTCCCCTTCCTGTATCTAGAAAACGATCCGTGACAACCAGAGTTTTGGGGATGTGGGTCAGTACAATGGCTATTTTTTAGTGGGATTCAATGTAGTCGATAGCCAAGGTCTAGGGGCCATACTACAGAGCATTTCACTAAGGGATTGCTATACAACATGTTAATTAATTAAGAGCTTAGGGAGTCACCGGTTGCTCCAAGAAATGGAAAGACACAAACATGCTGTGTTCTTCTTTATCTCCTACTGCACTGGAAACCCAGTTTCGAGTAAATTTGGCAAGCTTGTGTAGTAGCAGGAATAAGTGAATTGAAGTCCTCAGCTTAGAATGGACTGGAGGAGATACCCAATATCTATTCTTGTCTGTTCCCTTCACACTGAAACCTAGTAGTAATTTCAGTCCTGTAGTTTGTCCCTGAAACACAGACTTTGCATAAGTGCAAGCTTGCTGTAGGTCCAGAGATATTACAAAGACATTTCCACACACAGGTCACCTTGCTTGGTGGGACATGCGGTCAGCAGCTGTATTCACCACTTGCAACTACCCCACGGGGCTGCCTATGTAATGGCGAAAGTTTTAAAGGAGACCTGCGAAGGAAAATGTTGGATTTCTGCCCTTTTTACTTTCTGATAGAAAAAGGTAGCCCCCAAAGGGTTAATTCAATAAGGGAATTAAAAAAAAATTCAGTTTACCTAGGAAGACCCTGGTGACTGAAGAACTAGTGATGTGAGGACTTCCCAAGAGTCAGGACAAAAAGCTGAACAACTGGGAGACGAAGGGATTTTCAGTCAGACTGTTTAAAAGTCTTTTTGTTAGCACCCACTTAATTCCAGTGACTAGCGTGCATTTTGGAGAAAGGATGTCTCTGTTCAAGATTCAACACACACCCCTTCAGTGAAGTACGGTCTGAGACCATTTGAAAAGTCCCCTGTCAAAACCTGGGAAGATCAGACTCAATGCTTCTGATATTTCAAAGGTTAAACAAAGCAGGGGGGAAAATAACTTTAAATATATCCCTCCACGCCTTCTCTCTTTATCCAAAAGAGTCAAAAATGGCAACAGGAGCATTTTTCTAAAATCCTTTGCAGATCCCCTAGATCAAAAGCAGCACTTAGAGCAGTCATCTTCAAGGACAGGTATGGTTCTCCTGCTTTCCAGACAGACATTGCCATAAAAGTGGACCACAGGCCTTGAAGCAGAGCACAACAGCCACGCGTAAACAAAGAGAGTGAGTTCGTTTTCCAGAATTCCTGGTGAAAGTAAATGTCATGTATGGAGGTATTCCTAAACTAGAGCAAATACAGTAAATACAGGACTGAAATAGGGAAGCAAAGAAAACAAGCTTTGGGGGTAAATGGGTCTTCCTTGTACCGTGATAATTGACATGTTTACCTACAATGTGAGGCTTGTTTTGTTTCTTGATCATCAGTCATTTACTTTAACAATCATCCAGCATGCTGAGGGGAGATGCATGGAACATTTGTTTGGACAGAGGTGCATTTCAGATACCATTGTCTCTAAGTGCTCTTAAAGTGTTTCATTAATTGGCAACCAGATTTTCTCTTTAGCTCTGGCAGTACCTGAGGTGAGGCTTGCGGCCCAGGACTTTCCCTGTTCAAATTCAGTTGGGGAAATTGGCCACATCCTGACATTTGTGCAAATTTAACTTCTGGACCTCTGAGGCACAGAGGATTATATAGATTCATAGAGTCTAAGGCCAGAAAAAAGGAACCACTGTGATCACCTAGTTTGACTTCCTTCCTGTATGACAAAGGCCACAGAATGTCACCAAAATAATTCCCAGAGCAGATCTCTTCGAAAAACATCCAACCTTTAATTCAAAATTGCCAGTGATCCACCACACTCTTTGGTAAACTGTTCCAATGTTTAATGACCCCGACTATTGAAAATTTACACCATATTTTTAGTTAGAATTTGTCTAGCTTCATCTTCCATCCATTAGACTGTGTTAGCTCTCTCTGCTAGATTGAAGAGCCCATTATTAAATATTCATTCCCTCTAAGGCAGATTGTCTAATCCTTTAATCATTTTCACTGCTCTACTCTAAACCCTCTCCAATTTATCAGCATCCTTCTTGAATTGCGGATGTCAGAACTTGTCACAGCATTCCAGCAGCGGTCACATCAGTGCCAAATTCAGAAGTAAAATAACCTCTCTACTCCTACTTGAGATACCTCTCTTTATGCATCCAAGGATCGCATTAGCCCTTCTGACTACAGCGTTGCACTGGGAACTCATGTTCAGCTGATTACCCACCATAACCCCCAAATCTTTTTTCAGTCTCCCATCCTGTAAACATGCCCTGCATTCTGTTTCTCGATGTAGACATTTACATTTAGCTGTGTTAAAACACATACTGTTTGCTTGTGCCCTCCTTACCAAGCCACCCAGATTGCTCTGTACTAGTGACCTGTTCTCTTCATTATTTACCACTCCTCCAATTTTTGTGTCATCTGGAAATTTTACTGGTGACGATTTTATGTTTTCCTCCAGGATATTGATATAAATGTTAAATACTGTAGAGCCAAGAACTGATCCCTCTGGGGCCCCACTAGAAAACATCCACTCCACGATTCCCTGCTTACAATTACATGTTGAGAACTACCAGTTAAGCCAGTTTTTAATCCATTTAATGGGTGCCATATTACTTTTACATCATTCTAGTCCTTTAATCCAAATGTTGTGCAGTACCAAGTCAAACACCTACAAAACACAGCGAGACTCCTTGCTTTTATTTCCCCCCCCTCAGCTTACAAATTCGAGCCCAAACCATAGAGTTCCTTGCCAGGTGATCTCTTAAAAGACAACTGCCTCAAAGCAGATTGCACGCTAAGTTATCACAGAATCTATAAAGCTATAAAGACTGAAAAAGCCCTGTCTGGTGCTTCTTTGATACTAACAGGATTATTTGATTACTAGTGCTTCTCATAAGGAGGAAAA
The DNA here is from genome assembly GCA_003942145.1 of Platysternon megacephalum. Lineage (NCBI taxonomy): Eukaryota > Metazoa > Chordata > Testudines > Platysternidae > Platysternon > Platysternon megacephalum. Next base: position 13,299,047 of record QXTE01000030.1, on the reverse strand, counting down.
CATAGAGGGCAAGAACCTTTCCTAGCTCCATGAAATAATAAGCTTGGTTTCAAAGGCACATGATTCTATGTCATTTGTAAATGTTTAAGTATTAAAAAAAACAATTTCCCAGTAGTGCCCTTTGCCACACTCCCAAACACAAGGCTGATGAGAAGTCTTTAACATGACATCCTTTGCCTGAAATCAATGTTGCACTGCACTTTCCCGAAGGCATTCAGAATATGGACTAGTCACTCACTTCTATACTTGTCCTCAAACTCTGCAAAACGTTTTGATAAATATAAAAGCCTTTGAATTCATTAACTTGGAAAGTCCTTTACAGCTAGAGCCTCTATGCTTTGTCTACACACAACGGGTGTTGATTTCTTATTGATGTAAGCGAAAACAGACACACTTCAATCTGATGACGAGCATCAACACAATGGGGCTGTTCCAACTTCACATCAATTTTTAAACCAATTTTGTTAAACTGAAACAACTTGTGGGTAGAGAATGCCTTAGTGGTCTTTTAAAGTCAACCCGGGCTCCTGGGTGGCTCAGTGGGGTGATAAGAGCTGTCTGTGAGCTGAAGTTCCTAAATAAGAACTCCTTATCAGAGGACAAAGCAGAACAAGCTGAATAAGGACCTAAAGTGCTGGACATCAAGCACTGTTCCAGGAGTGATGCATTTCCAGATAACAGGATCAGAAAACAAGGCCTACCCCAGAATCCAGAAGAGAGGTGTTAAACTGGATTAATAAAGTTGTGAGTCTACTATGCCATAAGTCTGTTTTTTGTCAACTACAGCAGCTTTCTTGAAGGCCAGGATCAGCTCTGTTAGGTGAATGGCATCAATAAGGGTAAATAAGTTAGAACTGAGGGCCCAAGGGAAACTTAATAGTAAAATCAAACTGACACCTCACACTGTGTTCCCTGTCATTATATTGAGGCTTTTTGTGTGTTTGACTTTTATAAGACACCAGTTCCAAACTTCAGTCTTACACACTGCCAGAGGGAAAACTATTTTGGAATTTACAAGTTATGAATACTATGTATTTAGACACCAATGACAAAGCCGTGTGTGTTTCTTAAAGATGCTCGTTGCATTAAAAAGATTTAAATAAGAAGCGTGTCTGGATTTTTTCTGACCTTTCACTTTGAATCAGATAGTGTGAACTACAAGGATCCTTTTCTTCTTATTCATATGACACAACAACGGTGAAAGTGCCATAAAGAATTTAGAATAGCAGCCGTGTTAGTCTGTATCCGCAAAAAGAACAGGAGTACTTGTGGCACCTTAGAGACTAACAAATTTATTTGAGCATAAGCTTTCGTGGTGGAAACAGTTTCTCTCCACCTGGACAAGCAAAAACTTGTACACAATTGTGCCAGTAAGAGTCATTCACATCTTTTCAATATACTAAACCGAGATCTAGCTAAGAGGAATCCTTGTGTACTGTGGAATGGCTAGGAACTACAAGTGTGAATAGCATGCCATGCCAAGGACAGTGGAAGGCACTATTTCTGCTACTATCTTCGTTATTCATTTCCTCTCCTAGATACTTAAACAGCAATGCTAAGTTGCCATATCATTTATTTTCAAACATTCCAGGATCCCTTATACCTCCCTAATATCTCAATCACTAGCATCTTTTCAACAGGAGCTTAGGTCCATGGAATTTTAAAAAACCCAAACATAGAAAGGGAAGGGTTTTTTTGGGGGGGTGGGAGGGAACCTGGGGGAAATTAACTAGTTTTCCAAACTCTCCTAAGTGGACTGTGCAAAATTAATAATCTCTATGAACAGTGGATCAAAACATCTTAAACACAAAGGGTGAACATATTTAACCAGGGTATCACAACACGATTTAAGGAATTTAACTGTTGGAGGAGAAATGAACATGAAATCTTCTCTTCCTGATTAAAAATTAAAACAGAAGTCCCTTAAAAGACCCAAACCATTTGACTGTTCCAAGAAAACTCAACCTCTACCTCAATGGAAGCACTAAAAAAATTAACAAAAACCAAAGTAGTGACCTATGTATGCACAGTCCTTTCTGCCATACTGTACATATAACGCTCCCAGCTGCACGTTCCATGGCTTGTACATTGAATCCCCAGAGATTAGGAGGTAAGAAGGCAAATTGAGATAGTTACCTTTTTTCTTATACCAGTTTCCAACATTTTATGGAAATCAGATCCATTCACTTATTCTTCAAATTATACTAAAAAATAAAAGCAAAAGAACTGGTAAGCAGCTCAAAAGTTTGAACTGATTCTCTCTGCCTTAATAAGTAAATCTTAATAAAGATCTGAAAAAAATGTCTGAATAATCCATTTCCTAAAGGCAGGAGAGAAGAGCTATACATTTTATAATGTCAGTATCAGTCACTTCTGTATGCCCTGTGGGAGTAATCAGAAGAGCTACAATCAAAGTAGGTTGCCAAAGGCAAACTGGCAACTGGATTTCTGCCAATCTTCAGAATTCACACAGGCCTGTTTTTATTGCACTGGGCTGCTAACAATGTTAAAGGGGACACATAAGCCATCACATGTATATACTGTATAAGACAAAGCACATAAAAGGGAACAGTCATGCTCTGCCTCCTATGGAACATCAACTAAGTAACATCTCAATTTTCTCTGACTCATCTGAGCAGAGACTCTCAATCTACTAGTCAGGTACTAGTTACCAACCCCTTGATGCTTCAAAGATTTTGTCCTCACCGCAAAGTTAACTCAAGTTACAACTCGAGTGTTGTGCCTAACTTGAGTCCTGCCCACATACACACAAGCCTTTAATTTGACCACCCTGCTTCTAATGCCATCCCACAATTCCCCCAGCGTGCCCAGAAAGGACAGAAAAGTTCTCACACAATTCACCGGGAAAGCATTTACACAGCATCTCATCTTACTGAAGTGCAAAGAACTATGGGCTGTGCCCACAGAAGGGCCACACACAGCAAGTGCAGTGGCAGTGTGCACACAGCAACTCAAGTGTTACAGTATTTCAGAGTGTGGCTGCTCTCACTGGAACTAGGCTAACTCGAGAGCAGTAACTGGAGTGTAGATAACTCAAATTAACTCTGCAGTAAAGACAGACCCAATGAAAGGCACAAAACCTTCTACCATGGACAGTGGTTCTCACCCATATACATTATTCCTTCTGAAGCTACCACTTAACATAAAGAATTCAGACATCATTTCACACCAAATGAACAGCATCTACAAGGACACAAACTCCAGTTTCATGATTTACTGCAGAAGTTTCTCCTTTTTACAAAGCTGTGTTTTTAATTTTATCAACCAGATGCTGAATTACCATAACTCCAGTGCTCTCTCTTTATTGGCTTGGGCAACATAATGGCCACAAATATATCCGGACTGCAGTGTGGATTAAAATACCAATGGGATTTCAGCCATCATGTTAACAGGTCTTGTGCGGTGCCTTGTGTCTTACCAAAGAGAAGCGGTTTCAAGCTGAGAGTTTTCATGAAATGGACTTTGTTAGGGACCAGCTCCACCTTTTGCTTATGGCCAACCTGGGGGACAAAACAGCAGGAGTTAACATACTACATTCCAGGGAGAAATTTTCAGTACTGTACTTTCCCCCCCACTGTGCATCCAACAATCACTATGCAAAAAAAAAAAAAGCTTGCCTGCAATTTTGGACTGTATATATACAGACATAGCAGTCAGTCAGGAGTCCCTTTCTATACAGTTCATGTGCTACTGCATCTGGATGTCTGAAATTCAATTCTGGGCACCTCATCACTGGATCTGGACAAGTTAGTTCTTGGTTTAAACTCAGCTTAAAGGGGTTAAAAATTCAGCTAAGGTGCAACTGAGATCAATGGAGTGACACCCATTTATAGCAAGGCCCAATTGACCCCCAAGTTGGTAAGAAATACAGAGCAGAGAATGGCACCCAGCTGGCAGAGCTCTGACCCCGCTACACTGTTTCTGGCTAAGTCACCTCAGACCAAACTTCAATGAGCCGAGCCGAGCCGAGCCGGTACACACTGAGACCGGCCAGCCTGTGCTGAATGATGTTTTGCCAAAGTACCCAACTGAGCAATGCTGAGCCAGCCCGCCCTGTGCCAGCCCGTGCCAGGGAGCACCACGCGGAGCTGGGGTGGCACCGCCCCGAGCCTGGCCAGCTCGCGGCTCAGGGTCAGCCCGGCCCCTGCCTACATGGGCACAGCCGTGCCGGGGGGCGGGGGCCAGGCCGGGCCGATCCAGCCGCCCGCGCTAACCCGCGCCAGCTCCTTGCCTTGATGCCCTCGCGGCGGGGCAGGGCGGGCGGGCGGCGGGCGTCCCCGCGGGGGCCGGGCGCGGCGGGGGCGGGCTCGCTGGCGGGCGGGGGCCCGGGGCCCGGGCCGTCCCCCGCGCTGAGGTGCACGAAGAGCAGCAGCCCCAGCACGTTGAGCACGTAGAGGTGCGCGAACACCATGAGCACCACGAAGTAGGGGCGGGAGCAGATTTGCCGGGGCCGCCCCCCCGGGGGCCTGGGCAGCGGGGGCCCCTCCGCCCGCGCCGCCTCCGCCGCCATCGCCCGGCCCCGCCAGCCCCCCAGAGCCCACACCGTCACCCCGGCAACGGCCAGGAGAGGGGGGGGGTGGGACGGCTGCGTGATGTCGTCACCACGCACGGGGGGGGATGCGAGAAGGGAGAGCGAGCGTCACAGCACAGACGAGTCACGCTGAAGAGGCTGGCCAATGGCCATCGTGACCGCACAGGGGCGGGGCTGGACGAACTGCCTGACGTCAGCGCGTCCAGGACTCCTGGTGGAAAGGGAGGTCGGAGCCGCCCCGGGGGAGACACGCTCTGGCCCGAGAGCGGCCATCTTTGCTGAGGGCAGCCTGGCCTCAGGCCCACTGCGAACAGGGGAAAGTGGCGGCCATCTTTGCTGAGGGCGGCCAATCGACTGAGGCACGGTGCACCTTCAGCCCCATTGAGCATGGGGGAGCTCGCGGCCATGCTTAGTGAGGGCAAAGACGTGCCTGAAGCCAAGCGACGGTTCTTTGCCCTGGGGCGGGCGTGCGGGCGGCTCGGCGCGCGGTCTGTGTGAGGCCGGCTGTTGCCATTAGCGACTCGATGTAGTGATGTTCTGGTTTCCCTAGTGACAAATCTCGCGCCTGTCAGTGCCCTTCGCAGCGCGTTCAGAGCCGTCACCAAATCATTCACCAGCCGCGCAAGAGTGTTCATCGAATCCAGTCCGTGTGTCACCCCGCAGCTCCGGGGGTGCGGCTCCTCCGCGTGTCACCCCCCAGCTCCGGGGGGGCGGCCCCTCCGCGTGTGACCCCCCAGCGCCGGGGGGGCGCCTCCTCCGCGTGGCACCCCCGAGCTCCGGGGGTGCGGCTCGTCCGCGTGTCACCCCGCAGCGCCGGGGGTACGGAACCTACGCGTGTCACCCCCCAGCTCCCGGGGTGCGGCTCCTCCGCGTCTCACCCCGCAGCTCCGGGGCGCGGCTCTTCCCCGTTCTACCCCGCAGCTCCGGGGTGGGGCGCCACCGCGTGTCACCCCCCAGCTCCGGGGCGCGGCTCTTCCCCGTTCTACCCCGCAGCTCCGGGGTGGGGCGCCACCGCGTGTCACCCCCCAGCTCCGGGGGGGCGGCCCCGCCGCGTGTCACCCCCCAGCTCCGGGGTGCGGCTCCGGCCCGTCGAGTGGCGCCTTGGAGAGCGAGGAGACGAGTCTGTCTGCAGCCCCAGCTAACAGCCGGCTGCCTAGAGCGGGGATCACGACAGGAAGTCTGGGGGGCTGATCAGATGCCCGCTAAAGCCAGGCGCATGTTGGAGAGCAGCGCAGGAGCCAGGGCTTGTTTTTACCCCACTTCTCGCCCCTCCGTAGTAGGTCGCGCACCCCGTGATGCCGGGAAAGCCGGCTAATAAAGTGGGCAGGGCAGGGGGGGCAGGTTAGCCGGCAAGCAGCGCCACACGGAGGGAAGGTGGGGTGGGAATGAAACAGGGCCATGTGCCCCAATGGGGCCGGGGGCACCGTGCCCCCAGGGATGAAGCCCTTTACTCCTTCCCCTGGCTGGGCTGGGGTTAGCTGCCCAGCTGTTCCGACATTAAACCTTGGAAGCAGGGGGGAGGGGTCTGGCTAGCGGATTTGTGTTTTTAAATCTACTTGATTGGCTCCCTGCAGCGCCGAGCTCAGGTCAGATGAATGGCCTCTTCCCCCGGCTCTGCCTTTCACTAACCTGGCGGCTCAAATCCAGGCTGGCACCACAGGAAGGCTCAACTGAAATGAACTAACCCCAGCCGGCCTGGGCTGGCATGTACAGAGCACCCTGCCCACTGAGCAGAGGGCATCCTCCTGCTGACAGCACTGGGGTAGGTGCTTCGGGTGTGTAAGAGAATGTAGTAAGGAGAGAATGGAATGGATTTTATTAACACTATTGAGCTGCTTGTGAATGATTTTGGGACGATAGGGGTGTGTGTGTGTGTCTATATATATAAAATTCTTTGTTGAATTCTCTGGGAATTTTGTTTGGTGAAATTTTTGACTCCTTTTGAGTGCTTCAACAGCTACATCTAGCGACTTTTCAGGGTTTGTCTGGTGACTTCCTGCTATGTGGAATTGGCAGCACGGGTGGTGAGCGCTCACCAGCGGGTGCAGGCCGCCCGGCCAGGGAGCGGGAACACAGGGGGCCCAGTCCCCGACACGGAGCGAGTAGCCAGGTTCAGGGTGTGAGGGGCACATTGACAACACACATTAATAGCTGTGAAGGGGTAACGCTCAGCCTCAGACTGCTGTCATTAAATGAGGGTCGGACCCCCACACACACCCTGCCACTCCTGGGATAATCTGAAATTTAAAAAAGTTACAGCTCCCTCCTCCCCCCCCGTTCCATGCAACTGAACATTCAAATAAGTAAAAATCTAAAAATGCTCTTTCCCCTCCCAGTTACAAACAAGGGCACCCAAATTCTGCCAGGCCCGGCTGGCAAAGTGCTCATCAGCTCTAGCTGGCACAGCACAGAGCTGTAGCGTGAAAATTACTGACGAGTCAGAGCCTGACCTCACTAGATTTCTTTGTCCAGAGCTGGGCAGAGCCATACAATGGCATGAAGGCCACCTCAACCAAGCTTTCCCCAGAGCAGCTACCAGGTTGAGTTCCTGGGCGGTTAAGCCTTTTGGCCCCCAAAACATGAACTATTTAAAACTAGACAAGCCTTCACTCCTATGCGCTCCACGTCGAACAGATATTTTAGAAATGCTTATTAGTAGCATAGGCATCAAGCTTTGCAAGCTTGTGTTTTTTTAAAAGTGATCTGAGATTTTCAGTTGTATTATAAGATTTGTATTTTATTTTTTAATTTCAACTTCAAGGAGTTTGATAGTTCTGGTGATTTGAATGGAGCCTGCTGTCTACTATATGACATAAGTTACCTGCAACAATAGTTCAATATAGCAAAACCTTTGGTAATGCTGCTTGTTAATAGTGTATGTTTGGTTTTCAGAATATCTACTAATGAGACAAAAAATATTGGATATTCTTCATTTAGAGAAAGTCAGCAAAAAGGGGAACAAGATTACTGCATATTCTGAATACCCCTTTTTGACTTCTCCAATATGCAACAGTCCCATGCTTGTTACTTACAAGAGTTTGTTTAGAAGGTGACACCATCTTACCTAAATTGGACAGAAAATTCAGCATCATGTGTGTTTTTAAAAACCAGGAATTACAATTGGCACGATTCTTTAGCAAATCTGGGCCTAGTCTCTTCCTTCTTTATGCTAATATTTTAATACATCAACCCCAAAGCTGTGCTTTGACTTTTCACATTGCATTATAGGATTTTTATGGCACTCTTCATCATAGCGGTCAAGAGCCTCAAAGTCCAGACTTTGTTTCTAAAATACCCTTTGCAGTAGGGTAGTATTTTCTCATTTTACAGATGGGAAATGGAGGCGGAGAGATTAAGTGACTTTGCCAAAGTGTCACAAAATCAATGGCACAGCCAGGAACAGAATCTCCCAAGTGCCTTAATCCCAAAACCTTCCTCCCTACCAGCATTTTAGTACAGTTGTAGCACTCAAATTATGATTTGTCTATTAGCTGCTTCATGTGATTCTAACAGCCCACGTCACACTGCTTGACACATTTAATAAAAAAAAAAAATTAAGTAGAGGTTTTTCACCTAAAAGTTGATGGAATAAAGACACTGCACACACCTTTAAAATTATAAATTCACAATTTATTTCAAATAAACCACTCCACCTCTGGGAAATATTTCAAGGGCATTTTCCTTTGCCCCTTCCCCTCCAATGCCTATAAAGAAAAGCTAAGAGTGGTGTCAGTTTCTTGGAGAAGACCTCGCCAACAGAACAAGGCAGCCAGGAAACAGCAACACTCTCCATAATACTAAAGCTCCCACAGCAGCAGCTGCTACCTGAAATCCTGGAGAACAATCCAACTGAGCAGATGCAGGTGAGAAAAGGAGTCCCTAGAACAAGTCTCATTTAAAAATAAAGTTCTATTTATCACCTGCTTAAAAAGTCTAAAAGTTTGAATGTGAAATTATAGTACAGAAACCTCCTGCTGTTCCTGTCCCACATTGGTACAGTGAGCAATTCATGTGCGGAGCAGCAGTCATGCAGTTCATATTGTTAGTAGAAAACTTTGTACGGTCCAGGAAGCCTGATGACTGTTAGAGATCTGAGTCAGCCAGTGCATTAGCATGAGCAAAGCTGAAATAATGGGTATCAGATGCAAGGATGGAGAGAGATGTCAGGCTGACCTAGGAATAGCAAGCAGCTGCAAAAAGAGAAAGGGACAAACACTGCAAGATTGCCATGTTACTGGTGCAGGGGGAAATTTGTACCTTTTTAGGGTTAATAGCCTGATCCAACTTCTATTCTCAGGCCACCTCATTGACTCGAAAGGGGCTGTGTTCACAAAACAGAATTTGCCCCTTTACCTTTGATCTTGAGAACACTAATTTCTTTCCTATCAGCCACCCACCTCTCAAACAGCAGCAGCGTATCCTTTTCAGATGCCAGAATGAGCAGGAAATGGGGGATCACCCCACATTTTTAACTGTTCCTATACTACAGCTGCACAAATGTTGCCCTGTTTGGGCTCACGCTGCAAAGACACAATCCCTCCTTGTTTTTCACACAGAGGGTGGAAGCAGGATCTGTTCATGGGAACCAGGAAATTCACAGCCTCCTTCCTGGAAGAGTTTTGGAGAAACAAAACCCTGTTGACAAAGCTTGAGTTTTGTGTAATTCCAAAGAGATGGCTTTCAAAGCAGTCTGTATTTGTACGGATTTCTTAAGTGCTCATCACCAAGGTGTCTGAGCAGTCTGGACTGCGAGTCAGCTCTCAGGGCCATTTGGCAATTGGTTCCTGCCATCTGATCTACACTGCTCCAGGAATGAGGATTTTAAAACACTTTGTGTTTAAGCAAAATATGCTTATCCCGGTTCAGAGCTGAATGCTTATGCGATGTAAGTGAGCAGGGAGGAGCGGGCACCATCTGGCAGCAAAGCTGAGTATTTAGGATTAGAAAAGATACCTCCCTATACCTCTCTGGCAAACAGGCCAAATTTCACCTGGCTGCAGCTAGCTTAACTAGAACACCAGTTCATACCCTACACTAGTACTTTGCGCTTTACACCTTTAAAGCGCTGTATAAACATTAACGCTGCACAGTACTGTACAAGCTCTGTCCACATGATTAGTTCATATAATAAGTATCCCTCTCAAACGGAGGGCCCTCTCTTTTCTCCCACCTTCACATGGTTAAAACCTACATACCCAGTTCTGGGGGCTAGAGTCATATGGTGCATGTGTCTCATATAAACAAGAGTAGCAGCTTATTTTGTCAAGCAGGAATTAGGAAGACTCCCAGTCAGTCTTTCATCCTGTCAAGTCAAAAAGGGTGAAAATAAGAATATCCTAGTAAGGAATGTGTCAGGGCAACATTCCTCATGAAAATGGCATGGAAGGGAATTCCCTACTTGCACACTAGCCTTGGGGATTTCCTCAGATCAGACACTCAGCTACTCCATTTTTGCCTACATATAGCAGATGCATGTACAAGTCCATGTGTTACATAGGCACCTCTCCATGGTACATCCACCATCATAAAGTGTTGGCATTTAAGCCACTGCTTTGAAGTGACTCCCTTGTTACGATGAATTGGGGAGGTCACTTTTTAAAAAATTGTTTATATTTTACATTAAACATGCCCATACAAAAGCTCTGAGAGTCCCAGACAATAATCAGACTTATAATAACCATCCAGCAGCTTTAATACTAATATACACATAAATTAACTCCACCAGTCAGTTTTCAGTCTGGCTTGATGCAGGCTCTAAAGAGAGCAGTACAATGTTAGCTCCAGCACTTCTTTTTGAGTGCCTGTCTACATTGCCAAGATGTGTGTCGGGGATCACATTATGCATTACTGTTCCCCCTTGACATGCAATGGGGTTTAGTCTTGCCTGGGTAAATGGGACCAAAGTGGTTTGATCATTTTACACTCCATGTATGACTGATCTTTACACAGCTGTACGCATTGAAGTAACATGGCTTGTTCCACTCTACCTAACAAGACCAAGCCTATTTAACACTGTTAGAACAACTGTTCTAACAGTCTCCCAAACACCATAGTTTTGGCAGCATAGAAAAACCCTAAAAACCAACTAAAGCAAAAATCCACATGGAAGACCTTAAATTCACTGAATGCAAAGATCTGAATTACCTCTAGGCATATCTCCTATGTTAATCTGATCTCTGCCCTATAACACCTCCATTTGCTTTGGTTCATGCAGCACAAACTACTGCTGCGAGAAGAGATGCCACACACAATTGTGCTGATATGCAGCCACCGCTGATGCTGTAAGGCGCAAACACAGCAGCCGCCACCCTCTGAGCTCCAGCCACTCTCCTCGTGCAGCCACAGGCCAGTGCTACAAAGCGCATGTTAGAGGAAAGGGAAATCTAGCTGGGTTATTTCATAACCCTCAGTGCATAAAAGAATTTTGGGACAGAAGCCCATTTAATTTACAAGCAGATTATTAAGGAAAAACACTCCACTGCCAATTTATTTTTAAAAAGGGTTGTGTGTTATTCTAGGGTTTGTTTGTATAATTGTACAACCGTTGAAAATTACATAAATTGTAATAATCTAATACTATTAACAGCCATTCAGAAAAATTCCCTCTCTCAAAAGCCATCTGGGGTAGGAGGAAACATCCCATGAAAGATGCCAATCTGAACTCCAGCCTCTAGCCTGGCAGAAATGAAAAGCGGAAAGATAAAAAACAGAAAGGGACTAAGATGGGGCATTTGCACGTGTCTGTTTTGCAAGGGGAGGGGATGGTTTTGTCCTTGGCCGGGTTCTCCCACAGGCAGTGCTCATTTCTCGCAGCCACTGTCACCTTGCTTGCTGCTCTCACCCCTGCACCTCACCACCTCCTTCCACCTTATGTGTCGTGGAAGTCTTTAAGCAAGGTCCTCCTCCTCTGTTCTGCTATATGCATCTGATTCTCTAAGTCCTGGAACAAAGAACAGCAAGGCAGAACCCCATTAATCTGAACTCCCCAGAGGAAAAGAAAAGGCACTTGTATGGTAGAGTGTGAGGCCCATTCACTGCTTCTCAAGAAAATTAAGGACTGCAGGGACCCTTCCAATTTGACAGTGTGTAAAAAGAATGTCCCTCTGAACCCAATTCTCCTTACATTTCCCTTCTTAGAGGGTTTCTGATGCTCCCTCCCACCTCCCAAAAGCAAAAAAACCCCACACACCAGGGTAACTTCCCCTCCAGCAAAGGGCTGAATGCATCTTCCTTCAGAGCCTTGTCGGCCCTGGTTCAGTCAGCCAGGAGTCATTGCCGGAGAGCAGCAAAGTTCTCCCCCCTATTCCCCCAACTAGGAAGCAAGCATCTGCAGGCCAAGTGAACAAAAGGCCAGACTCAAAGCTAATCTGACTGCCCTCACCTGCCTGCCAAGCTGGCCTGGGCCCTTTTGTGCAGGTACTGAGCCACCTGTAAGTGAAGGGCTGTCCAGCAATAACTTACCCCTCTGTCATAGCTGTCCGCTCGTTCCACCTTCCAGGAGAGGTTTTCTATTTCAGCTTCCAACTGAGCCTGCTGGTATTCAAACTGATCAACAGTACAGACAATTAGAGAAACCAATCTACCCAGAGCAGCTTTATGCCACCAAACAGGTGTGGTGAGAGGAAGCACACACCCCTAGGGTCCTTCCTCTCCACAACAGGTCTGGTGGAGCAAATCTCTGGAACGCTTGGGAAAACAATGAGCACTAGAACTTGGCATGTCCAGTGACTATGGATTTTTGTACATTCAACTTTTAATTATTCAAGCATTAGGATACGCCCAGCAAGGAGGAAACTGACACCACCAGCTGGTGTTTGCAGTCTGGTGAATCTCCATCCCACTTACGGGCTGGAAACGCAGTTTCTGCCCTGTACACACCTTCGTGTAAAAAAGGGCTGAGCGCGACGGTGTTACCAACAGGGAAACTTTACCCCAGAATCCCAGTCTCAAAACCACTTAGTTTAAGTCACATGTTGGGCCTACCAAAGCGGCCTCCTTGATAGTAAAGTGATGTAAGTGACTGAGCAGCGGGGTTGGCTTGTAATTAACAACAGGGGCTTCAGTCAGTCGTGGAAAGAGTAAGGTTCGTTTATTTGTCCTGCCCCCACTACAAAGTTGGGAAAGAACCAAAACAAAAGTCAGCAAACGTCTAGCTGAAGGTTATGTCTACACTGCGCTCAAAAGTGTGTCTGCAGCACAGGTAGACAACCCCCAAGCTAGATTTGATCTCACTAACTCAAATACTAGCAGCAAAGCGAAACTCAAGTCAAACAATAGCGTGTAGAGCCCCAGATGTTGGCTTGCCAGCCAGCTCTAGGGCAGCGCACCCTGGCTAGCGCCCTACCACTTGCACTGAGGTTTACTTCCTCCATTTTTATACAGGTTCCTGAAAGGTTAACCTGTTGCTGTGACTCTCCCATCTCCCAGGAGCTAGGAGCCAGTAGTAACCAACTCAGATTCTAGATACGTGTGTTTGCTTATGATGTGAATCCTATGGGGAAAAATAGTTTGACAACTAGTTTGTCATTCACACTGTAGTACTATTCTATAGTAAAGTCTGTAAAAACAGGGACGTCTCTGGAATGACACCCAACAGGAGCTTTGCTATTCAATCTCTGACGGGGAGTAGGAGGGGGAGGGTTTGGAGCGGATTATGAAGTTTGAGGATACGTGAGGTTCAGTGTCACATATATGTCATTACATGGATTTATTATAAACACACAAACTCTGGGACTGAAGACACAAATCTAGGTGTCTGCTTGGCTTACTATGCTCCCTAGCTAGATGCCAAGAAGTCTGAGAAAACCCCTTACCAATTTCTTCCTGGGGCCAGACTCCATGTAGTAGGCATACGGATATGTGTACTGCAGGGTGTAACGACACTACAACAGAAGAGGAAAAGAGTTTTAGACCTTGATGTTGTTAGCACAGCTTATTTCTATGACTAATATAAAGACACACGAGTTGCCAGACCAGTCCAGTACAGCGGAGGCCATTATCAGATGCTTCTGAGGAAGGTGCAGGAAACACCTGTCAGGACCAATTATGGAATAACCTGCTCAGAAAGGCATCCTCCTGGTAACCTCAGGCAGTTAGTGTCTGATTCAGGGCATAACATCCCTTACAGATCTAACCCGAATTGCCTCCCTCTTCAGTGTGCTACTCAGATGGAAGTGTTCTGGTGTGTAGGCTCTCTCCTGTGGACTGAAAGAGCCAAAAATGCCCACCTTTGCAAGCAGCTTTGCAGCGTTCTGCAGGTACTGCCAGTCTATCCATGTTCCCAGGTTGTTCATCACCCTTTCCTGGATCTTCTCCTGAATTCGCTGGTATGTCTGTGCCTCTAACTGCAAGCTTTTATTGTGGTTCTCCCACTGCAAAAGTAGAAGAAAAAGGGCATGAGATCAAAGTGCTGCTACCTACAGATACAAGCTCCAGCAACCAGGAAGTAAGATGGGGCTGGAGTGCAGCAGGATAGGATATGCTGTGGGCAGGAGGACAGCAAGGCAGCACCCCCCGGTTGCAAGCCCATGGAGGTTGCGTACACTATAAGAGGCAGGTGGGAGCAGGGAGCAAACCCAGCCCCTCTGTAGAAATGCCCTATGGTCACATCAGCATCTTGTGAGCGACTAGAAGGAGTAAAACAATGGGAATTTCCCCACTTAAGAGGTCTCTGCCAAGAGATTTAGATTAACCTTTAACATGGGTTTACTGAAAGCTGACACATCTGTGCTATGAAACATCATTGTAAAACATGTCCATTTCCCAGAGTCCCTTGATCTGGAAGGTCAAGATTATTAATTTATTATTATTTTAAGACTAGATTAATGCTATTAATAAGCAGCTGTTGATATCTGAATTAGGAAACGAGTGCATGCTGACCTCACAGAAAAGTGGCAACCTTGGATCTACAGCGTTTTCTTCTAGAGAATCTGCATTAGACTGGTACAGTTTGACCAGTCCTATTCATGCCCGCTGCAGGGAAAGAGGAGCTATGACTGTCTCACTGGTTAGTGACGGATTCCAAAAGCCTTTCTTTAAACGTGTCTTGACACGAAATCTCCTTAAAATGTCATTAAACCACATGATGGAGTTTTAATTTAAACACCCGAGATTTGTTTCTTCTTGGTCCCTACAAATTCATGCCATAAGGAGCTTTGGAAAGTTCCCTGGTCCTGGGAGGAAATGGTTGCAGCGATACTGCCATGAGTGCAGGGACTGGATTAGATGACCTCTCGAGGTCCCTTCCAGTCCTATGATACCTATCTGCAACAGCACAGCAGAGGGACACTCTATTCAAATTATTATTTTGTGTTGTTTGTATCATTGTAGCACCTAGGAGCCGTACTCGTGGATGAGAATCCCATTGTACTAGTTGCTGTGAAAGAAGAGAAAAAGGCAGGAAATACTGATTTTCTGCAGCATCAGGAAACTTAAGCAATCCCACGTGGTTTGCTTCAATGGAGAACAGAAGCTAACAGCTTGGTAGGATTTGTTGGGCAGAATTTTGAGTCTGAAGGAACAAAGACAGGACCTAAACTGGGACTCCAGAAGCTACTTCATCTGTACCGAATCCTTTGTTTGTGTGTTTCTTACACCGACATTGCTGGCAATAACCTTTGCACCAGGCAGGGACATTAAAAGGCTACAGCAGCACTGGCCAAAGAGATGTGTCCTACCCGCTCAAAATAGAACAAGTACTTCTTAAGGGCCTCCCTGGCCTGTGCTTGCTGACTCTGGTTTACAATATCAGGATTCTCTTTGTACCGACTGCATTCGTAGTACTCGCTACCGTGGCTCTTCCAGTCCCCCAGACACATCCAGCAGAAGTCTGCAGAGAACAAGGCACAATCACTGTGATGCATAGAAAAAATGAGTTTCCAGAAACCAAGTTACAGAGAAACAGCCCCTCTGTTTCAGGGGCTGCCTTTAGCCAAGCAGCATGTAAAGTTTATTTGTGCCATCTTGCCCAGGGGGAAACAGAATACAGCTTGTGGGCCAAATACAACCCCGTCTTGGGGGTCTATATCTAAATACGCAGCTTGTGAGGTAACACTTCCAGCATGCTCCAAGGGGACACTGCCTGGATCCACAAGGAGTGTTGGAAACTGGGACCTGCAGTCTCCGCAGGCTGCACCTCAGAGTTAAAGAAAAGGGCAGCTGCAGTTTTACTAGCTAGTGAGCTGCAGCTCTCTGACTACTGGCAAGTTGCCAGCATGGGTCTCTGCTGGATCAGATTTGAAGGCTCCTAATCTGATCCAGCAGTGAACAAATCCACACAGACAATCCACTTTCCATTCTCATGGGTGCACGCGGGGTGATGTTGGTGGCCTGTGATACACAAGTCCGACAAGATGATCTGATGGTCCCTTCTGGCCTTAAATTCTGTGACTCTAAGACACCTATCCATATCCAGTGGTTTAGGAGACAGCTTCAGACCAGAAATCCCTGAGGGCAAGTCTACACTTGAAACGCTGCATTGGCACAACTGTGCTGCTGTAGCACTTAAGTGGAGACACTCCTACGTTGATGGCAGAGAGCTCTCCCGTCGACCTAGTTAATCCACCTCTGCAAGAGGCGGTAGCTATGTCACCGGGAGACGCCCTCCTGCTGACACAGCGCTGTCTACACAAGGGGTTGGGTTGGTATACCTATGGTGCTTGGGGTGTGGGTTTTTCACATCCGAGCCCCGTAGTTATACAGATTTACGTTTGTAGTGTAGACCTGACCTGAGTGGGAGGATGTAGGTAAAAGAGCTAAGGAGAAAAAGTAGAGCAACAGCTAAACCCACAAAACAGAAGTGCCTGGTTTTAGAGGTGGGATACTTGCAGTGTTCTGTCAGGAAGGAGAAAAGAGGAGGTTACACAGTTGCTGTACGAATCACTTCTGGAAGGCTTACCTTTCCCATTCAGTTGGGTTGAAACCTGCTAATTCCACCCAAGGGCTAGCCTGCTCTCTTTCCAGTTTCAATCACTGTGGTATCTAGGAACTTGTTGCTCACCTCCTCCTGATACCACAGCATCCCACCAAGTCACTATCATTCCTGCTGATCTTCTAGCAGCAAAGGAAGTGAACTGGGAGGGGTAGATTTTAAATGTTTTCTGAGGTGGGTTATCTTCCTCAGCCTCCCTACTGGCTGGTAGCAGAGTTGCAACATGGGAGCCCCAGCAACAGGTAGTCTCACTCACTTCCCTGGGGTTAGAGAAATCTAGCATCCCACAAAAGCCATTTGCTTTGCATTCCTGATATTTTTCAGGGCTTTAATAAGGGCTGAGGACAGCCAGGCTGCTTCTTCCATGGGAGTGGACTGAGGAGCAATCTAGCAGATAAGGTTAGAGAGATCAACAACAGACCTACACCCGCTTCTGTGGCTTGGTCTATGTAGGGGCTCATTCTGTCCATCAGTGAACATAAAGACTAAGTCTAGTTTGACATAAAGGCTCAGAGAGTTCCATTACCATGCAAGTGGTTTCAGCTGGTGGTACAGAAATCCATGTACAGAACAAGAACTACATCAGGAAAGCTTTTAAACACCAGAGCACATTTCTGAGGAGCATCAATCTCATGACAGAAAGGGAGCTGAAGACCTTTTTACAGCATTAAATCTAAATGCCACCGAAGAATGAGAAACCAGTTAAGACCATAGCAAGTGAAAAAATAAGCCTTTATCACCAAGTCAGATGTGTAATTAGAATCCTCTTCATATTTGTACTCGGAGCGGTTAACTGGCTATTTAAGACAACAAAATTTACGGCCGGGGTAATAAAGGAATATTCCCTTTCCCCAACAGATTCCAGATACTGCTACTTACCGTGCTTGCATTTGGAGCATTGCTGAAAAAGAAGGAAAGAGGAGGCATTAGCAATCTGCAAAAGGACAGAAAGATTTCAGCTACGGACAAGGAGATCTGAAGTATTCAGGGAATTGCTCACCATGTGATTGCAGCCTCCATTCTTTTCAATACAGATATTGCACTTGGGACACTGGGAAAACCAAAAGCATTGATTAGATCCAGCTGTTCTCTAATATTCCTTAAGAACATAATTCCGGCTCTATTATTACACATACGCTATTCCTGTCAAACCCATTTTAAAGTGGGATGAAGGGGGGATGGATGGATGGATGACTCAGGGCATCAACAACATATCAGTGGTTTGAAATAACAGTTCCAAGGAGTAAGGTCATTATTCTTCACGTTACCACTTGTGAACCAAAGTTCACTCTCAATAGTTACCATTAACTGGCTGGTCAGGTTTAGCAATTCAACCAGTTTACATAGAAAGACAGTACTGGCCATAGTGACTCAGACCATAGGACCATCTAGTTCTGTATCCTGCCTTCAGTAGTAGCCGATGGGTAACTGCTTCAGAGGAAGTACAAAGCCATCATACACCCACCTGACTATACAATGCTTTACCTAGGTTTCTTTGTTTCACAGGTAATCGGTTGATATTCTGCACAATTTGACTGTTACTATATTTTCTTGGTTTGCACAGCTATAGGAAGTAATCCAACTTTGCCCATTTGAATCTGAAGACACCAAATCATATCACAGTCCAGAATTACTACCACCAGTCTGGATTAGATTGGGGTCTCTGACCTAGAAACTAAGGGCACTGAATCCATAACCATTTTCCTGAAACATAAAGTCCTAAATTAAATCCAGCTACAATGAATTCCACAGGTTCATCACACGCTGCATAAATAGCTCCTTTTCTTGAGTCTAAATTTGTTGCCTTTAAATTAATCAAGTGCTCAGAAAACCAAAGTTACGGACAAAGACCTTTTAAGTCATGGAGTCCCGTTGGCTCCCCCAGCCAGATCAGGACTAGGCCTTCCAATAGGCATATTCCTTTTCACACCGCCCTGCATATCTGTGCATCCCGCACGTCAGGCTAGATAACCCTAGGTCTTTTGCTTATAAAGCCTCATCCTGCAAATGGAAATTGACGCTCTAGAGCTTTTCATTCTCCGAACTCCATGGTTAGAACCGAAGCTACACACTACTGCAAATGGGGATGGGCTATATTATCTACCCTGTGTGTATCCACGCATTCTCCTTTTAAAAAAAAATTAACTGCAGCTGTACACCAGACAAGTGTTTGAGCCAACCACCATGCTGCTTCTCTGCCATTAGAGGGCAACATACCCAGCTGCAGATTGATGCTCACAATGAATTTAGCAGAATGAAGACTAGCATATAGAGGGAGCACTTCAGTAACCAGCCCTACACACAGATGGGTTTCCCAGTTTAAAGTGTATTTGCAGTAATAGAGTCAGCCACAGAATCACAGAAATGTAGGACTGGAAGGGACCTCAACAGGTCGTCTAGTCCAGTCCTCTGCACTGAGGCAGGACTAAGTATTATCTAGAATCTAGACCATCCCTAACAGGTGTTTGTCTGACCTGTTCTTCATTCCACAACATCTCTTGGTAATTTCTTCCAGTGCTTAACCACCCTGACAGTTCGGAAGTTTTTCCTAATGTCCAACCTAAACCTCCCTTGCTGCAATTTAAGCCCATTGCTTCTTGTCCTGCCCTCAGTGGAAAAGGAGAACAATTTATCACCCACCTCTTTACAATGTTTTACAAACTTGAACAGTTATCCAGTCCCCCGAGTCTTCTCTTCTCCAGACTAAACAAACCTAATTTTTTCAATCTTCCCTCATAGATCATGTTTTCTAGACCTTTAATAATTGTTGTTGCTCTTCTCTGGACTTTCTCCAGTTTATTCACATCTTTCCCAAAGTGTGGTGCCCAGACTGGACATAATACTCCAATTGAAGCCTTATCAGTACTGAGCAGAGTGGAATAATTACTTCTTGTGTCTTACTCACAACACTCCTGCTAATACATCCCAGAATTATGTTCACTTTTTTTGCAACAGTGTTATATTGTTAACTCATGTTTAGCTTGTGATCCACTGTAACCCCACAGATCCTTTTCTGCAGAACTTGTTCCTAGGCAGTCATTTCCCATTTTATATTTCTGCAATTGATTATTCCTTCCTAAGTCCAGTACTTTGCATTTGTCCATATTGAATTTCATCCTATTTATTTCAATACATTTCTCCAGTTTGTCAAGAACATTTTGAATTCTAATCCTGTCCTCCAAAGTCCTTGCAAACCCTACCAGCTTGGCATCATCCACAAGCTTTATAAGTGTACTCTCTATGCCATTCTCCAACGTATTTATGAAGATATTGAATAGAACCAGACCCAGGACAGATCCCTTTAGGACCCCACTTGATATGCCCTTCTTGCTTGTGTGAACCACAGATAACTACTCTCGGAGTACAATTTGCCAACCAGTTGTGCACCCACCTTACAAGAGCTTCATCTAGGCTATATTTCCCTAGTGTGCTTAAGAGAAAGTCATGTGAGATAGTATCAAAAGCCTTATTAAAGTGAAGATATATCACATCTACTGCTTCCCCCCACATCCGCCAGGCTTATTATCCTGTCAAAGAAGGATTTTAGGTTGGTTTGACATATGTTGTGACAAATCCATGTTGACTGTTACTTATCACCTTATCTTCTAGCTACTTATAAAATGATTGTTCCAGTATTTGCTCCATTCCTTTTCTGGGTACCAAACTTAAGCTGACTGGTCTACAATTTCCTGGGTTGTCCTTATTCCCCTTTTTATAGACAGATACTATATGTGCCTTTTTCAGTCCTCTGGGAGCTCTCCCCCTCTCTCCATGAGTTCTCAAAGATCTCTTCAGCCAGTTCCCTAAGTATTCTAGAATGTATTTCATCAGGGTCTGCCAACTTGAAGACATCCAACTTGTCTAAGCTTTGTGTCCACTAGCACTTTTGTTGGCATAAGTTTCACCGACAAAAGAGCTCTCCCCCACCGGCATAGAGCGGCTACAAAGGAGACCTTACAGCGACGCAGCTGCAGTGGTACAGCTGTGCCGCTGTAAGGGCTGTAGTTTAGACATAGCCTAAGTAATTTTTAACTTGTTCTTTCCCAAATCAGCCTCAGATCCTACCTCATTTACACTGATGTTCACTAGATTAGTCATGCTATCACTGCTAACCTTTCTGGTGAAAACTGAAACAAAATAGGCATTTAACACTTCAGCCGTTGCTGCGTTTTCTGTTATGGTCTTTCCTTCCTCATTGAGTAATGGGGCTTACCCTGTCCTTGGTCTTTCTTCTTATGTGTTTGTAAAATGTTTTCTTGTTACCCTTTACGTCCCTAGCTATTTTAATTTCACTTTGTGCCTTGACCTTTCTAATTTTGTTCCTACACGCTTGTGGGTTTCTTTATACTCATCCTTTGTAATTTGACCTAGTTTCTACTTTCTGTACAACTCTTTTTTTGACTTTCACGTCATTGAAGATCTCCTGGCTAAGACAGCCTGGCCTCTTACCATACTTCCTTTCTTTCCTACGCATTAGGGTAGTTTGCTCTTGTGCACTTAATAGTGTCTCTCTAAAAAATTGCCAACTCTCCTGAACCCTTGGTTTCACTTACACTTGCTTCCCACAGGATATTACCTACAGTATTTGCTGAGTTTGCTAAAGTTCACCTCCTTGAAGTCCATTGTCTTTATTCTGCTGTTTTCCCTCTTACCAATCCCTTAGACTCATGATCGCTATCATTTCCTGATCACTTTTATCCAAGCTGCTTCCACCTTCAAATTCTCAACCAGTTCCTCCCTGTTTGTTAGAATCAAATCTCCCCTAGTCACTTCCTCTACCTTCTGTAATAATTTGTCTCCAATGTATTTCAAGAATTTGTTGGATAATTTGTCCCCTGTATTATTTTCCCAACAGATGTGCAGGTAGTTGAAATCCCCCATCACTGCTAAGTCCTGAGCTATGGATGATTTTGTTAGTTGTTTAAAAAAAAGCCTCACCCACCTCTTCCAAGTTAGGCAGTCCATAGTAGATCCCTACCATGACATCACCTTTGGTTTTTTACTCCTTTTATCCTCAACTATCTCAACCTCAGTTCAAGTGTATCTATCTGATAGACACAGCAACACCTCTTCCCTGTTTTCCTTGCCTGTCCTTCCTGAACAAGCTGTATCCTTCTATACCAGCATTCCAGTCATGTGAATTATCCCACCAAGTCTCTGTGATACCAATGATGTCGTAATTGTGGTTATTCAGTAGTATTTCTAGTTCTTCCTGTTTATTCCCCATACTTCTTGCATTAGTGTATAGACATCTAAGATGGTAATTAGATTTCAAAGTATTCAAGATCTTTGCACCAAAACCCCAAGTGGGAATTTACTAACATTATAAAAAAAGCAGCATAAAGTGCTAAAAGTGCCCAGCATTGCTCCCCCCTTCTCCACAGGACTAGGCGCCTGTGACGTGCTCTCCCTTACATCTTTAGTGTGAGCACTGATGTAGTTGGCTGTTTCAGAGTCGTCTGCACACTTCGTGAGCCATTTCCGGATGGTGGCACAGTCTGTGGGTGCGTGGTACATCTGCCGACACTTGAAACTTAACAGGAAGGGAGAGAAATTCCAGTGTTCAGGAGAGTTAATACATTGTGTTAATAACCAAGAAGTCAGTCTTTCCTCATGACCAGGATCTGGATGGGAAATAGGTGTGAGGAGACAAGCCGTTCGTTCCTAAATACCACAATGAGAGGGGCTGGGTTCAACCTTTAGAACTCCCGCCAGGTCCCTCTGGGAATGATCACTTCCTTCTCCTGAACCTCTAACATATCACTACCTCTCTTCTGAATGGAAGCGAATACAGGGCTCCCTCTCAGACAAGTGAGCATCTGGCTGTCTGGTGAGCAGCCATCATCTTTTCCCTGGAGCCCCAGCATCACTTTTAAGATAATGGAGCAAGCCTATGTCATCCCAGATAAATTCCAAATACGCTCCTGTTCAGGGTTAATAGCATGCAACTAGTGGGAGGCTTGGTTACTAACCCATGTATATTACTGTCCCTGGACACTCAAGATGCAGCTAGACATGAGGAGTAGGGGGTGTCAGAAGATACTCCAGCAGCAACCCTTTCGATATTACTCCCAGTTCTGTTACTCCTCTCCTGGACACTGCAAGCCAGGAAAGCACCATTAGCTTTCCTATCCAGTGGAAGTTTATTCTTATGTTGGGGAGGACCTCACGCACATAGAAGTTTAAAGATATTCTAGACTTCATATACAGAAATCAACTGACATCTTATCCGAATGCTACACTTTGTTTCTATGCATGTTTAGGAGCATTCATACCATGGAAGCCTGTGTGTGTATTTAGGATATCTGAGTCCCTTGGCTTTATGGTTCTCTGGATATTGGGAATGCACTAGAGACTCTGAGAACAGGAATGCTCAGAAGCAAATATACAAACACAGGCAGCAGATAGGTTCCAGCAGCAGCCATTAAGGCTTCGTACCCAAAAATCACTCACCAATGCTTGTATCATAATTTGTAGATTAATCCAAGCTACAGAAGAAACTAGACAAGACTTGTTTTCCTTGATTACCAAGAGCCCAATTTTCAGAGGTGCTTAGAACGCACAGCTCCCATTGAGTTCAGCGAGAACTGACCATCACTGAAAGGCAGGCCCCGGCCTACACCCTTATTACACAGATGGCTCAAGTTACAAACAATTCTAGTAATGTCTCTGTGATGCTTCGACACACTAGATCTGTTCTCAAATGAAGTGACCTTAAGGAGAGCATATGCCTGTGCCACATGCTTTCCTCACAGCCTTTAAGCCTTTTACTTCCTTACCAGAAAACTTCATTGCATCGATTGCACTGCACTCGTCGAGCTTTGGGCTCCTGTACCTGTATGACCATGGGGCAGTCTGCACCGGGACATAGCTGCAGCTGGTAATGGCTCTGCAAATACACCGAGTGGCAAGGTTAGCAATTGGTATGGGAGAATATTGATATCCATTCTTACTGAGTAAAAGTCCTGCCTTTTGTTAATGTGAATCCGTAGTTCTTAGATCTGGAGAAGACAATGGAAAGAGCCACCAGAAGATGCCCAACAGTGGGCAATCAATCTCTTCTACATGCGGAGGAGGTTAGTTAGTTATTAAGTGCTTGTCCCAACAAAAGATTTGGAGGCTTTATATTTTGCATTTGTTCAAAGTTGAGGTTGCAGTGGTTAGTCATGAAATGAGGAAATTCGAGATCCCATCCAGAATGTCAGGAGATCATGATGAGAAACTCCGGACAGATCTAGAATCTCACTCTACTTGAACTCCTTCCCCCCACCTCATATTCCACCCCCCTGCTGCCCCAGGGCGCAGACTCTGCTTCTCAATTGTGGCTAGTCTGTCCCCTCCCTGTGACTCCCCACAGTTACTGGGAGAGGGTGTCACTAGAGTACTTCCTTCTCCGTCCAAGTCACTGAGTTACTTCCTCTAAATCTTGTCTTAAAGATTCTTGTTCTCTTTAGCTTAGATACGACTCACGAAGCTTTGCAGAGTGAAGGCACGTACAAAGGATGCTGTATAATAGTGACCTGCATCGGGATGAGGGGCAAGTCTGTAGCTACCTAAAAATATTTCTTGGTCTTGCACCAATATTTAACATTCAGCTTAAGTTCTCCGCTCTAACACTAGAGCACTCTGCTTCCAGATATGGGCCAGGCACCAGCTGCAGTCACTGGGATGACATTAGAGCAAAATTTACTCTGGCAAATCATTTGAGAACTCTGACAGTGAGCCCCAGACAACATGCCTGTCAGCTACAATCCTGCAGCAGCTGCTGCATCTCCAGCCCCTGAACTCTCTAGAGAGGCAGCATCAAGAAGCCCAGACACCAAGATCAATATTTTACAAGTCACTAGTGATTTTGGGTGCCCAGCTTGGGACACGTGACAGCAACATTTCTCAAGTGCGGCCACCAAGGGCTTTTCCTGCGGCCAGAGCCTCCTGGGCTGTGATTGGGGGCGGGGAGAAGCAAAGCAGAAGCCCCTCCCACTCCCTGGTGCTCCTGGATGCACCACCTTTGTGATGGCTGCTGGAGCTGCCAGCAGGGGTTCGGTCCTGCCCCACTCTGGAGACACCTCGGGCACAGTGCGGGAGGACCAGGCAGCCAGTGAGTTCCCCACCTTCCCAGGGGCAGCGGGGCTCAGGCTTTGGGCTTGAGCCCTGGGGCGGCGGGGCTTCAGGCTCCAGCCCCCCACTGCCTCCCCTGGCCACCCACCTCCCCACCCCCATCGCCCGTGGCCCCCTCTGCCTCCCCTGACCTCCCATCCAGGGCTGAATTTGTCCCCAGACTTGCCAGGGCTGAGTAATTCTGCTGTGAAAAACAATACTTGTATGTTTGTTAATATCACTTTTCACAACAGACTCACTAGCTGGCAATAAATATATTACAATGATTTGGACGTGTGTATGTGCATATTTGTTTGTTTTTTCTAAAGCTAATTAAATAATTTAGGAACAAGTGTGAGAGCGGCCACCAGCAAGAGTTGGTGGCCACACTCTGAGGCCACCAAATAATTTGTCTTGAGAACCCCTACTTTACAGGGTCCTGTATTGCAAGGGGAGGGTGCTCAGCATTTTTGGGGAAAAACAAGCCCTTTTAAGAGGTCTCAAGTTGGGCCCTATAAAATGAAGCTCCCAAACTAGTCACTTCTGAAAATCTTGGCCCAAATATTTGACTACTGGGAAGGGTCAGGGCACAGGCCTACAGGAACATGAAGCAGAAAATACCTCCACATAGTCCCTGAAGAGGTAGCGCCGATATTTGTCTTTCAGCTCCTCGCTAGGCAGCAGTGGAAACACAAAGTCTTCTGGTGTCCGAAGTGGACAGTCCTGAGCCATGCAGGAGACCCCTATTAAAAACAGAGGACAGTTGCTGCACGGTGCGATATGAACTGAGAAACTCATGCACGCAGATCAGAGATGTGCTGGTCCCAACACAGCTTCTCAGGTGCAATTAATTGTTCTGATGCAAGTGATACAACAGTTCCATTTATCAGGGCTGCTGAGAAGCTGGAGTCCAGCTGCTTTCAGTGGAAGATGACAGAGGCAAGGGCATCTTGGGCAGTCCCAGTTCCACCAGTCAAAACACCTATACGTGTGAAGTTACTGCTGTGCAACTGAAGGTCAGGTGAGGAGAAGCCAGTCAACCTGCAGTAGCAATGGCTACTGATGGCTTCCACCAACACACAGGGGGCCCGTGGAAATACACTCAAAGACCTCTATACACTCAAATACCAACAGACATCAAGGACAAAGTGCTCATGAAGAATTGCAACCTTTAAACACCGCAACCTTGCCGCTTCAAACACCTCAGTGATGATGTGATAATTGGGCCTACAAATTTCCCCTAATTGTGAGTTCAGCTGTAAGGAGTGATTGGAAGTTCATAAAATGTCACAGTAACCTATAACAATAAATGTTGATGGAAAAAGGTGCAAAAAGTCGAAAGAAAAACAGAATTAGTACAAACAAAAAGGCCTCCTGACATAATTCCAGGACTGTGTTAAGGTCATGCCTAGAAAACAAGAACAGTGAGAGTCTGGGAGTCAATGAACCTAAATTGGTGGGGCAGTAATTAGGCCTAATTGGTGGACAACATAACGAGGGGATGGGCTATTCCACTCATCAGTCCCTTTTGGAGCCCTCAAAAAGAGACCCTGGGGGAACCAAGCTGACTTCACAACGCTGGCTGACTGAAAGACAAGAAGCAAGCTTCACTATCCTGGTTGCCACCTGCACCCTGAGCCTTCTTCATCCTAATCCTGAAAGATGTCCTGGCCAGGCCAGATTAGGGGGAACCAAATGACATTCACCACCAGCTCTAGCTAAATCCCTAATATCACCTGGGAGGTGACACTGCGCTACTTTCCCACCCCGCGGTGTGTGTTTTTCCTTCCCCACTTGATTTCTTGTCCTGCCTAGCCCTCAAATTTTTCCTTCTATTTACAAGAGTCTGGCTTAGTTGGCCAAGACTGTATACAGCCACTCTGTCCAGAAAGAGGCAGCTAAATGTAATACCTTAAACAGCCCAACGCTGGTACAAGTTTGCCAGGTCTCGGGGTGGCTGATAAGATCACATGCTATGCCTATGTTTTTCCAGCAGTGAGACTGCAAGTGAGTCTGCAAGTGAGTCCATCTCAGAGGCAGAAGTTGCATTTTCTACCTTTGCTGTTCTTTTCTCTTTCGTGTGTGTTCATCTTATTTCGTCTTCTACAAAACGGGATCGGATTTTAACCACTGCTCCAGCCCATCTTAATTAACTTTTCTCTTTTTCCCAAAAAGGATCATTATTACCATCCAAGAGAGAATCACATGTGGGTTTTTCCCCCTCTAAAGACTCTCCAACTAAAGGGGAAGGGTACAAGAGATGTTAAGATGAAAGCCTTACTTAATATTTTACATTTCAAATGCTTTAACTGTTTCCCCCCACCCATATTTTTAATACAGGGCTAAAGAGATTTTTAATGACGTTCGTGCCATGGTACTAAGCAGGCTGAGGTCTCTGTATTCTAAACCCTGAACCTTGTTTAAAACTGTTTAATGTTGGACATTTACAGGGTCATGATAAAGCCTTCACCTCTTTGGGCCCATATATTCCACCTAAATTAATACAACAGTGACCTGTGATCACAGCCTGGCAGGATCAGAAAGATGAGAGCAAGAGAGAAAGAGAACACAGACCAAAAGCTATGTCCAATTTATAGCAGTGTTGCCATAAGTACTGATACTTAAGTCCATTTTAGAAGTGCAATATACACCATTACAGAAGTACTGTTAAATACAAGTATGCTGTGGAAATAGTACTTATAAATAGATAAGTAAAAGAACAAGAACTTCCAACTCCTGTATTCCCTGCAATTGTTAGGTCAATTTATGGACAACTACTTTAATATAAGCACAGAGTGGAAGAGAAAAAAACAACAATGAAGTTGTATTCATATACATAAATAGCCAAGGAATAACCATGAAAAAAATATCCCCAATTTCCCAACAACCCTGCAATGTTGGAGCATGCCCAGGGGCTGGAGAGCATTTCCTACACCACCCTGCAGGGGATGCAGCTATTGGTCCTGTTCTCTCTGTGCAGGACATCGAGAGGTATGCGTCTCCCCGCTGCTGCTGGCCTGGGCCAGGCAGCGAGTCTCCCTAATGCCGGCTGCAGTGACCTATCAGAAGTGAAGTGGTGGGGACTACACTCCTTGGCTGGTGCACCAGCCAGGCTAACAGAACAAAGCCTGGGCAGTCAGAACTCAGAGCACGAAGGTCCCAAGTCAGGGCAATGGGTCCTGGGCCTGTCAGAACCCAGGACAGTCGGGAGAGATGTGATTTTTAAAAAAACCAAACCAACGCTGTTTTGAAGAAGTACTTGCAGATTAGGAAAAAGTTATGTATGCTTGAAGTACCTTTAAAATGTACCTAAATCCAAGTGCTAAGTACAGACTCTTTAAAGTACTTAATCAGAAGTATATAGAGCACTTCAAAATATGTTAGTATGTACAAATGTACTTAAGTACACGGGAGTGGTGATTGTTCCTTGTTGGGAGGCAGTGGCATCCTCTAGGGACCAGGCTAAGATTACCGAGATCCTGGCAATTATGGATTCAGTCCAAACCAGGAGCCAGTTTAAATATTTAAGGCACTGATTTTCCATACAGATCAACTGCATGATTCATGTTCTCAATATTAAGATATTAAAGTGACTGGTCCAGCTGCCTTGTGAAGTGGGGGAGGAGGTGAGGAGGTGAATGCATCAAATAAAAACCCACCAAAGTGTCTGCCTTGAACTCACCAACTCCGACACCATCCTTGACGAGTACTGTACAATGCTGCTCCCAGCAGCTACGGCAAAACTGGTGCTGACAAGCCAGAGAGAGTAAGTTCTCCTTTCGGACAAACTGCATACACACTGCGCAGTGATGGGAGGAGTGTACCATTGTCTGAAAGAGAGGTGCAAACCAGAGTTGGGCTGAAACAGGTCCTGGCATCACTTAGCTCTTCTGGCCCTGCAAGCCCAAAATGACCCTCCCCTGCCCTTACGTGGCACTGTTGTGGAAGGAGCCCAGTGGTGTCTTTAAAACTTTACCCCAGGACAGACTCACCGTCACCTAATTCAGACTGCCCTTGGCTTCAGCCCATCAGAGGCTGGGAGAAGGAGCCATCTAGGAAAGGAGCATGCTGCTTCGCCAATTAATTATTTTTAGGAGCCTTTTAGGTGTCAGAGGACAACAGACAAGTCTTTCACTTTCCTCATCCCAGTCACTGGACTGCCTGTGCCTCGGATCTGGTGTATTATCCACAAGGAGATTTGTTTTTCTGGTCTCCATCCTTGTCCTGCTACCAAATGCAGATTGACCATCCCTTTGAAATACACCATTGCATTATTTCTTTCTTCAGTTAGTTTTTCCGTCTACCTTGTTAGCAGAGGTCAGTTCAAAGGGACTTGTTCATTCACTGTCTGGCTAGATCCCAGGAAGCAATCGTTCTGAGAACTCACCTATCAGTGTCTGTTTGGCTGGACAGCAATTTCAGATGACAAATGATGCAAGCCAATGTAGCACCTTTATGCACATCAGTGTTTGTGGGGAGGGAAAGCAGATCCCAGTCCACTGTGAAGTTCAGGGAACCTCTCCTATCTCTTCACCTTCACTTGTGCCACATATTGCATGCAGACACCATCCTTCTGGCTGAGGAGGAATGGGCAGGATTCATTGCAAAGTCATTGTTACTCCCAGGCCCTGCTAGTCCAGGAAGCAAGTCACTAGGAAACAATCGATCTCCCATGTGGTCGTGCAGAACGAGCCACTAAGCAACACATGCAGCCCTTAGCTACTCATGTTATGTTTTATCTCACCCTTACAAGTTGAAGGGGAAGTAGGTTAACAGAGCACCACCAGAAGCAAGATTCTGCCTCCACATCTGGAAGCAAAGTTTATACACCCATTTGTCCCTTTCAGACTGAAGCCATAATGCAAATCCCTTTCTAATGCCTTAAAGCTTTGGTACCTTCCAGAGAAACCTGCATGGGATAACTCACCTCCCAGGCCTGACTATGCACTCTTAGAACACAGCCACTGCTGAACGACAGTGCAAGGGCCTGTTCACACTAGGAGTATAACCCTGTTGTAGCATCGTCATCTGCCACGGTAGGAGCATCTTTGTTCTAGGAGACCGATTCCTATTGTTGCGGAGAACAGTTCTCTAACAGTGTTAGGGATCACTTATTGCCTAGATCAAGTAAACATTTATTTGGGCAGCAGGCAGTTTCCCCAGTTCTAGCTAATTGTCTCTCCTATAATTCTCTTGTAGACTTGCTGCAGAAGGACCCGCTGTTTCTTGGCAAGTAGAAAGGATTTCCACCATTCCCATTTTTATACACATCATAGTTTCACTCCAAGAAAAGCAACTTTTATCATCTGTTTGGTTCAGATTCTCAGACTCTCCCCTCAAATCTTCTAGCTGGTGCCCTTCCCTATGGCATTCTAGAACACATGCTCTTCCCCCCACTTCTCCCGTCCACATAGCATAAGCAGATTCAGAGGAACACTGAAAATACTTTCTCCTCTAACCTACGCTGGAGGAGTTCTCTGGGGCAGGTGTGTATTCCTAGGTGGCAGCATAATGAGCATTTTCATTTAGGGTTGTGTACAGAACTTCCACAACCTGGGGCCTATATATTCCGCATTCAAGACGTGGTGCATTCCAGAGCATTAAATGTGTTTCCACAAACTGTAAACACACTTTACAATACAATCTTAAATGCATGAGACCTATTGGGACCAGTACCTCAGTTTAGACAGCTTGGAGTCAGAGTGGGTCTTTCCACTGATGAAGAGGGACAATTCCTCCTTCCATAATGTTGCCTTCACATGTGGAAAAATCTGATTGTTCATAGAGGGGCGCTACTATAACAAATTACCGTGAGAGTAGCACCTAAAGGTCCCAGCCAAGATCAGAACCGCACTGTGACAGGCACTATATAAACATGGTAAGAGAAGTCTCTCCCCGAAGAGTTCACATGGTAATAGACCAGGCAACCGACGCAGTATGCTCATTTTACAGAGAGGGAACTGAAGCAGAGTGACTTGCCCCAGCAAAGCACGTAGCAGAGCTAGGAACTGGACCCAGATTTTCCAAGTCCTAATCCAATGCCTTAACTACCTCACCCTTCCTCCCAAAGGCACAGAACAGCATTTCAGAGGAGGACACCTAGATGAAAGCAGATACAAGAAAACTAGATCAAGTTCATAAGTGCTCAGGGCCCTTTTCACAACATATGTAGTAATAAAGATTAAGTTAGTCTGGAATCCAAATATGCTAGAGAGTTTATTTTAAGTTCATGCAGCCTTCCACTTTTAGCTTTTTTCTTTTTCTTTTTCATCGGTGGTAGCTACAAGTTGACTCAGATGCAACAGCAACTATCCATTGTAAAAAAACAGCCTCCTCTGGATCCAATATTCTGTAATCCAGCTTCTGAGAAGTCACAATCCATTCCCAGAATAACTATTTGTGACATAACACATTGGATTGCAACACCCACAGTGAATTAATCCTGTAAACATGCAGTAGGAAGCTTCTAATTGAGAGGCAAGTTTCCAAGGACTCTGGCCACCACTGCTTCAAAACCTAAACTGTGGGTTCAAAGGTCACTATGAAACTGGTTGGGAGGCATCCTTTGGAGATTAGCCTCAACATCCTCGAGCAGAGCAATGCAGCCACCTCAGGGCAACACCCAATTTCAGTAACAAATAGGCCTTATTTTCTCTATCAACTCACAGTTCTCCTAAAGCCTCTTTGAGAGCAAGATCAGAAGAGCCCTCTTGGGCCATGCAGTCTGCTCCTGTGGATTCTGCAGAACTCTCACTCCCATGTTTTATCTAACCTGCTCTTGAAGAGCTACAGTGATTTAATTTACTCATCTGTAGAGGTTATTCTGGAACATTAACTGCAACACCATATGAAGGCTTATATTTAAGTGCCAGAGACATCTTGGCTATGTCTCATTGTAAAACAGCAGCAGGAGGTATTGGGTTAAGGTTTAAAACACTAAGTCTGCAAAAAATGTTAGTGTGAGGCAGGCCATGCAGTGAGTAAGGTGATCCTAGAATGGGGTGGTGCAGACTGAAGTTGCCAGTTACTTACATGTTTGGATGAGGTGGGTTGAACTCGTGCTTCCACTAGCAACTGAGCAGAATTGGACTTGTGCCTGGAAGGGTGAATTTAAGAATTAAACTCTTGCACCAAAATGCATTTTGATTTTACAAGAACCATTTTGCGACTAATGAAGAGTAGCTTCTGGTTGAACTGGAGTGGAGTCTCACAGGATACTTGATCAAGGAAAGTCTAAGCCCATTCTTCATGGAGGCCCTTAATGCAGCAAAGTGGACTCTTGCTAATAAACCCCTCCTTTTTTGGACATAACTAGCATAGGGTTGCCAACTTTCTACTCGCACAAAACCGAACACCCTTGCCCCACCCCTCCTCTGAGGCCCCGCCCCCACTCACTCCATCACCTCTCCCTCTGTTGCTCGCTCTCCCCACCCTCACTCACTCGCTCATTTTCACCTGGCTGGTTCAGGGGGTTGGGGTGCGGGAAGTGGGGAGGGCTCCAGGGTGGGGCCAGAAATGAGGAGTTCAGGGGACGGGAGGGGGTTCTGGGCTGAGGCAATGGGTTGGGATGCAAGAGGGGGTGAGGGCTCCAGCTGGGGGTGCAGGCTCTGGGATGAGGGGTTTGGGTTGCAGGAGGGAGCTCTGGGCTGGGGGGTGGAGCCGAGGGGTTCAGAGTATAGAAGGGGGCTTTGGGCTGAGGCAGGGGGCTGGGGAGTGGAAGGGGGTATGGGCTCTGTGGCTGGGGGTGCGGGTTCCAGGGTGGAGCCAGAAATTAGGGGGTCAGGGTGCGGGAAGGGGGTTCTGGGCTGGGGGTTGGTGTGCAGGAGGAGGGGGTGAGGGCTCCGGCTGGGGGTGCAGGCTCTGGGGTGGGACTGGGGCTGAGGGGTTTGGAGTGCAGGAGGGTGCTCCGGGCTGGGGCTGAGGGGTTTGGTGGAAAAGAGGGGGATCAGGACTGGGACAGGGGGTTGGCGTGCGGGAGGGAGTGAGGGGTGCAGGCTCCAGGCAGTGCTTACCTCAAGCAGCTCCTGGAAGCAGCGGCATGTCCCCTCTCCGGCTCCTACGCAGAGGTGCAGCCAGGCGGCTCTGCGCATTGCCCCATCTGCAGGCACCGCCAATGGGATCTGTGGAACCGGTGCTTGGGGCAGGGGCAGCGCATGGAGCCCCTGGCTTCCCCTACGTGTAGGAGCTGTAGAGGGGACATGCCGCTGCTTCCGGGAGCCGTGCAGAGTCACTGCCTTAGCCCGGACTTTTAATGGCCCAGTCAGCAGTGCTGACCGGAGCTGCCAGGGTCCCTTTTCGACCGGGCGTTCCGGTCAAAAACTGGGCAACCCTAAACTAGCACTGTTAAAAAAATAGTGACTATGCTTAACAGGGTGGATACAAATTGTTTTAAATAAAAAACTGGATTTATCTGTCAGTTTTTTTAAATTTACATTAAATAGTTTTATTTTAAAAATATATTTAAAATTAAATTTGAAATTAAATAGGCCTTTACTTAATATAAAGAAAATAATTTAAATTTTAAAAATATTAAGCAGGACATGTTTGCTGCAGAAGTTTTAAAGAAAGTCAAACTATTGAACTGGTGGAAGTCACTGGCTAAGCACCTTGGAACCACAGTTTAAGCACTAACCTAACTTTTAGTAGCAGTTCCTTCTGTTGGTGTAGAAAGAATATTTTCTTCATTTCAGTTTATTCAACTAGTTCAGTTCATTGCCTAGTTGATTCAAAGCTAAGAAACTAATTGCAAGTTGAAAAGAAGGAAAGCTTGTTTTCCTGTTCAAATTGCAGAATAAAAAACTAGGTATAAGAAGGTGAGGTTTACTAATTCTAAAATCCTGAAGGAAATAGTGGCCAGAAACAATCAGTTCAATTCACTAACTACAGATATTACTTTCTTTGTTTAATAAATCAGTTGTAAATGCAAAACCTGTTTTGATAAACTTTTTTCTTATGTATGCAGCACATTTTAGGTAATTTTATTTAACTAATTTTTTAAAATGCTGGTATGGTACATTTGTAATTGAATTCCCATCCAAAAAGCTTGACACAAATCAAAAGTCAACAATTAGTTTAAATAAGAAATGCATCATTCGCCATAATAAAAATGCAAAAATTGAGAATCTGACTAAGGAAGAAGCTGTATAATTGCTTAAATAAATCTCAGACACAGAGATTCAAAGACCAAAAGGGACCACTGTGGTTAGCTAACGTGACCTCCTGTATAGCACAGGTCATAGAACTTCCCAAAAATAATTCCTAGAGCAGATATTTTAGAAAAATATCCAATCTTGATTTTAAAATTGCCAGTGTATCCTCCTGGTTAGCAAAAAGAAGCACAAACCAGTGTAAAGTTGTATTTAGTGGCAAAACATCATGTTTTAATGGTTACCAACTAGTGAGAATCAACTTTTTAGGAAAATAACAAAAGTACTCATGCAAAATGAGATTAAGATCAATTATTTAAATGACCGTTTCCTGCTTTCTGATTTAAATCACTTCGACTTAAATCAGTCCAGCCTGATGTTTAATCCAAATGTGAACTAGATTTCCCTTATATTCTTAGACAGGATAGACCAACAGGATTTTCCTAATCTAAATCCCCTTTCAACAAAGGCTGTTGACATTTCACACTTCAGTTTGGACAGTTTGGTCTCACTTTGATTCCAATACATTATCTAGCTAAGTATTTATGGAATTGTATCAGAGCCCCCACGCCCTCCAACACCACCAAATAAGAAATAAGCAGCATTAGAAGTAGCCACATGTTGCTGTTGGGGGTTTCCAACCCTGCAGAGGAAGGTTTTCACAATGGATGTAAACATCACTGAATTAAATCAAAGTCATTTCTATTCACATTGGGATAGGTAAACCCCCTCTTCTTCTCACTCCACAACTTTTAGGGATTGAAATTAGGGACCGCCACTGAATTTATATCAGGTGCAGCTAAGGAAGGAAAATGGAAGTTTGACATTAGCTTGAGGACCAGATGCACTAAGAAACAATCTGTAATGTTGCAATTTTAAAAATAAAGCCCCTCCCCAATGTACTCCTGTTCCAGAGCTGACCGCTTCCATCGCAGAAGAGCAGTGGCTCCCATGCAGAAATCCCACCTTCTGGAGCTAGTTCTAGACTCCCTGGGGACCAACTACGTGCCGTGGGAAGCTTGCTTGCTCACTCAGTGTGCACTACACATCACAGAGAGTCGTGAACCATGGCCATTCAGGAAACTGCATTTCTCCCACCCTCTCTGGAAGGGGTTGACTGCTAACAAGGACTTGTGGGGCAGATTCACTCTTACTATTTCTGGAGCAGCCAGAAGGAGATGCAAATATGGGGGGGGAGGGATAGCTCGGTGGTTTGAGCATTGGCCTGCTAAACCCAGGGTTGTGAGTTCAATCCTTGAGGGGGCCACTTAGGGATCTGGGGCAAAATTGGCCCTGCTAGTGAAGGCAGGGGCTGGACTCAATGACCCTGCGGGGTCCCGTCCAGCTCTAGGAGATAGGTATATCTCCATATATTATTATTAAAGAGGCACTGGCCGCTGGCATGTGCTTCTCAGATGGGTTTGGACACAATTTACACTCTGCCTTTGCAGCTTGTTGATCTGCTATAAGAATTGTTCAGTACTACTTGAGTCGCTGCTGAGCCAGTATCCCACTTCCCAATATCCTGACTCAACATCCTTTCAGTGCTCTCCAGAAAAATCACCAACTGTATCCAGAAGGAGCAAAAAGCTTTAATCTGAAAGCATGACTGCCTTGTAAGCCAGCACTAGTCCAGTACCTGTTTATGGCCAGGGATCAGATTCTTCTCTCAGTGGAAAAACTTACTAGAAACAGAGTTAAGAAAACAGAGGAGGTTCTAAAGGAAAATTTCCCTTTGTTATAATCAACTACTGCTGCAGCTTTCTCAATATACAGGTTCAAATTTAAAGCAAAATGCATTTGCATTGCTTAACAATCCCTTCAAGAGATGGGAGCCCTCCAGGACAAACAAACACACCATCTCCCTCCCTTTATTCTATCTACATTAGCTGGTCAGCTAGGGGAATTCACTTGATCAAAATGCAGCCTTCCTCTTCACCCCCGGGGTACAGTATGCAGCCTCCCTGCTGGCCCAACTGTTCTCGTGTGTAGACATCAGTGGGAAACAGCCTGGTACGTTCATATTTGCAAAACAGTGAGAGTGAAAAGCGACTAGCATGGGATACATACAAGCTAGTCACACTTACCTTTCCAAAATCTCTGAGACTTGCCAGTGGAAACTAACTAATACAAGCTTAGCAACTGCATGAGACACCTGAGAAAAGAGGAAAAAAGAATCAAGAGGCATATTTCCAGAGCCCCACCTTGTACACCTAGGGGTTTGCAAACACACACACACCCCCATCGCCCCATAATGCAGGTCACTGTTCAGACTTTTCCATGCTAGTGGTCTGGGCTGGAAATTATTCCTATGAAATTTGTTTCTCAAACCATTATGCATAGTTCATGTTTTCACTCACTGTCAGGTGTCGGGGCCAAAAGAAATCTACAGTAAAACATGCCAATGCCTGCCAGTATTTTCACCCAGAACCTGCAGGCCATTCATTTTCCAGTTCAAGCTTTAAAGAAGGGTCCCAGTTTAAACAGATCCCCTCAATAAAAGGATAAACGATGCCATGGGTGGGGAACGGAGCTACACATACAGCTGTATCTAAAGTAACCACTGTTCCAACTGATGCAGCCAAGTGTGAGAAACTCAAAGCCTGACTGTTGCTTCCCCTGGCTAAGCCTAAAAAGGGTGGGACTCAAGAGAGAGGAGGCAGGGGCCAGATCATAATTAAGGTTAAGGTTTTGTCACGGTTATTTTTAGTAAAAGTCACGGACAGGTTGTGGGCAACAAACAAAAATTCACGGGAGCCCATGACCCGTCTGTGACTTTTACTAAAAAAATTGGGGGGGGGGGGGTAGGTGGGGGAGAATGACAGCTGGAGCCCCATGGGGTGGGGACTGAAAGCCCGAGTCCTGCCACAGGGGGCAAGAGAACTGACAGCCTGAGCCCCACCACCACAGCGGGGGCAGGGATGCACAGCCGCAGTCCAGGCTCCGGCCGTGGGCACTCACAACTGAAACCGAAGAAGTCACAGAGGTCCGGTAAAGTCATGGAACCAGTCACCTCCATGACTAAAGCGTATCGTTAGAGCACACTATGCCATGTGACTTGTGCATGAGCAGACAGACACCCCCCCCTTAACGAGCAGGGCGGAGAAGAGGTGACCAGCTGCACATGGGGGCACAGATTATGGTAAGAAAGAAAAGGAAACATTTAGCTTTCCTGCCACAGGACTAGAGATGGTACAACTTCCAGTGATGAGTTGATGCACTGCAACAGGTCTGGGGCAGAGGCTAGAATTAAATAATTTCTACTGGCCTGAGCAGGGTAACCCTGTGTAATTTTAGAGACGGGCTAAATGAAAAATATTTCCAGGTAGCCCCAGAAGAGGAAGCAAGTTAAAAAGTTTCAAATCTTACATTGTTTATCTTGGTGCAGTATTAACAGGAGCATACAAGTGTGATGGGGCTGTAGGGTAAAGCTGGGGTCTGAACCACGTGACAATACAGGTACTGAACACTTGCTTTTAAAATGTGAGGCTGTGAATTAGAGTCACATATGGAGATTCAGATATATTAAGGGCTGGCACCTAGGAGGCAGCTCAGGAGAATGGGCACGGTCAGACGGATCAGCCTTTAGGACAAGCGCTGTACACGGCCTGCTTCGTTTTGACTGAGAAGGATGTTAAAGAGCTGTGTGCTAACTAGAAGAGTAAGTGATTGTCCCAGGTCTTAGCCAAAGCTTCTCCACAAAACCACCCCAGATAAAATGCATCAGTTTCAAGGATTCATAACTAAGGTTAAGATTTTGTCACAGTTATTTTTAGTAAAAGTCATGGACAGGTCGCGGGCAATAAACAAAAATTCACTGGAGCCTGTNTCACCCCACTGGAGTAGCACATGATACAGAGTTCTGCAGATGTTGTGGTTTGTTGATCTCCAATATATAAAGCCCAATTAGAAAAATCTTCACCTATTCTGATGTCCAGATTAATCAAGTTGGGTGGTATGATTTACAGTCCTCAGGTTCTTGTCTTTTTTCAGGGTAAGAAAAACTCATTGATGTGTCCTGGAAAGTTTATCTTGCCCAAGAGAATGCTGAAACATCTGAAGGATTGGATAAAGGAATTCTCTGGGTGCTCTATTCCTTCTTGAAGGCTGAAGAGTGTAGAGTTAATTGGCTGTGTCCTCAGCTCATTTTCCTAGACAGGCCACCTTATTTTCCAGCAGTTGCAGCCTGGCCTCCACCTATGTGGTCAATATCTTCATCAATGATTTAGATAATGGCATAGAGAGTACACTTATAAAGTTTGTGGACAATACCACGCTAGGAGGGGTTGCAAGTGCTTTGGAGGAGGATGGGATTAAAATGCAAAATGATCTGGACAAACTGGAGAAATGACCTGAAGTAAACAGGATGACAGTCAATAAGAACAAATGCAAAGTACTCCATTTAGGAAGGAACAATCAGTTGCACACATCCAAAATGGGAAATGACTGCTAGGAAGGAGTACTGAGGAAAAGGATCTGGGGGTCATAGTGGATCACAAGCTAAATATGAGTCAACAGTGTAACACTGTTGCAAAAAAAGCGAACATCCTTCTGGGATGTATTAGCAAGAATATTGTAAGCAAGAAATGAGAAGTAATTCTTTCACTCTACTCCATGCTGATAAGACCTCAACTGGAGTATTGTGTCCAGTTCTGGGCGCCACATTTCAGGAAAGATGTGAACAAATTGGAGAAAGCCCAGAAAAGACCAACAAAATTTATTAAAGGTCTAGAAAACATGACCCATGAGGGGAGATTGAAAAAACTGGGTTTGTTTAGTCTGGAAAAGAGAAGACAGAGGGGACATGATAACATAAAAGGTTGTTACAAGGAGCAGGGAGAAAAATTGTTCTCTTTAACCTCTGAGGATCGGACAAGGAGCAATGGGCTTAAATTGTAGCAAGGGCAGTTTAAGTTGCACATTAGGAAAAACTTCCTAACTGTCATGGTGGTTAAACACTAGAATAAATTGCCTAGGGAGGTTGTGGAATCTTCATCATTGGAGGTTTTTAAGAGTATGTTAGACAAACGCCTGTCAGGGATGATATAGATAATACTTAGGCTAGGTCCACACTACCCGCCCGGATCGGCGGGTAGAAATCGATGTAGTGGGGATCGATGTATCGCGTCTCGTCTGGACGCGATACATCGATCCCCGAACACGCTCACATCGACTCCGTAACTCCAGCAGGGCGAGCGGAGTTCGCGGAGTCGACGGGGGAGCCGCGGACGTCGATCCCGCGCTGCGAGGACGCGAGGTAAGCGCGCCTAATTCGAAATAGGATACTTTGACTTCAGCTATGCTATTCTCGTAGCTGAAGTCGCGTATCTTATTTCGATCCCCGCCCCTAGTGTGGACCAGCCCTTAGTCCAGCCCTGAGTGCCGGGGACTGGACTAGATGACCTCTCGAGGTCCCTTCCAGTCCTATGATTCTATGTGAGACACATCTGTGGCTATCATTTTTCAACCATTGCCACCTGGCCTTGAGAGTGGTCCACCCAGGTAGAAATTTTATCCTAAAGCTTCATGTTTGAGAACTTAGAATCCTTAATGGTGATTAGTTTGGTGGTGTAGCTGTGCAGCTCCCTCATCCTGAATGGCTTCCAGGTCTGACTTGCTTTTCTGGAGTTCTGTTTTCATTGTGGATTTTGCAGAGACCTCCTGATGGAGTTTTAAAGAGAATTCCTAGGGACATTCTTAGGCTAAGCTCTAACTGGCCCACAGAAAAATCCATTTTTTCCAACACACAGATTTTGAGACGTGCTGGCTGGGAGTCCATAAGGGTGCAGCTTGACCCCATGCTCATTACATGACCACTTAAGGAGAGAGTACATTAGGGATGAGTCGGAGTCAACACATCCTGTGATTTTAAGTCAGGGTGACAACGTCCTGCAAAATCAGGGCTGAGTTTGGAAGTGCCTGGCCAGAGAAGAGAACAAACCTAGTAGGAAGGAGACAGGAGAAAAAGAAACATTTAAACTGTTTGGGCTCACTACTGCTGGGGTTGGGAATCTCTCCAGGGAGAAACCAGGAAGAAAGTCCTCTTTCTCCCAGTAGAGCCAACACTGGGTTTTAACTACTGTAATAAAAGTTTTTCTCTAAGCCACAAAGGTAAGAAAATATTTCTGAGAAGTTTTCCTTTTAATCCTAGAACATGACTTTCCAGTGGTTGCAACTTTGGATTGTCTCATCAAGAGAAGGTAATTGGTGATCAAGATTAATTACTGCTAGATCAAACAGTTACAGACTTACACCAATACCCTGGCATGGTCAAAGCAACCCACAAAGAGCAAGAGCCTCTGCAACCACCATGGCTGATGAACAATGAAGGTAGAGTAGATGAGGTCAATTTAGACAACTCCAGCCTTCCGAACCGTACCACCACAGGGAACTACGGCAACTCCCAAGATTAGATCCCAGTTAGGAAACACTATATTTTGCTGAAAACTTCTAAAGATGCTTGACCTTCATATACTGTACTAACTAGAATGAAACATATCTAAGTAAAAGTTTAACCTGAAAAGGAAAAAATAAGTCTTTTGTGCTTCTTTATCATTCATAAAGAAGACCGGAGATATTTTTCATTAGAGACAGATATCAACTTCTGTGATTTTGCTGGAGAATTCCTTGGAGAACTGTAGAAACAGTGGGACTGAGACACTACAAGAAACTGAAACCTGGGCAAATGAAAGGCATTCTTCATCATACTGTTTACAACTTTTAATTAACACCTACTTAACTCAGACTTCTGACATATTGGGTAGAAAATTTTGAAAGTTCTAAGCATTCAGAGTATTGCTTAGAATTAGACTGACATTTCAACCTCTCCCTCAGCTACAGATTGTGAGCTATAGAAGAAGTAGGAGAAATGCAGTTCAGACTCATGAGCTGTAGCCTTGATATCATGCAAGAGTCTTGACAGCCAGCATGGCACAACTATTTCTAAATCAGGGGGGTTTAATCTCCCCCTGTCACCTGGCCACAGGCGTGCAGACACACAATGTCAGCCCACAAGATTAGAAACATATTTACAAGTCAGAGTGCAGTGAAGGACTGATAAATACTACAAGTGCTGCTAAGCAGGACTTGCAAGTGCTTTCAGTCCACAACATAGTTTGCTGCGCACTGAATAAAGAGGATCTCACGTTAAGTCTCAACTCCTTGTTCTCTGTACTTAATCATTTTACATTAGCCTTAATCTACCTGCTCTCACGCGCACACAGCAGAGATTTCAGGGATCAGTAGAGCTTTAGTTAGGGAAAACACAAAGTGCAGCATTTCTCAGACTGCAAGTTATTTTTCCAGGGGAGACAATGCAAGCTCAATGAAAATAAGTTCTAAGCAAGACATTATACAGAGGGGTTGTGTTGGCTGCTGCTGAGTTGTGCTCACTCAAGCCATACCCTGTGCCCCAGCAGGCCAGCCAACTCCAGTTAAAAGCACCATCACACTCGAGTTAAGGGTGTGCGTGGTCACGACTTGAGTTCTCTGCAGTAAAGATAAACCCATCTTCTGCCCTATTTCACCACTTCTCTCTGCTAGAGGATCCCAGGTGTGTTTTTAAGAAACACAACTGAAGGAAAGAGAAGAAATTGCTCATATGAAGGCCATCACTTCAGGGTACACAGAATAGCAATCTCAGCTGAATTATTGAATTTGACAGCCATAGCATGTGAATTTGGCAATGTATTTTAACTGCCTCGTACAGCTTCTGTGCTCATCTGGTCCAGCTATAAAATGGCAATGTGAAACTCGGATTAGACATTTCCATAGTGCTCTCTCTTCCCTCCACCTCCCACCAAGATCAGACTCATCAACAGCTGTGAGCTGCCATGTTCGCTCAGTGAAGATCCAGACAGGCTGCAAGTTTTAGGTGATGCATGAATCAGAGAAAAGAAAAGGAGTGGGATTTAATCAACCCACACATCTGGAATTAGTTTTTCCATCAAGATGGAAATAGCAACAAGCTGAAGGCTTGGGCAGTGAGGAATAAAACTGATTTTCCTCAAATAATCCTGTGAAACTGCTAACTTTGCAAGTCTTGGGCTTTCCTGACGGCTCTATGATCTTTCCAGCCAAAGGTCCACTCCAGACATTCTGGTACATTGGATTTTGAGGTACACCTCTACCCCGATATAACGCAACCCGATATCACACGAATTCGGATATAACGCGGTAAAGCAGCGCTCCGGGGGGGCGGGGCTGCGCACTCCGGTGGATCAAAGCAAGTTCGATATAACGCAGTTTCACCTGTAACGCGGTAAGATTTTTTGGCTCCCGAGGACAGCGTTATATCGAGGTAGAGGTGTAATTGTTTAAGGAGTATTGTTTTATTTTGGCTCAAAATATTTTTTGAGCAGATACTGCACACTGAAGACCACAAACTTACAAGCCTTATATGAAAGGTATAATCCTTGTCCCACTGAAGTTGAGTATATTATTGGTACTACCCAGATTTTATACATTTTCTAGATAATAGTACAGTTTCAGTGTAACATACTGCTTCCACGCAACAGAGGGGAGTTCTGTAACAGCAACAGCTAAGGGAACAAAGTTTCAGAAGATATTATTTGTACTACAGTAGAACTTAAGGACCCCAATCAGGGACTGATGTCCCCTTGTGCTAGGTACTAAAGATTA
Organism: Platysternon megacephalum; assembly: GCA_003942145.1. Lineage (NCBI taxonomy): Eukaryota > Metazoa > Chordata > Testudines > Platysternidae > Platysternon > Platysternon megacephalum. The sequence goes on along the minus strand of QXTE01000030.1, from coordinate 13,256,683 downwards.
AACAACAAGCTCTTGGTGGCAGGGTCTATCTAGGTTAATGTAGCATACTTGCTTAGCATCATATGATGAGTGCATTCATATACTTGGTCAGACGTGTACCATGTGATAAGGAGTCTCTTCAGTTTGGTAGCTAACTTCAATAAGAGTTAGGCCAAGCCAAACTTCACATAGAAAGTGCCATGTGACTTATAAGGGATGGAGGGCTGTAGGTGGGAGGAGACAGCCCAGGAGGTTTCTAGGATGGGTCCACTATACCTTACACTGCAAAGAGAAAACAGACATTCAAGACTGGAAGCTAACCTGGACAAGCAAGAATGCTGTCAAAAGAAATAGGTAGAATACTTGCTTTAGTGGCCATGGTCACAGTACAGCCCAGTCACCATCCTGTAGAAAAACATTGTTCTAGAAGCCGTCAGAGAGGGAATCCCAAAGACTAAGACAAATGGAAGTCCAAGGCTCCCTGCACTACTGGGCCCTCATGCAATGCTATCCTGGGAAATGAATGACCCGCAGAGTCTAGTTCTCTGAAGCAAAGAACAGCGATAGATGTGAGCCCGGTCAATAGCACAAATAGCACAAATAGTCAGTTCAAAAGGCAGCTTTGCTATTGCTTCCCCAGGCTAACGAAGAACAGAGGAGGCACAGAAAACAGTCTCCCAGGAGTGGAAGCCAGGCGCACACCTTCTGCGCCTTGGATTATCTCCAACACTATTTCCTCAAATGGTCTTTAATTTACCCTTCAAACTTTCCTCTGAAGGGGCAAACACTGCTGAAGTACTAACTCGCCTTAGTCCTTGAAGAGAAAGGTGGAACTGACTCTAGGAAGGGTTCCTGACCCACAGCACAGATCTTACAACAACTGCTCTATAAGCAGTCTTGGAATAAACGAGCTGGGGAATCACTAGTTTCCCTAAGGAAAAAGAGGGATCATCATAATATACCTAGAGTGGTAGCAAGAAGTGTGAAAAACCCTCATGCAAAGGAATGGGCTGTTACCCATAAGTACAATACAACTTATGAAGAAATCCATCTTAAAGGGAAACTGCTATAGATTTGTTAAGACCTTAGAGATCAAGGACATTACTACATAAGGAGTCTAAGAGAATTTCTAACAGTTCTCAGAAACATCAGCTACTGTTTCAGTATCTCAGGACCATGAATAGTAGTGGATCTCTCAATGGGGGCAGGGGAAGATCAACATTTAATGATACTATATTGTTTTCTTAACAGCAGCTATCCAACATCCCCCATTGCCATGCTTGCTAATGGGAGTTGAATTTTCTTCATCCTAATATGCCTCATAAAGATGACAAAGTGGCAGCGTCTCAATTTTTTAAAGTTGTGTAAACAGAAAATAAGGGGACAGAAGAGTCTGCATGTTAGATACACATGAAATATGAGAATCCTAAGAAATGGACAACTCTTGTTCTACAGGGTACCAGTGACAAAAACATGAAGGCAGCAGTTAAAGTTAAAAATTTCACATGGAGTGGGCATTAGAGAATAGCAAGGAAAGAGCAGCTTCCCACTTGATAGTTGTTATATTTCTGACACTCAGCTAAACATTTTTAGTGACTTTTGTGACTAGATGAAGCTGTTAGAAATCTTAAACATTACACTGGTATCCTTTAAATACTCTCTGCAATAAGCTATACCACGCCAATGAATGCCAAGAAGTGTACTGAGAGGTACCCAAATACAAATCAGATACAGCCTCCAGAGCAGTATGGTCAATATCTCATACAACACAATATAGGTACAGATTTCTTAAGGCATAACACAAAACCCCATATATTCTCAGCTTGCCAAAAACAGTGCAATCTTAAGTGATGCTAGCAACTAATTAACGTCAGATGCGTCTAACAAGAGAGTGGGCCCATTCGGATTTAGAAGGGTGCTAGACTAGACATGCTAAGCAAAGCTAGTATTCTGTTACCACTCAGATTGTTGTTCATATCCGGCATGTCCAGAAGAACGGAAGTCACATCCTGAATAAGAACAGGTACAGCAACTCAAATGCTGAAGGGAAAACTGATTCTAATTGACTAAAGCAAGAAGGACCCTTCATCTCACGAGCAACAAATTCCCGAGTCTTTGGGATGCACCCCACAAGGCTGCTCTTAACGCACAAGCAAAGGAAGAGAATAGGAACTATTGAACTGTCTCAGATCTGTGAAATGTCTCCCAGTAGACACATCACAAATGAGTTTGTGTGTATGGGGGACCAAGTTGGGAAGAGGTAGCTAGGCTGTTCATGCAGGGAAAGAAGGTTAAATTAATGTCTTGCAACAGCTGCATCAGAAAAGCAACCTATTTGGTTAAGAGCATAAGACCCCAAGGGTCAAAATGAATGCTCTTTACTGCCCCCACCCCAATGCCATTCCCACTTGGTGGGCAACAGGTAACTAAAAGCTTTACTAGATTAAAACAAACGTATCATGCGAGCTCACTCAGCTTTAATACGGGAGATGTGGCCTGCGCATGAGGTTGGCTACTCCATTCCAGCCCAAGCAGAGGTTGTTCAAAGCACAAGGGAGTATTGTCCACTGGGACCTGTAGCTTCATGAGCCACACCACTTTATTAAATGGGAACATGTTAATTAAAATAAATCCTTCGCTGTTACAAGATTATTAAAACAATTCTTAAAATAATATTTGCCCTTCAAGTGATTTGTTTGCTCTTTGCAGTTCAATCAGCTTGGGAGAGACAGACTATTTAGCTTCACTTTGTCTACACTGAGTTTCTACAATTTTATTTTCATGCAGTAGCCAAAAGCTGCAATGTTTAGTCTTTGAGCCTATAGACCATCAAGAATATATACACTTGTCCTGAGGTCCAGGAGGAGGTGAGGGCAGACCAGCTGAAAGTCTCTGGGTGAAGACAAAAGGGGGAAAAACCAGGAGTGACATTATGGTAGGGGTCTACTACAGAGCACCAAATCAGGAGGAGGAGGAGCATTTATAGCACAGAAGAAATACCCAAAACACAAGATCTATTGGTAATGGGGGCTGTGGTGGGGCAGCTGTCCCACACAGGTAGATGGAGGGTTAAAGCAGCCCTCAGGGAGGCCGCACAAAACCCAACCAATGGGAAGAGGGCTTGTAGAGAGCCAATCAGGAGAAGGTTGGTTGGAGCAGCCAATCAGGGCCAGGGGGAGCCATATAAGGGCTGCTCAACAGCACAGAGTCAGTCTCTCCCTGGAGTGCAAGGGAGAAGGACTGTTTGCCTTAGGGAGAGAGCAGTACTGGGTGGAGGAGCAATAGGGAGCTCCAGACTGAGGCTCCTGATACAAAGGGCTGGGAAGGTGCTAGGGCTACAGGGAAGTGGCCTAGGGAAATAGGCGGAAGGAGTTGGAGGAGCGGCAGCATGTGGCCGCTGGCTATAGGGTTCCTGGGTTGTGGCCTGGAATAGCATATGGGCCTGCCCCCTCCCCTTCTCCCCCACTTGTCACAGAGGGGGTGGCCAGTATTTGGACTCCAGTTTACCCCTTGAGGCGAGGGGCTAGACCGAGGGCTGCAGGAAGCCACAGTGGCAAGTGGAGGACTAAACACAGACAGTTCCCCCAGAAGGGGGGAGAAAGTGGAGTGGGGCACAGCCCTGTGCCCTGAAGAGGATGCCGCGGTTCGAGGAGTGACGTGGGTCTTAGAGGTGGAGCAGAAGTGACGGTGGCGAGACATCACTAGAGGAAGGCGCACCAGCAACCAAAAGCTAATTCCCTGCACGGCCAGCAGGAGGTGGTGAGTCACACCCCATCACATGGACTTTAGCTACCCAGATATCTCTTGGAAAAGTAATACAGCAAAATATAAAATGTCCCAGTAACAATTTGTTTCAGAAAGTGGAGGATGTAACCAAGGGGATGGCAATTTTAGACTTGATTCTGACTAATAGGAAGGAATTGGTTGCAAATCTGAAGGCAACTTGGGTGAAAGTGATCAGGAAACGATAGAGGCAACAGAATAAAGATAATGGATTTAAAAAAAACTTAACTCAGAACTGATATGTAAGGTCCCATGGGAAGAAAATCTAAGGGAAAAAGGAGTTCAGGGGAGCTGTGAGCTTCTCAAAAAGATAATATTAAAGGCACAAGAGCAAACTATTCTGAGGCAAAGGAAAGACAGGAAGAATAGTAAGAGGTCGATATACCTCCATCAGCTCTGTATTTACCTGAAAAAGAGAGAGGACAAATAAATTGCAAAGCAAAAGTACAAAATAGCACAAACATGTAGGGACAAAATCAAAGTTACACCTCACAAGGGACATAAAAGGAAATAACAAGAGGTTCTTTAAATACATTAGGAGCAAGTGAAAGATTAAAAGAAGTGAAGGGGCCCTACTTAGAGGGGAAGGAGAACTAATAAAGGATTACATCAAGAAGGCCGAGATGTTTAATGCCTATTTTGGCATCAGTCTTCGATTTTTGTATCAGTCTTCACTAAAAAGGTTAATAGTAACCAGATACTTAAAACAATTAATATTAACAAGGGGGAAGGTATGCAAGCCAAAATAGGAGAAGAGCCAGTTAAAGAATATCTAGATAAGTAGATATCAAGTCAGTAGTACGTGATGAAATTCATCCGTGGCCTTGTCTACACTACCGCTTAAGTTGACGTAAGTTATGTCACTCGGGGGTGCAAAAAACTTCCCCCCCGAGCAATGTCACTTACATCAACTTACTGCAGTGTCTACACCACACTGTCGGCAGGAGACACTCTTCCATCGACAGCTTCCGCCTCTCATTGCGGTGGAATAATTACATCAAGGTCCAAGCGTTCTCCCATTGACTTACTGAGTCTTCACCAGATCTGCTAAATTGAAGCCACTGCATCAATTGCAGCAGTGCTGATTTTGCCCCGTAGCAAAGACAAGCCCTTAGGGCACTTCGGGAACTAGCTGAAGCAATGCTGGAACCATTCGTGTACATCTTTGAGAACTCATGGAAGAGAGGTGAGGTCCCAGAGGACTGGAGAAGGCAAACATAGTAGTTATCTTCAAAAAGGGAAACAAACAAAGAGGACCTAGGCCATTATAGACCAGTCAGCTTAACGTCAATACCTGGAAAGATACCAGAACCAATTATTAAACAATCAATTTGTAAGCTCCCAGAGGACAATAGAGTTATAAGGAATAGCCAGCATGGATTTGTCAGGCACAAATAATGCCAAACCAAGGTAATTTCCTCCTTAGACAAGGTTACTGGCCTAAGGGATAGGAGACAAGCTGCACATGTGACATATCTTGATTTTTAGTAAGGCTTTTGATATAGCTCATAAGAATGTCACATGGGACAAACTATGGACATGTGGTCTAGATGAAGTTAGTAAAACGTGAGAGCATAACTGGTTGAAAGATTGTACTCAAAGAGTAGTTATCAATGATTCGCTGTCAGACTGGAAGGACGTATCTATTGAAGCCCAGCAAGGGTCTGTCCTGGATCCAGTAATATTAAATATTTTCATTAATTACTTGGATAATGGAGTGGAGAATACGCTTATAAAATCTGCGGATGACACCAAGCTGGAAGGGGCTGTTAGGTCTTTGGAGGGCAGGATTAGAATTCAAAATGACCTTGACAAATTGAAGAGAATTGGTCTGAGACCCTGAGTGTTTTGCCTTCCTCTGCAGTGTGTGGCATTGATCACTTGATGGTTTGAACTAGAGTAAATGATGGATTATCTGTAATTTAAGTCTTTAGATCAAGATTTGAGGACTTCAGTAACTCAGATTATAGCATATACAGGAAGGAGTGGGTGAGGTTCTGTGCCCTGTGATGTGCAGGAGTTCAGACTAGATCATGATAATCCCTTCTGGCCTTAAAGTCTATGATTTTAAAGATGAGGGCAACTGTAGTCTTCACTATTTTAATACAAATTCGATGCTGTCCTCAGGTCTTTGTAAACACAACCCTCGGTGCGTTGTGGCAAAGTAAGGATACCCTCAGATTTTAAAACTGAAAGTCTAGTGTTTTCATTCATTTGATTCAATGGACAAGTCACTTACCCCTTTAAGGGGGTACATTATGAGTCACCCAGGCATGAAGCAAAACAGCCTTTTCTAAATATTTACTGACTCACTTAAAAATGACTGACTGGAAGCCAGATCCAAGTGCAGGTCAAATCCTCCCATTTGCCCCCTCCTTTTGTCCACTTTATCTAGAATCTGTAAGGGATGGGGGAAACTCTGAGCTAGAATGTAAATGTTCTAGAAAGAATGTGACCAAGAGCCAGCTAGCTATGGTAGGGGAGAATGGAATATTAAATTGCTTGAAGCTGCAGATGGTTAAAGTGGGCATCAAGGACAGCAGGATCAGATAAAGGTGTGGGTGGCATGTTTAGTGACTATGCTGTACTGCTATCACAACATTAGACAACTTTTGTGAAGTGATTGTTTCTCTCCAGCTTCCCGTGGCCAAGGGTCCATATCACAACATGGCAGACCTGTTGACCGCTTTAGCTGAGGTGTCAAGGTCTGAAAGCATCTTAGAGACTGAATTCTCATCTTACTTCTATAAGTTGCCCCCCCATGATGGGAAGGAAGCACATTGGTAGTGCAGTGCAAGAAAACTTGCATTGCTACTAGCCTGTAATATACTACCAGTTGCACAAAAGGGATAATGTAGTCTCTGGGCACTACTTAATGTCAACAGGCTGACTTACAGAAGTGGAAATCTTCTCCAAGGAGGAATTAGTCATTAGTAGAACAGCAGATAAGCTCACCACCCTTAATCAAAGTGCTTGTCAATGCAATGATAGGGTTGGTGCAGGAGATCTGAGCTATCTTTCTGAAAGTCTATGATTACTCTCTCTCAAACTGGCAGGGTATTTGTGTTGGGCTTTATGCTCTTAGCATTGTTTGCCTCTTGCCAGTCATTTTCTGAACAAACATAAGTACAGCTATTTGTATTGTCTGTGATGTGTCTTTTCATACTTTTCTCTTCGGTTTACCCTGTTTTAGAACTCTCTAATAATATTAATGAAAGAAGTTTAGCTCTGAAAATTCTCACAAAAAGGTTCTGTAAATAGCTTTTTATGATCAACCCCCGGACCCAGTATGCTGTAGTCTGTGTAAAGCCCTGAGTCAGCTCAGAACTACTAATCTTAAACACCACCCTCATCAAGTAGTGATCCAACTCCAATTTTGGATCAATATTTGCCGTTTCAGTCATACAGCCTTATGTGCATGCCTGATGAATGCAGAAACATTTGCTCACCTTTAATGTGCAGGCCAAGCTGACCATGTGCTCGTTCAAGGTGCTCTCCGACTCCTTGTAAGTCAGGCAGGTAAACTGATATTCTTCTGGATCAAAGGCATCTGCTCCCTGCTGCTCCACATCATTAGCGACCCCAATATAATAATCCTCAATATCCCCAGGATCCTCATCCTCTTCCTCCTCCTCGCAGTTAGGGTCATAATCCTCTTCATTGCTGTCAGAACCCTGGCTGTTCATGTCCACAGACATCTTAGTGCCCCGCCAAACTGCAGACCAGGAAAGCAACCACAGCTTCTCTTTCTCCACCACACTTTATCACTCCTTTGAATTCATCTGACTTCCGTCTCCTAAATGGGGGAGGAAAAATATTTTTTTTTCTTGTGCTTAAGAAATTGTAACAGAATATTTCAATACCACACAGATGATAAAACAGTCAGAAATGCACTGACCTGATGCTGAGCTAGAGAGCAACATTCTATCATGAAGGTCCCTGACTAGAGATCAGCTCTGACTTCTGCACCTGCAAAACCTGGGCATGTCTCGCTAGTGTGGTTCTCAACCAGGGCTTACTGCACAGTTTCCTAGCGCTTCTACCAGGACTTAAAGATGTCTTGTCATCTGGGAAATCGCTGTATAACCTCTACCATACAGGGATGTAACTAGATAATATCTAGTACTTCACATCTTCAAAATACTTCAACTATTTCTTACACCCTTCACGTAAGGTAGTGTAGGCACATATGGGAAATGGGTTGTCCCAGGTCACAGCAATTCAGTGGAGAACCCAGGAGCCCATGCTCAGTCCATGCTGCCTCTAGAGCATAGAATTTAACTGGCAGCTCAGAATGAGGGTGGAGAGAGAATCCTAGACCTCTGAGCTTCACCCAAAGCAGTGGCTCAGAAAGGCAGGAGATCCTCAGTATATTCCCTTACTTGGAATCTGGCAGACATGCCTTGGCTTACACTTGGTTGGGGCCTTATATCCAAAGAGGAGAAAACTACAGAAATTAGTCAATTTTCTTGACATTCTCAGTAAAAATGAATGTTTAGCTACTAAAATTACACGAAAGGATCAACATTGCCAACAGCAATGAAAATGTTAAGCATAATTTTGCTAAGTAGTCAATTTGATCTTAGTTACCTGTCTTGCACAACTTCTACTCAAGTCAGCAATATAATGACCACAATGTATTCATTATAAAGGGGGTCATGAGACAGCACAAACTCATAACTCAAGGATTTATCAGCGTCTCTGTAATAAAACAATCACAAACTAGGATCTAACCAAGTTAGTTTAGTCTCAAAAGGGTCTATATTAAATACAAAAAAGAAAAGAGCTGGAATACACTGTGACTGAGTTTTACACGCAAAAGATTAAAAAATTTCAAAGTTACTTCCCATGGGAAGTATAAATTGGGTCCCTTGCATATATGTGGTATTTTGAATTGCTGTTTATGTTGTTAACTTTAATCTTTTAATATATATGTGCAATGTGGCAAGTTACTGTTGCTGTGGGAACCAGAACTTTGAATTTCCTGACTTTAGTGCATGGACAACCTCAACCACAGCACTTCATTACTTCCCCCACTCTATTTGTTTCCTGATTTAAACACATTTGTTAGGTACTCTAAGTCATTCAGGAGCAGACTTAATGTATAATTAATATGAGGCACTGCAGTCATTTCAGCAGATTTAAACCTCCTCCAATAGGAGAGGATGAGAGTTGGAAGCTAGTCACATTAGCCTGCTGAATTCTGTTCTCCATACCCATAACGTACCTCATGATTTCTTGAGGTATCTGCAATGTGTCACATCCACATTTTTTTTATATCATTCAGTTTCCTCTAAAATCAAAGGAGTGGAGGGTCGGGATTATGGAGAGAACATTTAGGTTGTGGTTTAACTTTATTTTGCCAAATTACGTGGAACTCTGAGTAATAGTCTTCAGCGAGTGATGTTCCCACACCACAACATTGATAGTATAGTGATGAGCACTATAGAAACGCCAATAAAACACGTTAGTCAAGTTGCCATAGACAAATATTCACCTTTTCTGCCAGATGAAAGACACCAAATCCAAGTAATTAAGTTACATCATTGAGAAATCATCCATAAAACAGATTCTAAAAGCAGGGTCTTCTAATGCCATATTAAACCCCTTAGGTACAAAAGAGTTCTCAGGCTTCCCCAAATGGAAACATTCAGAAATTAAGGGAAGGAGACAAATGGGCTTCTAAGGAAAATATCTGGAAAAGCTGATGTATTTAGTAAGTATGTTTTACGTGCAGCTAATGTCTCTCTTGCTGGGTTTCCACTGTGGGCTCTCCAAACAAAGATTCCTCAATACTATATTTCATAATCAATGCTGAGTTCTGCTTTTGCCAAGTCCAAAGCAAATATATACTTGTTTTGAGCCTCTCCAAGAAAAGGTTAGTCACAGATTAAGGCCAGAAGGGACTATTATGATGATCTGATCCCCTGCAACAACACAAGCCATAGAACCTCACTCAGTAATTCTTGCATAGAGCCTGTACCTTCTGTTTGAGCGATGCACATCTGTCTAAAAGATATGCTAGTCTCCAGGAATCTAGAACCACCCGAGGGTAGTCCTTAATAATCACGCATACAGAGTCTTCAAGAATCTAATAGTTATACCAGTTTTATCTAGCAGATCTCATCGATCACTCAGGACAGACAACAGAGAGTCCTGTGGCACCTTTAAGACTAACAGATGTATTGGAGCATAAGCTTTCGTGGGTGAATACCCACTTCGTCAGACGCAACAGGACAGACAGACATTACTAGTTAGGAAAGCCTTCAGTCCTACCCAAGGAGTCATGCTCATCCTGTGGAGAAAGACGAGCTACGTTTAAGTTATGATCCATTTACTACTTCAACGTACGGGGGGTTCGTATTGATGCCGTGGGATGTTTTGGGAGTAGAATAAGGGCCTTATGTAATAACTAAACAGTTGTGTTCCACGCGGGGGAGAATGCAAGGCTTTTAGGAGTGGTGATATTTCTGTCCTTCTGGGACATTTGCTTATGCAACTTCCCTGATTTGCATTCACAACTGCAGCAGCTGCATGTACAAATCAAGAACATAATAATATGTCTGAGTGATTTGACACTGGACCTGATATAGATTTGGGAATTCACACCTCTTAAAGCCATTTCAAACTAAGACAGTCATACATCAGTTCACTTTCATTAGATTTTCTACTCAAGGATGTCAAACTTTAAAAAAAAAAAAAAAAAAAAAGACAACCTGCATTTTGCAGATGCTGAAGCTGTCATGGACCCAAACACTTACATCAAGCAGATAGCATCCAGCCAGTAGGCCGAGAGTATGCCACTCCTGTCACAACCGTGGGAAAGGATTCCCCTTCAGCATGCCTGCTGAAGTTAGAGTGCCACATGTGGAGGACAGAAATCATTATCAAATTAAACAGAATCCTTTCAGACCTAATTTCATTTAACAGCCCTACAACAGAGATGCACAAAAGGCCTTTAGTAAGTTGCACTTAAAGTTTGCCCATTTTCAAGTTACCCTATATAATGGTACACAGCACACAATTTTATCAGTGTATACTGTGCTCCTCACTATGTCCCTTGGACTACCACTACCATCTAGCACACAGGTGGGGGAAGGCTATATTCCCATTGTCCCACCACCAGGACCCCTACACAAAGAGACACGTACCAAACATCCCTTGAGGGAGAAGGGCAAGAAAGGTTTTTGGTGCTCTGAAGGCAGCTGGTTCATATTAATAGGTCCCAACCACAGCATATGCAGGCTGGGATGATGCAGGGTAGGTACCTACTCCCAGAGGTTAGAATGACTCAGTCAACTGGGAGCCCAGCCCATCACCGAGGCTAACGCTCAGGGAGAATGAGGTCTCCCCGTGAGAAAATGGCTAGGAAGGGCCAAGTAACGACAGGGCCATTGCATATGAGGGGGTGGGGGCTCCCCGCTACCAGCAGCAGCGTTACCCACCAACTTTTGGCTCTGGGGAGGGGGACCTAGCTCCCAAGAACGGGGACACCACACAGCCCACCCCTATCCCGAGCATAGGTTCTGGGGGGAAGCAGCCCCCAGGGAGGGGGGCACTGCACAGCCAGGCTCAAGGAGGTGGAAGCAGCTCCCAAAAAGGGGGGTACCACACATGCCCCCTGGGGAGGGGGGGAACCACACAGCCCCCCCCGGTTCCACAGCCGGGCTGGAGGGGGAGCAGCCCCCGGCTGCTTCGTGCCGGGCTCGGGGCGGGAGCGGTGGGACACGGCCCAGGCCCTACCCCTCCAGCCGCGTCCCGCTTGCGCCCGCGGGGGGGAGCAGCCCGGCGCACTGCCCGGCTCCTCAGCGCTGTCCCGGCGTAAACAAGGCCCGGCTTCCCTCCGACTTACCGGGGGAGCGGGGCGAAGGCCGCGGCAGGCTCGGGCCCAGGTACGGGGCAGGCCGCGGGGTGCCGGGACCACCGGGAAGAGGGGCTCAGCTTCCCCCCGGGCTCCTCCTGCCGGGCCGCTACTGCCTGCGCACCGGAAGTTCTGGCGTCCAGCAAAACGTCATTTCCGCCGGCGCGCGCGGGGGGGAGCCAGGGATTCGGAGAAGGTAACGTGACCGCGGCGGGGCCGGGGCATGGTCCGAACCATTCGGGAGCCCGGGCTGAACCAATGGGGGGCGGGGGGGTTAGCTCGGCTTCCTGGGGCCGTGCGGGATGCCCCAGCCCCGCCCCCCTGGGCTGCCGGAGCCGGCTCCGCGGTCAGTTGTTTCAAACATGCTTCTGAGCTGCAGTCGCGTCCGCTTCCAGGCAGCGGCTCTCATTGCACCTTTGCCTGCTTGACTGAAGAGCCCCTCATCAAAATATTTGTTCACCACATCAGTACTTACAGCCTGGGTCTTTGTTTGACCAGGCGGCCTGTTTTCCAATTCTTTAATCAGTCTCGCTGCTCTTCTCTGAACTCTTTCCAATTTATCAACACCCTTCTTCAATTGTGGACATCAGAACTGGACACAGTATTCTAGTAGGAGTCACGCCAGTGCCAAATGTAGAGGTGATATAACCTCCCTACTCAAGATTCCCATTTATACATCCAAGGATCGCATTAACAACTGCATCGCATTGGGAGTTCACTTTCACATGATTATCCATCATGATCCCCAGATGTTTTTCAGAGACACTGCTTCCCAGGAACGGAGTCCGTAAGTATGGCCAACATTGTGTTCTTAGATATGTTTGTTTGGTCAAAATAACACAAATATTCTATGCTTATGTCCAGCTTACCAAGCAATGCAGATGGCTGTTTAACAGTGACCTGTCCTCTTCATTATTTATCAATTTGTGTGTCATCTGCAAACTTTACAGTGATGATTTTATATTTCCTTCCAGGTCATTAATAAAAATGTTTAATAGCAAAGGACCAAAAACTTGTTCCTTGTGGGACCCCATTAGAAACACACCTACTCAATGATGATTCCTCATTTACCATTACACTTTGACACCTATCAGTTAGCCAGTTTTTAATCTAATTAATGTGTGCCATGTCAACTTTGTCATTCTAGTTTTTTAATCAAAATGTCTTGCGGCACCACGTCAAATGCCTTCCAGAAGTGGACGTATATTTCATCAACGCTATTAGCTTTATCAACAAAACTTGTAATCGTATTTTAAAAAACGTTATCAAGTTAGTTTGACAGGATCTGTTTTCCATAAACTACCTACCCTTCTTTAATTCTTTATTAATCCAATCCTGTATCAGCCATTTCATTCTTCCTGTGAGCAATGTCAGGCTGACAGGCCTATAATTACCCTGGTCATCCCATTTGCTCTTTTTATAAATTGGCACAACACTAGCATTCTTCTAGTCCTCTGGAACTTTCCTATTGTTCCAAGACATATTGAAAATCAACATTAATGGTCCAACAAGCTCATTAGCCAGCTCTTTCAAAACTTTTGGATGTAAGTTATCTAAACCTGCAGATTTAAAAATGTCTAATTTTAACAGCTTCCGTTAACATCCTCCTGAGTTGCTATTGCAATGGAGTTTCATTGTCACTGTATGATATGATTACATAATCTGTTTGTTTCCTAAATACAAAACAAATATTTATTTAATATTTCTGCTTTTTCTGCATTATTACTAACAGTTCTACCATTTCCATTTAGTAATGGACCAGTACCATTGTTAGGATTCTTTTTGTTCCTAATACACTTTCAAAATGCCTTCTTATTGTCTTTAACTTTGCTGGCCATGTTTCTTCTATGTTTGTCCTTGTGCTTCCCTTATCAATTTTCTACAATTCCTATCTTCTGATTTTTATTTATTGATATCAACTTCCCCTCCCTTCCATTGCATGGATGTGGCTTTGTTCTCTCCTTACATAGATTCCATAAGGTTATAATTAATCTTCCTTTTCATTGATGGCTTTCACTTCCTTAGTCCTTCAGTGCTCAGTCTTAAGATGCTAGGAGAAGATTGAGAGAGGCTACGGTGCCCTCATGTTTTCTAACTTTGGCCTGATAAGACTTATTCATGCTCATGGACAATCAAACTGCAGCACTGATCAGAAATGCTTTTTCCCAGCTTTTGACTTTGCCCTTTCTTCTCAGGTACAGACTTGACCATAGGGAGCTATGCTTTTGATATATAGCATAAATAACATTCATAAGCAGGAATCAAACCTGGGACATTCAGCACCGAAAAGGAGTGTTTGAATGAGAGCTTACTGATAGCGAACACTCCTCTAAGTCAAGTGGTAAGTGGCAGGGTCTTATTCTTGCTAGGGCCAGCTGCTAGAGTGAGACAAGATCACACACTAGGCCAGTTAATCACACTTTTATCACTCCTAGACTGAATTATTGCGATTACTTTGGGCTAATCCTGAAGGCAATTCGGAAACTATAATAACCAGCTGCCTTCCAGCTAGGTAGGACAGACTAACATAAGCACATCACACCCATCTGTTGTACTCTATCTTATCGTCATATCCAATAGTGGGATATCTTCACAGAAAGAACAGCTTTTGTTTTGCACTCCGTCACAGCAGTTGCATTCTATAAAGATACTCAAGCTAATGGAGTCCAGATTTGTACATGCAAGTACTGGGGGCAGGCTATTCCCACTGGAGGGACTTTAGCTGGGAATCCACAACTGCTGGAGACCAGTCTGAGTCCAAGACTTGCCATCTTTGAAGTGTAATGCAAGATTCACCTCTTTCAGCAAGCCTTCTCCTACAGTTACTTTTGCTGCAGTCCCTTGTGGGCTTTCTGATGACATTAACAAACCACCCACCATTACCTGAGAATAACAAAAAAATTGCAGCTAAATACTGCACAGCTGTTGTACCTTATACCCCTTACTAAAATATTAAATTGGCTGGGGAGCAAAGGGACTCTGGGACACCTCCTGGCATTGCCATGCGAGAATTGTGGGTTCAGTGTGACCTTCTGATTGCCTCCATGGGATGAAGGAGACTAGGCAGCATGGGTAGGCCGGGGAGTGACTGAACATCTGTATTAGGGCCTTTTGCATTGATTAGAGACTAACAGTCTCTGAAGAATTTCACTTTTTCAACTTGGCCTTGTCTACACTCGGAAAATTATTACAGTAAAACCTCAAAAATATAAACGCCAGAATTACAGACTGACTGGTCAACAGGACACCATGTGAAACTGGAAGTAATCAATCAGGCAGCAACGGAGACCAAAAAAAAAGCAAATACGTATTGTGCCTCTATTGCATCTTAAAGGTAGGCACATCTGGGCTGCCTGTCCCCACCCCCACACACTGGGCCCCCACTTACAGCTAGGAGTTGAAGATGCTGAGATTCTCAGGCAAAGCTGTGAGCCCTGCGCAGAAACAGCATTGGTGTCTGCACTGCTTTCCTGTAAGACGTGGGTGCTGTTTTCACACACACCCCTGCTGGGAGGGGGAGGGGGACAAGCTTGTCCAGAAAGAAGCTGCCTGCAAGGAAGCTGCCTAGCTGCCTCTGGAACCTGGCCCAGAGTGTGAGCTGCTGGAGCCGGAGCTTTGTTTTGTTCAGAGTTACGGACAACCTCCATTCCCGAAGTGTCTGTAACTCTGTGGTTCTACTGTAGCCATGCCCCAGCAATGAGTCAGCCATGCCTTACTTCCAGTGGTGTAAGTGCTGGTGTCAACAGGGCTCTGATACTTTAATTACAGTGCCAGGAAAAGCCAGTGGTAAAAACACTTCAGCCGTGTTGATGTTAGTGGTTGCATCACTGCTCCAAACCAGAAACAAATTTTCCTCTCAGAGCGCAAGAGCTACATGGTATCAGCTCTCTGAGGAAAAGGGGTTTCCTAAAACTGTATCAGGAAAATTGCATAGCAGCTAGGCCTTACCCCTACTCAGACACCCCTCACACCACCAGACACGGATATGGAGTAGTTTATGTTAGAGACCCCTCCGCAGATAGTTCTTTCTTCACCTATACTCTCATGAAACTGACCACAAAATGACACCAGAATTAAGGGAGACACATGCTAAAATATTGCTTGATGACAGCATAGCAGTTATGCCCCACCACTGCTCTCCTGGGGAAATTAAAAAGAGCAGCATTAGCATGGAGGAGAGAACCGGCCCCTGCAGCGGAGGGATAGCCCCAGGAGGAAAAGGAGAGACACAGGAACGCTTCATTTTGCCGAGTGGCTTTGCTACAAGACAGAACTCAAACCAGGGCCAGGCCAGGCACACTTGAGGCACCTGGGACCCTGGTGAGGCCCAGGATTCCCGCCCCGCCCCAGAACTGCGCCAGCTGCGGGGAGCGAGCTCCGGGCGCCCACCAGCGCTGTGCGTGGAGCGTTCACACGGGAACGGATCTGGGTTCAATGGCAGGACCCCGGGGAACGGTTCCGTGTAACGCCGAAGCCGGGCTGGGGCTGTCGCAGACGGGCGACGCCTCCCTGCGCCCCGCGGGCTCCGGTTCTTTAGCCGGGCCGGAAATGCGCTCCAGGGGTGAGGCGCGGTGTGACTCCGGGCAGCACCGGGACGGGGCCGGAGCCGGCCCCGGGGGTCCGACTCGCGAGACCCGCTCCCGGCGCTGGGGGGCCCGGCGGCAAGCGGGGGTAGAGCGCATGCGCATCGCGTCGTCGGCCCGAAGGAGCCCCGATAGGCCAGTCCTCCAGTGTCCCACCATGCCCCGCGTCCTCCCCCCGGGTCCCGCCATGCCTTGCGGCGCGGGACTGGGGTAAAGGTCAGCGCGAGGGCTCCGCTGCTAGGCGCCTTGGGGCTCTGCGCAGGGCTCCGCTCCCGCAGCCGCCGCGGCCATGGCGAAGCAGCCGCAGCCCATCAGCCCCGTGAAGAACTTCTTCGCCGGCGGCTTCGGCGGCGTCTGCCTGGTGTTCGTGGGGCACCCGCTGGACACCATTAAGGTGAGGGGAGCCAGGGGCCGCTCGCGGGGGGGGGAAAAGTACTACAGCTCCCGGCCTGCACCGCGCGGGGGGGGGGGGTACTACAGCTCCCGGCCTGCCCCGCGCGGGGAGGGGAGGGGTACTACGGCTCCCGGCCTGCACCGCGCGGGGAGGAGTACTACAGCGCCCGGCCTGCACCGCGCGGGGAGGGGAGGAGTACTACGGCTCCCGGCCTGCACCGCGCGGGGAGGAGTACTACAGCTCCCGGCCTGCACCGCGCGGGGAGGGGGGGTAACTACGGCTCCCGGCCTGCACCGCGCGGGGAGTGGGAGGGGAGGAGTACTACAGCTCCCGGCCTGCACCGCACGGGGGGGGGGGGTTAATATAACCCCTTCTAAGCTTGTCTCTTTCATCAACAGTTGTTGGTCCAATAAAATATATGATCTCACCCACCTTGTCTGTTTAGGGAGTCATGGTAGTTTCTAGTTTTGGTATAAAGCCTTCTGACCAGCCTGAAGGGTCCCCCTCTGGGCAGTGGAATCTAGTAGCATCTGAAAGAGAGCTGGTAAAGATGCCAAAAGTCACTGTGTGCATTGGGTAAAACTGACACTATGGGATTCACAAGACCAGGCAACCAGTTTTGAGAACATCTAGCCATGAGGGGTGTGCAGAGACTCTGGCAGGATTGTATCTGGACATGGATGCTGAGTATTGCCCCCCCCCCCCCCCCCCCCCCTTTTGCATTATTTTTATTTTATGAAAATGGGACTGACCTGAAAGCTCTGTGTTGACTGACTTGTGATATATCTTACACACACAGTATTATCACAGGGCGTGTCCTCTTATCTTGGCAGCAATATTTGTATCTAGTTTCTCGCAACTGTGTCAGTGTTTATAACGCCTGTGTGTCCTCTATGAAATGTGATCTGTGCAAACGTGAAGTCCTGCTGTTTTTCAGAAGCCCTTGTTTTCACCAGCTAACTCAGTCAATTTAAGGTGTACGCTTCCTACCACACAGAGGCAGCATTGATGTGTCACTCACCATTAGCTCATGATATCAATGATCCTGTTTTGTTAGAATTTCACAGGCTGATCATTATCATTTTATTTTAAAGGAGAGACATGAATGGGATATCTGGTACTCTTTGTTCTGTCACTTTGATAGTATATACAAGTGACTTTTTTTTTTTAAAAGAGAAATTACTACACTAGTATATGAAGGCAACTCCACTTTGATCTAAAATCATACTGATGATTCTCTTTGGAGCATTTCCACTCTCAGCCTGTGGTAGCTGGAACTCCCTTGGCCTCCCTTCTGCCATTAATTGAAATAAAAATGTCCCTAAGCTCACTTCTATCTGAGTGTGAACAGTTTCATTATGTTAGCCTATGGGGGCTCGGTGTGTGTGTGTAGGAGTGTTCTTTGTACCACTCCGTTTCTAAGAATCTGTCTATTTCAGGTACTCAGATGGCTCCCGTTACCATAGTATGTGAGCACCTCACAAACGTTAATGTATTTATCCTCACAACACCCCTGTGAGGTAGGGAAGTGCCATTATCTCTGTTTTATACTTGGAGAACTGAGGCACAGAGAAACTAAATGACTTGCCCAAAATCACAAAGGAAGTTTGTGGTAGAGCTGAGACTTGAACTTGGGTCTCCTGAGTCTCAGGCTAGTCCCCTAACCATTGGCTCACCATTACTCTCAAAATGGTAGCATCTATCTGTTTTAACTATGTATTTGTTCCAATCTGTGTTTTGCTTGTCTTCATCTAGCCATCTTGTCTTCATCTTAAGACACTCAGAAAAGTCCAGTTAGCATCTAGAAAAATCAGTGATGAATGGAAATCAAAACTCTTGTTCCAAAAAGCATCAGAAAGTTACAAATTAAGGGAAATTTGTGACCTTGAGCCCCAATAACTAATTGTTACATGTGTTTAAACTCTGTTATGGCAAAGGAGCCTGGAGCTTGAGAGGGGGAAAGGTAGATAAAGAAGTAACTGAAGAACAGGAAACAGCAAAGCAGAGGTGTCCAAACTCTGCCCAACAGAAGGCTGCTTTGGTGACCTGCCATGAGCTAAAGGGATATACCTGTTTGCATCGGGTCCCCTCTTTAATATAGACATCAGACCTGCGGCGAGTACAACTTCCAGAGCACAATGGCCCATCGTGCTACGAGTGGGAAGCTTTTTGGAATTTAACAAGTATTTGTTCTGCATTATTGATCTACAGATTGATGAAACTGGAGATGAGATGTTTCCTTTCCTTTTAATTATATTCTTTAATTTGAAGATAAAAAAACCCAAGTTTCATTGGTGACCGTACCTGCATACTGAGTTTAGCAGATGGGGAAAGAGAGCAGTAGAAATGGCACTGGATTTCAGAAGTGCTTAAAGCAGCCTGCTGTTTAGAGAGTATTAACTTGAATTTAAATCGAGTAATATTTATAACAATATTGAAATAACTTAAGGTATTTGTGTTCTTTTTTAGATATTTGCACAAGCTAAAATACTGAGTTTTAACCCTTGTACCAATATTACAATGTCTGGTTATAAAACCTATGACTTTAATATGGCTCTCTGGAACTAATCCTAAAAAAGTCACGTACCGTAAAAGACAAACAAAAAAACCTTATTTTTTTTCTTGTTTTACAGGTCAGACTACAGACCCAACCAAAACCTCAGGCTGGGCAGCCTCCACTCTATTCTGGGACCTTCGACTGTTTCAGACAGACTCTCGTTAGAGAGGTACTGTATACTGGCACTTGCTATGCCTGCCAAAAATGTCAGTTGCTCATGTACGTCATTGGAGTGGAATTTTGTGGGAATCTGGCCCCCTTGAGACTATAAAATTCTCAGGTTATCAATTCAAATGGTTCTAATTCAAATTTTTCATCAGATTGCAAAATTTGACAGAAGAACTGGTAGAGGGAGAACATAATCTTTGGAATGTGTGATTTTATTTTATTTTTTAAGTCAGCAATGTGGTGGTGTTAATACCTAAAGTTAAAGGCTGTAATGAACATTGGCAAATTGTTTGCTGGCTCTATTGTTGTAGGTGGTGAATTTTAATGCCTGTGCTATGGAGAGCTCTCTGGAAATCCTAAAATAGAGACTGACTATTGTTGACACAAGAATGTCTCTAATTTCTTCTAGAACCCATAATCCCCTCTGTGACGAGGCAAAAGAGGAAGTGCTAGTTCAGAGTCATAGATTTTTAAGGCCAGAAGGCACCATTGTAGAATCACAGAAATGTAGGGCTGGAAGGGACCTCAATAGGTCACCCTAGTCCAGCCCCCCTGCACTGAATCAGGACCAAGTAAACCTAGATGGTCCCTGATAGATGTTTGTCCAGTCTGTTTTAAAAACCTGCCATGACAGGGATTCCGCAACCTCCCACGGAAGTCTATTCCACAGCTTAACTACCCTTATAGTTAGGAAACTTTTCCTAATATTTAACTTAAATCTCCCTGTGACGGGTTAGATCACAGAAACCCCCTTGGGAACTGCAACCTGATGTGCTGAGACTACCTCTGAGCCAGCTTGGGACTACAGAATCCTGCCTGGTTGAGCCAGACATGCTAGCCTGCTACAAACACAGCCCCAGGTCTGAGCCACGTCCCTCACAAGCTGCAGGCTCAACTGAAAACAGCTTAAGAAGTGCTCCTGTCTCCAGCACTCAGATACCCATCTCCCAATGGGGTCCAAACCCCAAANCCCCCCCCCCCAGGTATTAATACTTATTCTGGATTAATTAATAAGTAAAAAGTGATTTTATTAAATACAAAAAGTAGGATTTAAGTGGTTCCAAGTAATAACAGACAGAACAAAGTGAATTACCAAGCAAAATAAAATAAAACAGGCAAGTCTAAGCCTAATACAGTAAGAAAGTGATTATAGATGAAATCTCACCCTCAGAGATGTTCCAATAAGCTTCTTTTACAGACTAGCCTCCTTCTAGTCTGGGTCCAGCAATCACTCACACCCCTGTAGTTACTGTCCTTTGTTCCAGTTTCTTTCAGGTATCCTTTGGGGGTGGAAAGGCTGAAGACAAAATGGAGGGGATCTCCCAGGACTTTATATAGTTTCTCTCTTGTGGATGGAAACCCCTCCCTCCCCCTGTGTAGAGTCCTAGCTACAAGATGGTCTTAGAGTCACATGGGCAAGTCACATGTCCATGCACGACTTAGTTCTCTACAGGGACGTTCCCAGGAAAGCTCAGATGTGGATTGGCGTCTATCAAGGTCCATTACTTCCATTTACTTGAATAACCCCTTCACACTATGTTGACCAAATCTGCCTTAGGTGCTTTCTACAGCAAACACTTTAAAAACAAGCATAGAGCCAACACTCATAACTTCAGATATAAAAATGATACATGCATACGAATAGGATGAATACATGCAGTAGAACATAACCTTTGCAAAGATATGTTACATGGCGTATCTAGCATAAAACATATTCCAGTTATGTCATATTTACATGCATAAGCATATTTCTATAAAGCATTATGGGGTGCAACGTCACACTCTCTTGCTGCAGATTAAGCCCATTACTACTTGTCCTATCTTCAGTAGACATGGAGAACAATTGATCACTATCCTCTTTATAACAGTCTTATGTTAATGACTGTTATCAGGTCCATCCTCCGTCAAGGCTAAGCATGCCCATTTTTTTCATCTTTCCTCCTTGGTCAGGTTTCCTAAACCCTTTAACGTTTGTTTGCTCTCCACTGGACTCTCCAATTTGTTTATATTTTTCTTAAACTGTGGTGCCCAGAAGTACTCCAGCTGAGGTACTGTACTCCAGCTGAGGTCTCACTGGTGCTGAGCAGTTACCTCCTGCATCTTGCATACGACACTCCTGTTAACACACTGGGGTGTATTAGCCTTTTTTGTAACGGCATCACATTGTTGTCTGGTATTTAATTTGTGATCCATTATAACCCCCAGATCCTATTCAGCAGCACTACCCTCTAGCCACTTACTCCCCATTTTGTAGCTGTGCATTTGATTTTTCCTTCTTAAATGTACTACCTTGCACTTGTCTTTATAAAATTTTATTTGATGTCTTCTGTAAATCGTATAAGCACACTTTCCACTCCATTATCCAAGTCATTCATGAAAATATCGAATAGTACCAAACTCAGGACTGATCCCTGTGGGACCCCAATAGATATGTCACCCCAGTATGACAGCGAGCCCTTGATATAGCTACTGTCTATCAACCACTTTATAGTAATTTTATTTAAAGCAAACTTCTCTAGTTTGTTTATGAGAATGTCATGTGGGACTGTGTCAAAAGCCTTATTAAAATCAAGATATATCACATCTACAGTTTCCCTCCTATTTGCTAAGCCAGTAACCCTGTCAAAGAAGAAAATGAAGTTGGTATGGCATGATTTGGTTCTTGACAAATCCATGCGAGGTATTCTTATAACCCTATTATTCTCTAGGGGCATATACATTGTTTAATAATTTTGCTCCAGTATCTTTCTAGGTGTCCAAGTTTGGCTAACTAGTCTATAATGGCCCAGGTCCTCTTTGTTGCACTTGTTGAAGATAGGTACTATGTTTGCCCTTCACCAGTCCTCCATGAGTTCTCGAAGATAATTCCTAATGGTTCCGACATTGCTTTAGCTAGTTCCTTAAGTACCCAAGAATGGATTTCATGAGGCCCTGCCAGCATGAATACATGTAACTTACCTAACTATTCTCTAACCTGTTTTCCCCTATTTGGCCTGCATTTCTCCCCCCATTATATATGTCATATATTTGGTCACAATTAATCTTTTTAGCAAAGAGTGAAACAAAATAGGCATCAAGAATGCTCAGTTGTTTAAAGTGATCCATTATTAGCTCTCCTTCCCCACTAAGTAGAGAAACTATACTTTTTATTCATCTTTCTCTTGCTCCTAATGTATGTGTAAAATCTCTTCTTACCCCTAGGAGGGGACATAAAAGGCAATCATTCCTTTTGTGCAAAATCTCCCGACGTCCTTTTGCTATTTTGTACTCATCCTTAGCAATTTGTCTCTGTTTCCACGTCTTGTAGGATTCCTTTCTGGAATTTCATATAATTAAAGAGTTCCCTATGGAGCCATACTGACCTCTTACTACTATTGCTATTTTTCCTTTGCATTGGGATAGTTTGCAGTTGTGCCTTCAATATTGTCTGATTGAGAAACTACCAACTCTCCTTAACTCTAGTGTGAATTAGTTAGCTTCAGCTTCCATCCATTAGATCTTGTTATCCCTTTGTCTGCTAACCTAAAGAGCACTGTGGTATAAGAAATCTCACTCCACACATGATTTCTGTGATCGAGTCACCTCTTAACCTTGTCTTGGATAAACTAAATAGATTGAGCTTCGTAAGTCTCTCATGATAAGGGAGATTTTTCAGATGTCAAATAATTCATGTAGCTCTTCTCTGTACCTTTTCCAATTCTTCAATATCCTTCTTGAACACCAGAACTGGACACAGTATCCACTAATGGTCTCACTACTGCTAAGTACAAAGGTTATCCTACCTCCCTACTCCTACTTCATCTTTACTAGCTTATACAGCCAAAAATAGTTAAGTCTTTCCCTTTATGGCACCCTTTTGGAGGCCCTCTTGGTACCCTCCTTGTGTGAGCTGGCCAAGCAGGACTTTCAAAGGTCTGTCTCACACTGAGTTTCTTGCACAGTGGAGTCATACATGGTTACCAGCCAGTCATGCTTTTCAGTGTAAGGAAACATGTAAGAATGTATTGAAATTATTAGGGCTGTCAAGCGATTAAAAAAATTAATCGTGATTAAAAAGATCACACGATTAAAAGGATTGCACGATTAATTGAAGGATTAAACAATAATAGAATACCATTTATTTAAATATTTTTGGATATTTTCTATTCCAACACAGAATACAAAGTGTACAGTGCTCACTTTATATTATCTTTATTACAAATATTTGCACTGTAAAGAATAAAATAGTATTTTTCAATACACCTAATACAAGTACAGTAACTCCTCGCTTAACGTTGTAGTTATGTTACTGAAAAATGCTACTTTAAGCGAAATGATGTTAAGCGCATCCAATTTCCCCATAAGAATTAATGTGAATGGGGGGATTAGGTTCCAGGGAATTTTTTATTTATTTTTTGCTAGACAAAAGACATTATATGCACAGTATAAGTTTTAAACAAACGTTTAATACTGTACACAGCAATGATGATTGTGAGGCTTGGTTGAGGTGGTGGAGTCGGAGGGTGGGATATTTCCCAGGGAATCCCTTGCTGCTAAATGATGAACTAGCACTCGGCTGAGCCTTCAAGGGTTAACACATTGTTGTTAATGTAGCCTCACACTCTACAAGGCAGCAGGAATGGAGGGAGGAGAGACATGGCAGAGAGAGAGACAGGGATGCACTGTGTGCAGGGCCGGCTCCAGCTTTTTTGCTGCCCCAAGCTGCGAAGAAAAAAGAAAACCCCGGTTTAGCTGCCGCTGAAGAGGAAGAGACGGAGTGAAGGACCTGTCGCCGACTTGCCGCCGAAGACTAAAGCGGCGCACTTGAGTTGCCACCGAAGTGCCGCCGAATACTCCGACAGAGTGCCGCCCCTTTCTATTGGAAGCAGGTGCCTGGGGCGGCCTTCACTGGTGCCTGAAGTGTGTGTGTGTGAGACGCACATTTCCCCTTTAAGTACGCTGACCCCACGCTAAGTACATTGCCTTTTTAAGTAGATCAGTAAGTTGAGACGGCAGCTGCTGCCAGCAAGCTCCCTCCATCCTGAGCCCTGTCATGTCAGTGGAGATGGGGTATAGGAGTGGGGGTAGGGGGACACCCTGACATTAGCACCCCTCTTCCCCCCCCCTCCCTTCTGCACAGCAAGCAGGAGGCTCCCGGGAGCAGCTCCAAGGCAGAGGGCAGAAGCAGCACACGGCAGTCGGGGGAGGGACACCTGAATTGCCTGGCAATTGATAGCCTGGTGGGCAGCTGCCGCACAGGAAACTTAGGGGGGCTGCCAGCCCACCCTGGTTCCAGGCCCCCACCAGCTAGCTCCAACGGGCTGCTCTTCCTGCAAGCAGTGGACAAAGCAGGTGGCTGCCAAATAATGTTATAAGGGAGCATTGCGCAATTTCAAACAAGCACGTTCTTTAATTGATCAGCAACGTAACAACGTTAACCGGGATGATGTTAAGTGAGGAGTTACTGTACTGTAGCGCAATCTCTTTATTATGAAAGTTGAACTTACAAATGTAGAATTACGTACCAAAAAATTACACTCAAAAATAAAACAATGCAAAACTTTAGAGCCTACAAGTCCACTCAGTCTTACTTCTTGTTCAGCCAATCACTCAAACAAGTTTGTTTACATTTGCAGGAGATAATGCTGCCCTCTTCTTCTTAGTAAGAACAGGTGTTCGCATGGCACTGTTGTAGCCAATGTCGCAAGATATTTACGTGCCAGATGCACTAAATATTCATGTGTCCCTTCATGCCTCAACCACCCTTCCAGAACACATGCGTCCCTGCCGATGATGGGTTCTGCTCGATAACGATACAAGGCGGTGCAGACCCATGCACGTTCATTTTAATTATCTGAGTCAGATGCCACCAGCAGAAGGTTGATTTTCATTTTTGGTGGGTTGGTTCTGTAGTTTCCACATCTTTTAACTCGTCTGAACGCATGTTCCACACCTCGTCCCTCTCAGATTTTGGAAGGCACTTCAGATTCTTAAACCTTGGGTCGAGTGCTGTAGCTATCTTTAGAAATCTCAGATTGGTACCTTCTTTGTGTTTTGTCAAATCTGCAGTGAAAGTCCTGACCAGTTGCTCCTCACACTCTGCTTCCTGAATTACATCAAATAGAGTTGAGAATGCTTAGTTAGTGGGGGGGGGAGCGGCGGGGGGGAATGAAAGGGTTAAATAGAGTGGGCCAAATCCATCCCTACTGCAGCTCCATTGAAATCAGTTGCCTAACACCCGGGAGGAGTCTGGCTCACTGTAGACATGTTGAGTGTCAGGGTTATACTGAAATGTTGCCTTTTAAAGACTCTGTAATACAGTACGTGTTTGTCTCTATACCTATATATGAGAGACATGTACTGAGCCATGCGGGTTTCTAACAGGACTGTATTTAAGGGGGCCACTAGCCACTTTATATTTGGGGTGGCAGAGAGCTGAACTAGTGCTGGTGAGAAACGTGAATAAGCAATGGAGGCAGGATAGCAGTTATTTGGAGAGTAAGAAAATCTAGGGCTTAGCCTAGTGCGATCTTGGTAGGTATGTTTCCCTCCTCCCCTCCCCCCACAGGGCTAGCAAGTCCTGGCACGACTTCCCCACAGCCCCTCTGGGCTGTGTTTAAAACTGTATCAGGGCAAATCCCTTTCATTCATGCAGCTGGCCGCCTTTGCTGTGATCATCTTGTATAGTAACTTTATTTGCTTCTTGATGTGGTGAAATATTTATCATTCTGAAGAATGCTGCATGAAACCTAAATAACCCGCTGTGTCTTGCAGGGAGTCCGAGGCTTGTATAAAGGAATGGCAGCTCCGATTATTGGAGTGACTCCCATGTTTGCTGTGTGCTTCTTTGGATTTGGTTTGGGGAAAAAACTCCAGCAGAGGAATCCTGATGACATTCTGACGTAAGTTCTGGGTTGTTCAGACGCTTGGGATACCTTTTCTACGGCTCCCAGCCTGCTGTGTTGAATTACGCATTCGGTTGTGGTGTAAATGTGTCTCCTCTCTGGATTAAAAATATACTTAAAAAACCCAAAACACTGGTGGTGGTAATACTCCTAAAAGCGTGGGACTGATAGCACAGGCTAAAAACAGACAGAAGGTGGGCAAGTACTGTGCAATTCCCTCTCTGTGCAGAAACAGTCATTAAAGAACAACTCAGTTGTAGCTGAATACCGTATGTGTTACATAATGATAATGACTTAGAACAGCCTTGCTGTTAAGGGAAACTGAGTCGAAAGATTACATGTATATTCCAGTATAGCCATCTGACCGACCTGGTGGTCACAAGACATGACCTTTCCTTCTTGCTAGTGGTAAGTGTGACTCTCACTGCATCCACTCTGTAGGTTAGGTTATTAATCGCAGGAGTGTTTCTCTTAGGGTACGTCTACACTACCTGCCAGATCGGCGGGTAGTGATTGATCTATCGGGGATCGATTTATCGCGTCTAGTGTCGACGCAATAAAATCGATCCCTGATCGCTCTGCCATCGACTCTGAAACTCCACCGCAGCGAGAGGCGGAAGTGGAGTCGACGGGGGAGCATCAGCGGTCGACTCGCCGCCGTCCTCACGGCCAGGTAAATCGACCTAAGATACGCCGACTTCAGCTACGCTATTCACGTAGCTGAAGTTGCGTATCTTAGGTCAACCCTTCCCCCCACCCGCCCCACAAAGTGTAGACCTAGCCTTAGTTATAGCTGAAGAGGCATTTCTACGATCAGCCTCTCTTTTCAGGCACACGTACCCTTCTGCAAAAATGACTTTTTGGAACAAAATTTCTCCTGCTCCTTTTTTGGCCCCACGTTGGAATTCTGTGGATGGCTGATAAAATTTTATGCATCTGTGACAGGTTATTTGTGAATGAGAAGTTTTTTAATAAAAAAAAAAAAAAAGGTTTATTTTTGAAATGTTCAACTTGCCATAGACTTAGTCTCTAGTAAGGACCAGTGTGTGACACATCTGAAGAAATCTGGCTTAGGAAGAACAAAGGGTGTTTGAAAATCCTGTACCACTCATGCATACTACTCATCCACTTGCTGGGGTTTCTAACAGAAATGGCACTCCAGATGCACATATAATATACTTGTGTNCCCCCCCCCCCCCCCCCCCCCCCCCCCCCATACATGCACCAGCGCCCTGCCAGCAGCAGCAGAGAAGTTAGGGTGGCAATGTGGGTGGATATTTGTCAGGATCACTTTCCACAGCAGACTTATCACTCCATTGCCACCCTTCTGCACTGCTGCTGCTGCCACCCTGAAGCTGACAACTAGAGCCCCGCCACTGCCTCCTGGTGAGGGATGGGGGGAGCCTGGGCGGCAGGGGTCTGACTATCTGTTGCCTTCATCCCATCCCCCCCCTTCTCCCAGCTGTGCATAGCCCTTCTGTACAAGCCCCAGCCACCCAGGGCTGACAGCCAAAGCTCTTGTCTCTTTTCCCCCTCCCCCCTAAAAAAGGGGGGGCACACAGCTCGGGCCTGCCAAATGACTTGGTCACACTCTGTATATTGTAGCATAAAACATAAGCACATTGAGTAATACAAAATACTATGAATGCACAGGAGCAGAAGTTTACTTGCTGAGGGAACCATAGCTTTGGATTGCCAAACTATATATGGAGATATACCTAGCTCATAGAACTGAAAGGGACCCTGAAAGGTCATCGAGTCCAGCCCCCTGCCTTCACTAGCAGGACCAAGTACTGATTTTTGCCCCAGATCCTTAAGTGGCCCCCTCAAGGATTGAACTCACAACCTTGGGTTTAGCAGGCCAATGCTCAAACCACTGAGCTATCCCTCCCCCCTCTTATACATTTAACTGTAATGTTGCATTGTTAAATCCTTTCACACTGACTATATTAAATGTCATGTTTATTGGATTATTTATCTTGGGATCTTTATTTTCCTGTGTTCTCTGCACAGATATCCCCAGCTGTTTGCTGCTGGCATGTTATCTGGAGTGTTCACAACAGCAATCATGGCTCCAGGAGAGAGGATCAAGTGCCTTTTACAGGTAAGACTTTGTGTGTGGAGGGGGAGAAATTGCCACCCTTTAATTTCAGGAGTGTTGTCTGATTTAAAAAACCCTTGCTAGGAAGATATAATTCCTCTAATTAGCATATTTACTCTGTATTGAATCTAGAAAGTGCCCCTTTCAGCAGGGCTGAGGCATAACTTGATGCGACTCTGTCATGGAGAAGCATTATACAGCTTCCCTTTGACAATCTGTTTGGTAAATACAACATGCACTCCTATA
Organism: Platysternon megacephalum; assembly: GCA_003942145.1. Taxonomy (NCBI): domain Eukaryota; kingdom Metazoa; phylum Chordata; order Testudines; family Platysternidae; genus Platysternon; species Platysternon megacephalum. The sequence continues at coordinate 13,228,127 of QXTE01000030.1, read as the reverse complement.
TACACCATTCAGCATATACGCATCATCACCCTAGGATACCAGCTGACCTCTTGAGCACTTCTGAAATCTAGAGAGTATCTCATCTTCTCATGTAAAACAAAGCCTTTATAGTAACAATCAGGTTCGTGAAACTCTTGCATGATAAAGATTTTTGCCCCTAGTTCCCTGGAATCCTTGTATGTAACAGAAGGACCTATTTCAAAAATATATAAAACAAGCTATTATAAAACTAGTCTAGTGACCATAAACTTTAAACCTGTCACAGCCCTTGGTTTTTGAAACCCCGGTGGGAAATGCGAATTTGAACAAATTAAAATATTGTCTGTGCCAGACCTTCTGATCTCTACCCTCTCTCACATTGACTGCTGTACTTAGTGTTTTAATGGATGTTAGATATTGGTTCCAACATGCAAAGCATTATCACAGGTCATCTTTTATTCAAAAAAATTGTCTGAGTTCTATGAAATTTTCTAGGAGTCATATTCTAATCAGTGTAAATCTGGAGTAACTTGACTGATGTCAGCTGAGTTATTTCAAACTTAAACTGGTGAAAATTAGGTAAGCATTGACTCTTAATTTGGCACGATCCAGCCAGTGCATGGTTCAGTAAACACCTATGGAAGCAAATCCTTTTCAATCTGGGTAGGAGAGAAATTTTAGTAAGTGTAAACTATGCAGTGGCTTAACACAAAGAGGAGTGTTTATTAGATCAGTGGTTCTCAAACTGTGGGTCAGGTCCCCAAAGTGGGTCACAACCCCCTTTGAATGGGGTCACCAGGGCTGGCTTAGACTTGCTGGGGCCCGGGGCTGAAGCCCAAGCTCCACTGCCCACTGGAGTTACATTGGCCTATCAGCGTTTCTCAAATGCAGCCACCAGGGGTTTTTCTTGCGGCCACAGCCTCCTGGGCAGTGATTGGACGGGGAGCAGCAGAGCCACAAACACCAGAGGAGCAGGCAGCCAGTGTGAGTTCCCCCACCTTTCCAGGGACAGTGGGGTTCAGGCTTCTGGTTTCAGCTCTGGGGTGGTGGGCTCTGTCCTCCGGCCACACGGCAGCAGGCTCCATCCAACGGCTTTGGGCTCCAGCCCTGGGCTCACTGCCCAATTGCCCCTGGTGCTGCCCCTGGCCCCCCGCTGCCTGCCTACTCACTGCCCTATGCAAGACTTAATTTGTCCTCTGCTTACCAGGGCTGAGTAAGTCTGTTGTGGAAAGTGGTATCTGTATGTTTGTTAATATCACTTTTCACTTTCTTCTAGCTATCAAGTCTGCTGCTATGAAAAGTGATATTAACAAACATACAAATATCACTTTTCACAGAAGCAAACTTACTAGCTAGCAAGTCATTAAAAAAAGTGCTTCCCCCCCCCCCCAAAAAAAACCCCGCCAACCAAGAACAAAAGACAAGTATATGAAACACAAATAATGTACTTTGCTATTATCTTTAGATCCAATAAGGCAGGGGTCCCCAATGCAGTGCCCACGGGCGCCATTGCGCCCGCATAGCGGTTGTCATTTTTTTTTTTTTTTCCTTTTGCTCCGCCGGCAACGCTTGGGGTTTTTTGTTGTTTTTTTGGCGCCCGCCAGACGAAAAAGATTGGGGACCACTGCAATAAGGAATACATACAACTATACATTATTTTTATTATTAGGTCTGCAAAAACCCTACATAAATAAATTACTCTGATTGGAGCTGTGTATGTGCATATTTATTTGTTTTTTCTAAAGTTAATTAAATATTTTAGGAAAAATTGTCAGAGCGGCCACCAGCAAGAGTTTGTGGCCACACTCTGAGGCCACCAAAATTTTTGTTGTGAGAACCCCTGGCCGACATCACAGAGGTGTCTGCCAGTTGAGGAAAGACTACAGGGATAAAAGGGAGGAAAAGCGGGCTGGGAATATGGTGACTTCACATGAATTGTACCAGTCTGTCTATCTATCAGCAGGAGACCAGTGGCATACATTCCTTGGGTGGCTTCTGTTTACATGAAAAAGGGCTGAGCTGGTAACTTCCACTTGACAGTGTAGCTTTAGACAGCACAAGTGTTCCAAATTACTATCTGGGTTATGCCTGGTAAACAATCACTTTAATTCTCCAGATCCAGGCTGCTTCAGGTGAAATTAAATATGGCGGCCCAATGGACTGTGCGAAACAGCTGTACCGTGAGGCTGGAATTCGAGGCGTATACAAAGGAACCGTGCTCACCCTCATGAGAGGTAATTGGAGGAGTAGTAGCCCTGCAGGAAGAGAAGCATCAGAACAAAACTGACCCAACATCGTAAATCTCACCCTGGGCCATTGAGATATGTTGTGCATCGGTTTCATGCGCTGCAGTTTTCACAGCTACCCCTGTGTCTCATGGGGATTGAGAATTGCAACTAGGATGTGTCGTAGTCTTGGTGGGGGTGGTGAGAGGAAGAGGACTAGAGGTGTACAACAGGGAATGAGGGGAGGAGGGCTAGAAATGGACATAAAGGGACTTGAGAGGTAAAGACCAATCAAATCCAAGACGCAGAAGGCTATGATAGACTTCCAGGATGGGCGAGGGATGATGGGTCTGGGGAAAGAAGCCGAGAGACAAGAAAAAAGAGGAAGCTAGCATTTTCTTAACTTTGGGATGGGGTTTGTACATGAGACTCCCAGTCTGTGATGGTCAATTGGATTGGTTATTGAAAGATACAATGAATTACTCTCTATCCCAGCTTGAAAGTGTTATTTATTTGTTCACTCGGTTTTGGTGTGAAGGAAAAATACCTTGTGTGTCCATCATGTTCCTTTCCCTCTCCCCTTTTTTTTTTTTTTTTTTTTTTTTTTTAAAGGCACCTATAATGAACATATTAAAGCCCCATGGGTCAGGTTAGAAATATGTTTAGATGTTTTCTCCCCTGAATGAGGTTAAAATACGCCCCGTCTGGGGGCAGTGATTTCACCTGAGCATCCTCAAATAGAGACACTGTAGGCCTTTTGCATTTCCACCAGCCCAGGAAATGATCTGTCCCATGACTCTCATAGGACTGTAACAGCTAGCAGCATGGACAACATGCCTGACAGAACCGGTTGTCTGATCCTAGCCGTGGGCTTGAGCATTGGCTGCGTGAGAATATAAAAAAGCAGAAAGTTTGGTTGGAACAAACTGGCTGTGAACGCATCACAAAGCTACCGAGACTGGCTTAATCTGCCCAGTCTCCAGTTTGGGGAGCTTAGACCTGTCTCGTAGTCAAGGTAACAATGTGACTGGAAGGGGCTGGTGACTCAGAGGTTCAGGAATAGGTGTTTCTGCAGCCATGCCCCTGCTCTTTCTGAAAATGTTCTTGCTGTTCCATCCATCCAGACAGCAGTTTGCATTGGAAGGCTCAGAAAGGGAACTTAGTGGTACTTGATGGCATTGCTGAGGCTGGTGCAGAACAGTCCCTAAGGTTGGCAGCTGATGCGAGCCCAGAGCTTCCCCTTAGGGGTGAATACTTCCTTTCCTCTCTGTCTTTTTCCCCTGCATGCGGAGGCGATCAGGTGTCCTTTTCCTACTTCTCTTAGTCTCTTTGTTGTTCTCCCAACTAGATGTTCCAGCCAGTGGAATGTACTTCATGACGTATGAATGGCTGAAAAACATTCTGACCCCTGAAGGGAAGAGGTTAGTTAAATCCTAAGTCAGGGCAATGCTGACTTTCTCCAGACACTTCCAGTCAATTTCTCCTGCTAAGCAAATGAGAGCAAAATCACCAGAGTACTGTCTTTTGTGATTGCTGAGGAGTTTGCTGTCAGTGGCTTTCCCATCGAGATGACTCATCTCACTGTGGGATTGGATTGATTGTTGAATGGTATTTGAAGCACTCCTCTTAATGGCACAATTAGAAAAGCATTCAGTGTGAGATGCACCCGTTCTGCGTCCCTGCTGTGTGCTAAAAGCTGGTCTTTCAGGCATCCTTGTCATGCTGCAAGTAAGAGAGCAATAAGAGTTGAGCCTTTCCCATGGAGAGACAGCACATTATGGCCACAAGTTTCTCACTCTGAATTCCTACAGTGGCTGCTCTCACGCCGCGTCTGTACCATTGTAATGTCTTATCTCTCAGCCAAGCTGCCTTTCTGGTCTTTATGTATTAGTTTAAAGATAGACACCTTTTCAATTCAATATTTCTGCAGTGTCAGTGACCTCAGCGTGCCTAGGATTCTCTTCGCCGGGGGTATGGCAGGGATCTTCAACTGGGCTGTTGCCATCCCTCCGGATGTGCTGAAATCCCGCTTCCAGACTGGTGAGTCAGATGTCGGCCGTGTAAGAGCTCCACAAGATGTAGCATTTCTGTGGGCTGGGTGGACAATCCAATAGAGAAGCTTATGGCTGGGCAGAATTTTAGAAAGGAGGCAGTGTGGCCTAGCTCCTACAGCACTAGACTGGGACTCAGGAGACCTGGGTTCTATTTCCAGCTCTGCTACAGGTTTACTGGGTGACCTTGAGCAAGTTACTTCATCTGTGCCCCCATCTGTAAAATGATTCGTCCTTTGCAAAGTTCTTTGAGAGCTGTGCTGAAAGGTGCTGTAGAAGAGCTAGGTGGTATTTATTACAAATATATCCCCATTAAAAGTGCTTAATCATTTCAGATAAGACTGGGCACACTTGCATCGGTTCAGACAGGTGATATCTAAAATAAAATCACAGTGGAGCAGGGAACACCATTGTTATGCGTGTCTCTCACAATCCATTGCTTTGTGACTGGCAAATCTGCAGATATCATGGACATATCTACAGTCTGCACTCCATAGAATTGCAGGAGGGACAGCCCAGTCCCTGGGGAGAACACAGACATTTGGGGTTGCTGGGCTCCAGCAAAGGCTGCCGTTAAGGTTCTGGTTGATTCCTTCGGCATTCTTCCCAGAGGAATATTCCTGTACAACAGAGCTCTGCAGCAGCCTCTAGCAGGACTATCTTCTGGCTCTGCCTTGCATTGACAAGATCCCTGCATCTTCTCTGTCACGCATCAAGGACATAGGCAGAGCTTCTGTCCCAGTGCGTCCAACAGTGGTTGCTGATGCAGGAAAATCCTTTTGTTTGTGGTGTGTTTTTTGTTTTGTTTGTTTGCTTTGTAATTTAGCTTCTGTGATGCTCCAGACCAAGGGAGCAAAACCTGAATGGGATATAGTAGAATATTGCAGCCCCTGCTCCACTGAGTCATTTTCCAAAAGTTGTTTGTGACTCTGAAGGGTTAGTCTGGAGTAGCTGGTCAAGGGCCCCGTAATGGTAATACTTTCCAGTGGCATGTCACATGATCAGGTAATTTGTTCCTATAAAGTCACTTTCCTCAAACACCTGGTCAGATCTGTGTAACATCAGCATTAAAATGGAGCCTGTAGTTTTCACTGGAAAGCCACTGCCATTCCTGGCTCTAGTGTGTGGGAGGATATTCTTTTTGAGAACCAGACCAGCGTTGTTTCTTGCAAACCAGCTTTATTGATTGATACACCACTGACTCTCCACCCTGCCGATGCTGTTAGCGTGACCAGCAGTAATAACGCTAGATTGAAGCTCCCAGTTTTGTAACCCTTAGCTTAAGTTCCTCTTTTTTTTTTTTCTTTTTTTTTTTCCAGATGACCCGATTATTATTTAAAACCATTACAGTGCTGGTGAGCATATGGCTCCTGCTCACTGGGTCTTTGTTCGAGCTGTCAGTGACGTGCTAGACTAAAGGAGGGGGAAGGGATAGCTCAGTGGTTTGAGCATTGGCCTGCTAAAACCAGGGTGGTGAGTTCAATCCTTGAGGGGGCCATTTATGGATCTGGGGCAAAAAAAATATCTGTCAGGGATAGTACTTGGTCCTGCTAGTGAAGGCAGCGGACTGGACTCAATGACCTTTTAAGGTCCCTTCCAGTTCTATGAGATAGGTATATCTTCATATAATATAAATAAATAGTCTTTGAAATCATTTGTTACTTGGAAAATAATCCATATGAATTACAGTGGAAGGCCACAGTGTAATCATTAAAGTCTCAGCTGGCTGCATTCACAAATCATAGATGGCATGTTCTGCTTCTGTCAACAGCTGCTCCAGGGAAGTATCCTAATGGCTTTAGGGATGTGCTGAGGGAGCTTATCAGAGAGGAAGGAGTCTCATCCCTATACAAAGGGTTCACAGCGGTTATGATAAGGGCCTTTCCTGCTAACGCAGTAAGTAAACCATGATATCTAATGGGCTGCAGGGAGCTGGCTACTTGCACCCTAAATACCTAGTGGGTGCAAAGGAGGCAGTTAACTCTGATTCCAGACTGTTTGACTGTTGTATTATCTCATTAGTGCTACTTACGTTAGAGCACACCCCTGGGTGTATGGTCTGAGGGATCTATTTCCAAGCTTTTAAAATACTGGCTCAAATCTCTGTAGCTGGGAAACTAAAGTAGGCTGTAGGGATAGCGCTAACAGAAATAGGGTCACAGGCTTTGCACTAAACCCCTCTTGGTGTTAGCAGATGTGTAGAACTGTTCTAACACAAGTGCCAGCATTTTGAATGGCTAGATTGAATCTGCACCTGTTTTAAATGGAAGGATCTAACAAATGACACTGAAGATCAGAAATTCTGCCTCTGCTATAGAGGGACACAGTCATGTCATTACTTCCAGTTCAAGATAAGTCATGTCGAGGGGGGAAACAAACCATGTTTGGGGTTTATAATGTTGCTGTACCTCTCAGCTTTGAGAAGACCTTTTCCAAACACTCCAGCTTTGTGTGCCTAAGGCTCATCTGATCCTTGTGTTCTGTGTCTGTTCCAGGCCTGTTTCCTTGGTTTCGAAGTTGCTATGAAGTTCCTTAACTGGATTACATCAAGTCTGTGAAGACTAGGAAATGTCCTCCTGGGACAGGAAAAAAGACCGTGGTGCTGGATTAAAGGGTGACTTGAGAAACCATAGGAATTATTAGTTTTCTAATCCCCATTGCCTTACTCACATCCTCTGGATGGTATAATAGGTGCCATTCTGAACCTTGAGCCATAACTCTGATGTAGAGTTTTCATGAGGAGTGGGAAGTATGAGTACACTTACCTTCTGAACCAAATGCACCTTAGCAGTGATGCTGCTAATAGACACTTATCGCTATTACAGTGAGAGTCCCTAAGTACTTCCTCTGGAAGAAGGGGAGACTCTTAATTTCTTTCTTTATTTACTGAAGAAGCAGTTAGTGCTGAAAATCTTTCGAAATAGTAATTACCAGCCAGTGTGCACTTAATTCTCAGGATATAGCTTAACATTTTATTGCCAATGTTGAGGTGAGACACTATTTTCCATCAGTTATAGATAGTCTCATCAGCTGTTAGCATGTTGACGGTGCCTTTATTTTATGTGCATGTAATGAGGGGCAATATGGAACAGAACAGATTATAGCTAAAAAAATCCTAATTCTGGGGAGAGGGGGCAGGGAGGGATTCTAAAGCATTATGGAGGACCTTGTATGGTGACCACCTTGAACCGATGAAAGGTGCACTGTGGAACTAAGAGTTAAAGTGAATTATGCCCAACTTCCTTGACTAAGCACTGCTAACCCGGCTGGCGGGGGCATTCAGCAGAGAAACAAGTTCTAACTGATCTCATCTCTCTTCAAAATCCTTTCTTCTCCCTCTGAAATCCCTTCGGTATTTCCTGATTCACTGACTATATCCAGAACACAACTTCACAAATACCATATGACTCATTGCAATCTATGCTATATTTGATGTCCCTGAATGATGCATTCTGGGAGATGGTGACCTAGGAAGTACAGAGAGGATTTCAAAGTGGGAGAAGACAAACTTATTTTGGTGCTGAATTCCCTCCATAGCTTACTTAATGGGGACAGTCAGCCCTGAAGTCAGCGTCTGGCTCCTCAACTCAGCATTAAGAGATCTTGTTAAACATAACAAATTTTGAGTTGACACGATTGATGCAAGAGACAGGCAAGACAGTCTGTAACCTGTTCCAGTTGTGATTAAATGATCCTATTTTATCAGGACTCAATAAAGTTTGCTGCTGCTCAGCTAGAATGTTTGCTTGTGGTTTTGTGCACTCTGCATTTTGGTACATGATTAGCGTATGCAAAGGGCATACAAATATTCCCTTACACTTTGTTCGGAGATCTGCCTACCTTAAAGTCCCGCAGACAACTTACGTATGGATGGGTAGCCTGTCTTTGGTGGTGGAATTCTATGCCTCTCAACCTTTAGACCTGCCCCTATCTGATACAAGCCACTGAAATGTGTGACAAATGGCTGAAATGGGCAACACCTGAGGGTTTTTTCTGGTGTGTGGTGCCACCACTGCTAGGTTAAAATGGTTTTTAAGGCTGTTTTCTCATGGTGGGATGCAAACAAACCCGCTGTTACAGCTGTGGTGGGGAGATTGGGTTAGGGAAAAGATCCCTGCCTAGATTCCTCAGGAGGCACCAAGGGAAGTGAGGGCTGGGGAATGAGGAGTTGTCCCTAACCAGGCCCACCAAGGCATACAATTAATTTAGCATGCTTTCCATCAATGAGGCTGCCCCCCAAGGATGTTTTTTCCCCTGCTACGGCACCAGCAGCTCAGGACCCTGCTCCTCACTCCCTTTCTCTTGTAAGGAGCAGAGAGGAGTCATCCAGCTGATTCTGTGTTACCCTTTGTTTTCCCAGAAGTTGAGGGAGCAAGGTGTGTGTTTTGTTTACATGGGTGGGGAGGACAGAGTGGACCCTCCCATTGTTTGAAGAGCCCCACAACTCAGGACTACCTCCACTTCCCCCTCCAACCCTGGATGCTCTTTCCCCTCCCCAAAATATCTTGCCAGTTCTTCCACCTTAGGAGCCTCTCTGCTCCTTGGAAGAGAGAAGGGGAAGCAAGAGGCCCAGAGCTGCTGAGGAAGGCAGATATGACCCTCGTTTACCTGCTACTGCTCCCTGTCCTGCCATACGCTGCCTGTGAGTGTGACTGTGCACTATCCTGTGACACGTTCAGTTTCATACACTTGAGGTCTGGTTAACCCAGCTGCTTCTGAGACAGCTCAGATAAGTAAAATCAGTAACTTTCACGCTCCCTGTGACTGATGCGGGTTTAGCCAAGTTCTAACAGGTATGGCTAACTAAGCCCTATATGCTTCCTGGAACTCTTACAGCAAAAGGCTGTAGATCAGGTTCACTTTCCATTGTTGCAGATGACAGTTTGAACCTAGATTTGCTAAGGATCATCATGTAGTTACTAACCCCAGGTACCACTGATTAATGATTAAAAACATTTGCATATGCAAAGTGGCAGACTCACTCCTTGCACAATGCTCTGTGCAGGTTTATACTGACTGTGCTGCTTCCCTGGGTGTGAGCAAGAAGGAGAACAAACTGTGAATGTTCCAGTAAATATTTATTGACCAAACTGCTGGTTCTTGGTTCCCTGTGCTGGGAGCATGTCCTAGAGCAGTTCAGATCCTGCCTTTACGTTCCTAATATTTATTTGCTGGAAGCTGCCCTCCTCTCTCTCTCTCTCTCTCTCTCTCTCCAGCCTTTTAGATGTTTAAGGAATTCTGAAGTTGGATTAATCCTTTAAATATGTTCCCTCTCCCCTGGGAGACTGGAGGCAAGTGAATTAATTTTCAATCCCTTACCTGCCCCACCTCCTTGCTTGAGCTACACCACAACCAGCTAAAATTATTGAAAAGGGGGTTCAGCTGGGTCTAGCTGTTAAGGGCCCTTGCAATTAGGTTAAGCTAACAAATGGCCATACTGGGTCAGACCAAAGGTCCATCCAGCCCTGTATCCTGTCTTCCAACAGTGGCCAATGTCAGGTGCCCCAGAGGGAATGAACAGAACAGGTAATTGTCAAGTGATCCATCCCCTGTTGCCCATTCCCAGCTTCTGGCAAACCGAGGCTAGGGACACCATCCCTGCCCATCCTGGCTAATAGCCATTGCTGGACCTGTCCTCCATGAACTTCTCTAGTTCTTTTTTGAACCCTGTTATAGTCTTGGCCTTCACAACATCCTCTGGCAAGGAGTTCCACAGGCTGGTTACGCCTGACAAGCCTTAGAGTTTCCCCGGGGCTAACCCCCACTTAGGCTTCTGGCTCTATGCCAATTGCTTCCAGACAACTGCCTGCTAATTCCTGGCCTGAGGCAATGTTTGAGATGGGAGACACTTCCTCCCTCAGCATGGGAGGAAGTATGGCTGAGAACTGGCTCTTCCCAGATTCCCCATCTGCCCCACTTACTAGCAGGCAGAGACCTCTCCCACTCCTTGCTACAGCAGCATTTAGTGGCCTGGGTAAACCCTACTCCTGGGCATTAGCTAGTGTGGCAATGTACAGTCTTGTGCAATTCTTCAATAGCATTTTGGACAAGGCTGGTTTGAAATGTTTCCTCAGATGGACAATAATATTGTCTGCTAATTCCTTAGTACAAGGACTGGCTCTTTGCTGCTGAAAGCTGCTTTCCTGAGTGTGTAGCCAGCCAGAGACATGGTCCCTTCCTTTGTGATAGAAACTGCCTGTTCGAAACATTTGTGAAAGGAACAGGGCACAAGGCAACTAAGAAGAGGAGTCACTCTTGAAGTTTCTCATTAACTTCTGCAAAAGGAACCTGTCTGCTATTGTTGTTTTAACCTAGGTGTTAAGGACAGTGGGGGGATTCTGAGCATTTCCCCCTTGATTAGAAATGGGGGGACACTTGCTAAAGCAAAAGCCTGACACGAACAACCTGGCTGGTTACGCCTGACAAGCACTGAACTGAGGTCAGCTGCCACTGAAAGGGAAAGGTCAAGGGGCTCTACCTGCCAGAGAGACAGGGTTAAAGCAGTATTCCCCAGTAATTGTGGTCTTGAAGCAAAGGAGTGCGGTTCCGATCAGGGCACATGCAGTTCAATACTTGTGTGCTGCCTGTGGACTGTGTAGCAAAGAAAACCTGCATGTAAGTGGGGATGCAGTGCACATGTTCGGAAGTTCAGGCATCTTTACAAATGCTATAGATATTTATTAGTAAAGGAGACTGACACACTACCCATGACTGATCGGTGCAGCCATCTCTCTAAGGGGATGAGGAGATCACGTATATGCAGAGAGAAAGTAAAATCTAAGGAAGAAAGTGTGGCCCATCCAGTTCTCCCATTGGATTCTCAAGGCACTGTACCTTTCTGCTTTGTCATCCCTCTGATCATGCTAATATCCTGCTGATTTGCTTTATCTGTTTCACTCCCCTTACAGGGCACTCCTGCCCTTGGGCTTGATGCACAAAATATATGGTTCTTCCTGATTTATGTTAACTTAATTTTTGCTGTAAAATTTGTAACTTCCTAATTTTCATAGTGTTTCCTGAATTCTCTTTAAATTTCTCTCTCTGTGGAAAGAGTTCACGGCAACAAATGATAAATTTTGAATGCCCATTAGGCCATACGTACTGAGTGGGATACAACAGATAAGCGGGTGGCCTCTTACCAGTTCATCATGACATTACAGTAACTCTTCACTTAACATTGTAGTTATATTCCTGAAAAATGCTACTTTAAGAAAAACGATGTTAAGCGAATCCAATTTCCCCATAAGAATTAATGTGAATAGGGGGGATTAGGTTCCAGGAACAAAAAAATTTTGCCAGATGAGACATTATATACACAGTATAAGTTTTAAACAAACATTTAATACTGAACACAGCAATGATGATTGTGAGGCTTGGTTGAGGTGGTGGAGTCGGAGGGTGGGATATTTCCCAGGGAATGCCTTGCTGCTAAATGATGAACTAGCACTTGGCTGAGCCCTCAAGGGTTAACACATTGTTGTTAATGTAGCCTCGCACTCTACAAGGCAGCAGGAATGGAGGGAGGAGACACAATAGACACACGGCAGTGACTGCAAACATTCCCTGCGGAAACTGAACGCTATCCCACTGGAGCGCACCGATCCCTCCACTTTCCAAAGTGCCGGGGTGTGTGTGTGTGTGTGTGTGTGAGCGAGAGAGAGACAGAGAGAGAGATGCGCATTGCCCCTTTAAGTACGCTGACCCCACTCTAAGTACACTGCCTTTTTAAGTAGATCAGTAAGCTAAGACAGCTGCTGCTGCCAGCAAGCTCCCTCCGTCCTGAGCCCTGTCATGTCCCCCCTCCGTTCTGTGGAAATGGGGTACAGGAGTGGGACACCCTAACATCAGCACCCCTCTTTCCCCCTCACTCCCTGCACAGCAAGCAGGAGGCTCCTGGGAGCAGCTCCAAGGCAGAGGGCAGGAGCAGCATTCGGCAGTGGGGGGACGGACACCTGAACTGCCCAGCACTTGATAGCCTGCTGGGCGGCTGCCGCACAGGGAACTTAAGGGAGCTGATGGGGGGCTGCCAGCCCGCCCTGGTTCCAAGCCCCCACCAGCTAGCTCCAACGGGCTGCTCTTCCTGCAAGCAGTGGGCAAAGCAGGCGGCTGCCAAACAACATTATAAGGGAGCATCGCACACCTTTAAACGAGCACGTTCTCTAATAGATCAGCGACACAACGAAACGACATTTACTGGGATGACGTTAAGTGAGGAGTTACTGTACTGTGCTGCCCAACTGGCTACAGTGGCAAAGAGTCACATGGCTGTTGGAGGGCAGGACTCCCGATTCCATTGGAAAACTGCATGCAATTTGTCACTAAAGACTCATTCTTGTTCTCAACAAACATGGACGAGGGGATTGGGTAAAGGGCTTGATCACCAATCTTAGTTCCCTCCCTCCTTTAAAATGCTCCCATGTTGGATTCTAGCAGTTGTTTCCTTCAATTCTAAAGATCCATTTAGTTTCTAGAGATTTCTCTCTTACAGACATGAGAGCTGAATTTAATGTCTGAGCACTCCTTCTCTTCCATTGGTCCAGACAGGGCAGAATATCAGAATCAGCCCCCGCCCCCTGTTCAATCATTACTTTACCTTGTAACACTTTGGGCGTTTGACTCACCATTGTAGCAGTCTGACTCGGTGAAGTCAATCTTCTGAGTGACGCTGAAAAGAGCAATCAGAAATTCAGTGGATTTGTGCCCCAACGTGTGCTGAAAAAGAATAAATGGAAATGACCAAAGGCTCTACCACATGATACTTGCAATCTAGAGAGAGGATCATGGAGAAGTAAACTCTTACTTCTCTGAGCCTATTTGACTTACAGTAGTGATACAAAGGAGAATTACACCTGCAATATAATACATAATTTTAGTAAGCTAGGATTGATCAGAGACCATATTTACCTTTCTTTCTCTAGTGTGTGTAACACAATGGTACCCCCAATAGTAAAAATTATGTCGTGTCTTTATGAACTGCACATAGAGGCCAGGTTGTGTTGTGCATTAACTGTGGTCTCTAATGTTAAAAATCAAAGCAGACTGAGTTAGGAATCCAAACTATTGTTGAAATCACAGAACTCCTAACTAGGGCGAACTCTCACTGAAGTCAGTGGGGGTTTCTATGGTGAGGGCCAAGTTCAGGATAGTGGCCATACACATGGGAGATAGGAAAAGATCTATCAGGGCACTTGACATATCCTCTGGGATGTAAGTGCAGGACAGCTCCTGCAGAAACATTTTCAAGTACTCTGTTTAGTCCTTTTTTATTTAATTTTTAAATCCATGTCAACTTGAAATTTTATATAACTATTTCAGAAGTTTGAACAGGTTTACAAATCACTGCCATGTAAACATCAGCAAGAAAGCATTAATCATTACGAAAATGAGCTCATCCCAGATAAGAGATTAATTCTTCATTTCTTTGAGTGTGACCACTTCCACTGGGAAGCCCCAGGAGGATTACCAAAGGATCATGTGGTAACAGATAGCCAACACTTTGTAATATGTGGTTACAAACTGCACCCCAGTACTCTCTGACTGAACATCTGCACCACATATGCATAAAATCTCTGCTTTCACCACAATTTCTCCTATATTTATCACTATTCAATCTCTCTCTATATTTTAACTAGACTGGTGCTAAGTGAAACAATACAAACATTTTCTTTTATCATAGTACAAACTGATGTTGCTGGTCTTCTTTTCCAGATCAAGTCCTCTGGGGTAATTTGTCTATCCAAATCCTTTTCCCACCGTGTCATATATGGACATTTTCCTGTTAGGAAAGTTGCCTACAAAGATTGATGTGTTATTTTTGGTTTCCTAATTGACCAGAAGTCATTGCGTTTACTAAAGTTAGCTTTCTGTATAAAATAACTTTATAGAAAAGTTGAGAGATGTTTAACTTGAAGGTACTGGTACCATGGGAGAGTTAGCCAGTTAAAGCTGGTTTTGATTGCTCAATAAGTTAGAAAAGTTTCTTTGATGAACAGCTGGCTGACTGTATGTATTCCAGGGCTCTCCCAATTCTTAAATCTCTCTGGTTTGTAATTTGAGTTAAAATCTGAATGATTTGCAATGGGGACAATAATGTATCCTATCCCGAGTTCTATTCCAAACCTATAGAGTACCCTTTGCCAAAGGATATGTACACATTTCTGGAGGGTGTGATTTTTTTAAATTAATCCATGGTAATGTAGCAATATTTACATGGCCACAATTTTCTTATTCAATAAAGACCCAGTGCTGGCTGAGTTAGTGCATCCCCAAGCCACTAACTGCTTTGAGCTGGCTGGCTTGACAATCCCGTGTAATATTTGGAAGAACTAGTCCACCCTTTTTAATGGGTCTGTACAAAGTAGCCAAACTCAGCGTTAGTGTGACAGACAGGGCAACATCCTGAGCAAACCTCACTGAATTAAGTTTATGTATCTTTGTGGGCCAGAGATTGCATGTAATTACAGAGAGAGGGGGACAACAGCCCTCCAGGAATTTAGAACAGTGGGGGTGATTTAGGCAAATTCACTCAGGTTGTAACACCTCCAGAGAGCACCTGGAGAGAGGCTCACATGTACTGGTGGAAACTGGATTCTTCAGGGACCAACCAACAAAGAAAGGACTTTTGGTTACATAGCCTGTGTTAAAACTGACCCAGGGCCTTCTTGTCTGTTTTTTTTAATCAAAAAGATCTTCTGTCCCAGGCGGGCCCCTAATCCTTCCTGGGAAGGGCTGGAAGGACTTGGCCCAGTCTGTGCTCTTGTTCTGAGGAAAAGGGGTTATGAACGAACCTCTTGGTAGGGTTTGAAGGACTGTTCACAGGCCAGCGCCCTTGTTGGAGTCGGGGTGATATGGGGGGAGGGATAGCTCAGTGGTTTGAGCATTGGCCTGCTAAACCCAGGGTTGTGAGTTCAATCCTTGAGGGGGCCACTTAGGGATCTGGGGCAAAATTGGTCCTGCTAGTGAAGGCAGGGGGCTGGACTCGATGACCCTTTGGGGTCCCTTCCAGCTCTATGAGATAGGTATATATTATTATTATTAGGTATGTAGAGTCTTTTATTGTTTTTAATATGTATTCTTTGTAGTGCTTTTACCTGAAGAATAAATGTACTTGCTTAGAAAGAGCTGTGTGGTAACTAAACTGTGTCAATTACTGTTTATCATCTCTGAGGAGAAATGTAAAGCAAGCCTCCTTAGGCACTCTGATTTTGCTAGGGAATTCACAGTATAGGCAGGGAACTGTGCAGGCTGGAGATACCTGCTCAGGAGGAAGAGAGATGTAGGTCTCCACCCAAGAGAGGCAACGGCTGGGGAGCCAGAAGCTTAGGAGTAGGTGCCCCTTGCTGGACCACAGAGGGGGAATACACGTGCAGATGCCATGCACTATGACACTTGGTCTTTTCTTATTACACATAAATTCTAACAACATTCTCTGTACCCCTGCTAGTGTTCTATCTCAGACAACTGTAGGAAGATTTTGAAACAAGGAAGATATCCTTTGCAAAGTATTCATTTTGTCTGTGGATATTTTTATTTTCTTCATAGCCAAGAAATTGCATACTTCTCCCACCAATCAAAATATTTTTTTATTTGCTGAAATAGAGGTTTGACATCTAAATCATAGAGCCTGAGCTTGAGATTTTAATTCCCAGGTATCTTACAGAACCTGTTGCCCATTTGTATCCAAATGTTTTCTGGAGGGATGATTCTTCCAAGTGTGGCAAACTCATCGCTAGTATTTAAGATTTAGCATAATTTACTTGAAAGACAGATGCTCTCCTGAAGTCATGGATTTCTTTGATACTAATTTTAGAGAAATGCTCAGGTCAGATAAAAAAAATCATATAATTGCCAAACAAAGCGATTTTCTTATGTGTTCCTGCAAGCTTTATTCCTGTGATGATAGAGTAATTATTCCTTATCCTCTGCAGAACACTCCATGGTCAATGCAAAAAGCAAAGGCAACAATGACATCTCTCCTGTGCAATTCAAAAGGGAGAGATTTAACTTCACTGGCTTCTGAACCTATTGAAGAGGCAGGTGGGCTCAAGCCCACCTGCATCTGAAGGCTCCTCCTGCAGCATAAGGGGAGGAGGTACTGGACCCAGGATTCAAACAATTACAGGGGACACGGGCATCTGCAGCTGCTGTTAGGCTGTGTGATATGGTGTACTCCCCACACAAGCCCAATCAGCCCATTAAGCTGCAAATGGGGAAGATGTAATCGGTGTGGAGGGCACTAATGAGGAGGAAGCTCACCTGTGAGGGAACAAGCAGTGCTTCTATAAAGGCAGGAGGGAGAAAGCCTCCAGTCCCCCTCCCTGAGGCGAGAGAAAAACCCTTGAGAAAAGAGATAGGAACCTAGGAGAGAAGGTTTACCTAGTAGGCCTAAGAGAGAGGGGTCTGACTAGGAAAGCTGGAGAATGAAAAGCTTGGAGAAGCACGGTAGGAAGTAGTCCAGACCTTAGATGTAGCTACAGACCGTAACTGCTCGCTATAGGGCGCTGGACTGGAGCCTTGCGTAGAGGGTAGGCCTGGGTTCCCCTACCAACCACTGCAGAGTGGTACGGCTAAGGGCAGCGAACGGGAAGACTGCCTGAGTCACTGTGGGAGTGACCTAATCAGGGCAGTGGGTGTGAGGACTGCCTGACGCTGCTTGTGCAGAGAGACTTGGAAAGATTCCCCTGGAAGTCACAAAGCAGCCATACTGCAGCTCCATGAGTAGGAGACCTGCAATGGTGGAAGAGAAGAAAGGGGGCATGGGACTGGGCGGAGTTAATCCCCAGAATCGCCTGAAGGAGGCACCAGCCAGCAATGAGTAGAGCACCCCGTGACAAGCTAGTATAAAGAGCAACCATCTCTTCAAGGAACTGGGGGCCAAATGTCCATATGGGACGTGAATTTAAACATGGAGTTCCACTCTATGCTATCAAAAGTTTTCTCTCCAGCAAGTAATAACAAAGGAAATGGATTTCTTTTTCATCTGGCACTAGGAATACAATCAATTAAAATCTTTGTTATATGATTCAGCACAGCTCAATGAGGTTAGGTCTTTTCCAGACTCACTTTAAATCAAAAAATAAAATACCAAAAACAGCATATAATTCAGTTCTCAAACTACCGTGATTTGTTGAACCATAAACAGCTATACTCTCCCCATGAATATGTGGGCTACTTCTCCTCTTGCAATGTAGAGGTGCTCTCTCCACCTAGAGTACATCAACACTCACCCTTAGAGACAGATTACCATCTGATCTTTTTGAGTTACTCATGGGTATACAAAACAGCTAAGGGCCCCTTTCCATCCCCTCCATCCCTGAGACCGCTACCCAGCCACCCACTCGCCCCTTATTATCCTTTATTTTCTCTATATTTTAAGATCCAGAACACAGCGATCAGTTATGATCACTCCACTTAAACTTAATACAACTTTCTTTACAACATTAACATGCCGATCAGCTATTTGTTCTTGATGACTCCCAAGAAGTCTTTTCTGGTTAATGATTAGGTTACTTCTCAGGTATCTGAGTCCTCTTGTTCAGCTTTACTTCTGCCATTGCGAATATGTTCTCTAGTCTTTCACCTTTTCTTTTCCTGCCTGCCTTTGCTGGAGTTGTGCTGTCAGCCTTCCCCCTCCCCCAGCAACCTCTGGAGTATCCTCGTGTGTGTCTGAGATTTGGATTTCTATCCCAAACAACCTGAGTCTATTTCCCCCCTGTTTAAAACTGTTGACGGTGTAATACCAATTCTAGAAGCAAATGAGTATGTAAATGGGAATCCTGATCTACTGTGGATTTCTGCCCATCTGACTGCTGCTGTAATTTCCCCTATCTCTAGTCTTGTCTCTTTTAAAGTTAGGGCAGTAAGGTCTTGGGGGAATTGCAGATTCTGGCCTTTGAGGGTAAGCTCTGGAAACTTTCTGATGTTTTTCATAATTAAATCTTTGTTGATAAAGATGAAACTTCACAATCAGATCTCTGGATCTGTTATGAGGCACAAGCTGATGGAATAGGATTCTATGTGCTCTTTCCACTTTCACCACCTCCAGAGAGCTCAGATTTAACAACTTGACATACCTGATTGGGTTTCCTCCTTCAGCATTTTCAGGCAGAACCTTAATTTCTAACCTTTTCTCCTCACTGTCTTCTATATCATTACATCTTTGTCTCTCTCTACTCCAGTAGTGCCATGTGATTCTGCAGCGTGTGCACGCTCTCTCTCTCTCAATTGTTTCTCCTAAGTCAGTTTCTAACACAGGGACTCAACCTTCAAAGTCAGTAACTTCCTTCTTTTTGCTAGACTCTTGAACATCATTTCTCAGAACATTAAACTCAGAGATTCACTTCTGAGGTCCACCTTGGTGTGACCATTTGGCTCTTTGGCCTTATTATTCCTGCCTGTTTTGTGAGGACATGCCCTCACTTGCAGTCAGAGAGACCACCTTTCTCAGTAAGGTTTTTTTTATTTTTAATGTTTGGATTTGTTTTGAGGAATCCATCCTCTGGAACCCTGTGCTCCACTTTCTTGATCAGGGTTATTTGGTGTAGAAGGTTGATGGAGGCAAATTGTCATTCTCTGAGATCAGGCTTCAGACAGCCATCTTAGTCTGGTCCCCTGCTCTCCCGTCACCTTGTCCCATTCCTGACACAGTTCCATTTTGATATCACATCCTCACATTTAAAACAAGGTTTTAAAATCTTGCTATACATAGGGAGGAGTATGGAACACAATATCCCCAACGTGCTGTCAAATGCACAAAGTAAACAGACTGGAAATAATAGGTCTGTAACTTCCTTCAGTTCTAGTAAGCTGAAGTGCTGCTTGTAGCTAGAAAAGTCGGTGTCCCTTTAAATGGCTCAGTTCTCTGGCTGCAGCTCTTAGCACATGGAAACTGCAGAACACAGGAGGACCAGATTTGGCAGAACCATTCCATATTTGTTAACATTCTGCAGCCACAACAGAGATTCCAAATTGTCATAACAAGCTACTAACCCCCCTCCTTTTCTTGATAGGGCCCAAATAGCTTAACACCTCCATGCAGGACAGAGATGGAATGATATGAAAAAAGGCAGAATCACAGCATTCTCTCCGGAAGAATACATAAATAAAACAATGACACTGAAATGCATATCCTCTAGACCAGTGGTCCCCAACGCGGTGCCCATGGGTTCCATGGCGCCCGCCAGGGCATTTATATGCGCCTGCCTAGTGCCCAGCAGGGGAGAGAAGCCCCGGCCCTGCGCCTGACGGGGACAGAGAACTCAGGCTGCGGGCGCGGTGTTCTCTGTTCCCAGCAGGCGCGGGGCCCGCCTAGTGCCCAACAGGGGAGAGAAGCCGGGGCCCCGCGCCTGCTGGGGACAGAGTACTCCGGGGCTGCGGGCACCGGTGTTCTCTGTCCTCGCGGCTTCTCTCCGGATTCATATATTATGTAATATTAAATATGATGGTTTTCGTATTGTTTAATGTACAAATACAAAATAAGCCTTGAAAAATTGTTGGCGCCCGCCATAGTCTTCTGAAAACATGAATGTGCTACTGGCCACAAAAAGGTTGGGGACCACTGGTCTAGACCAGGGATCACACAACATGCATGTGGGAGGGACAGAATTTTACTGACCTTCTCTCCATTTTATTGACCTAGTTGTGTTCAATGCATTAAATGCTGCTCTTGGGGCCCTGGGGGAAATAAATTGGACATAATGTGAGAAGGGAGCTGGTTGGCTGAAGCCAAGTGGAGTGGTTCTTTTATTATTCATAGTCCACATCCCTGAGGGATCATGAAGTGACCTACCATGTCCCTCCCAGCCCCAGTAGCTAGGGCTGTGCTTAAACTGCATCTCCTTTGACGAAGTCTGAATCAGCTGTCAGCTAGAAAACATGGTCATCTCTAATAGGGACAGAGAAGACAGGCATCAGACAATCAGAGAGGGGTAATTTTATTGTGGTTATTTCTGTACTTTGCCTTCTAATTCCCTGCTGGGAGCAAAGGCACCATTAAAGAATTTCTGCTCCTTGGGCACAGTTGGAAGGAGAAAAAAAATGCTGAATAACTGCAAATAACTGAAGCTGCTAGTTTTGGAATTGGAAGCTTTGTGGGATGTCAAAGCGACATTAATATGTAAGTGTAAGATTTATTATTGATGTTGCAGTATTTCTTAGAGACCCCAGTCGTGGGCCAGGACCCCATTGTGCTAGATGCTGTACAAACGGAATAAAAGACACTCCCTGCTCCAAGGCACTTCTAATCTAAGCATGAGACAAGAAATGAATAGAACAGATGGGATGGGATGGTTCCTGGGGGTACCAAGAGTTATGAGGTACCTCACTACAACCTGCCCTTAGTGTGAGGAAGCCTTGTCCCTATCTTCTATGGGCCAGGTCCCTGACTCCTTCGGGCATGGGCAACACAAGCACTCCCCTCTCAGATTATGCAGGCTCTGCTGTCCCTCTGCAGGTTAGCGATTGGCATGCTTCAATCCTCACTCCCTCTAAGCATCCCCGTGGAGCGTCCAGCCCGTTTCACTGGACACTCTCAGCATTCACAGATTTGTTGCTTTCAAAGGAATAGTACACCCTAGTTTACCAGTTTCACTTAAGATTACTGCTCTGCTTATCACACAGCACTTAGATATATTGATAGTGAAAACTTGTATGAGTTTATTTAACAAAGTATAGAGATTTGAGAAGAAGCAAGCAAAAGTAATGGAAATAAATGGTTCAATGTAAAATAAAACCATAAGATGAATTTTATGCATTTTAGAACCTAGACTTGATTAACAAGATATTCTCCTAATACAGGATAGCTCACCAGCACTGTGATCACCAGGCCAGTGACTGGCTGTGATCCCTCTTTCCTGAGACATAACTCACTGTCAGCTTGTCTCCTCAGTGAAAGGATACTGTGTCTCTTTGCAACCCCAAATACATCAAAGCAGTCTCTTGAGCTTTATTCATAACCCAGGCACCTCTTGCTGTGTGCTTCTTCCTGGAGATTTTGCAATGTTGATTAGTTGGTGGCTGCATATGCAAATAGGCTTACATTGTGAGAGAGACAATGCACAAAGTCAAGACAAAGAGACTACATCTACAGCCCCCTGTCTGAACAGAACCTGAGGTGTATCACCTTCTTTTAATTTCAAGGCTTTAAGAACATAATTTCCAGTGTAGGTACATAACTTCTTAAATATTATCTATACATACAGTTTGCAATGATTATGATAAACACTGGGCTATTGGCTCTCAATAGAGACCTTACATGCCACCCTTTGGTGAATTATTGTGCATAGATATGACCCAGGGGATCCCTGTAAAACTCTATGCCCACCTGTGCCCTCTGCCATTTGACACAAAGAAGTTCTTGGATCACAAGGAGCGTAAGTTCAGAGAAAGCTGCGCACATGCTTAGTGCAACAATGCAAAATTTCACAGGTTGAGAAATACTTCCCACAGTCTAGATACCTTGTACAAATACACAATCAAGTGTCTTGGATTCTGAGGCTGCTAACTGCCAATAGCTTTCTGGAAGGTGCAATAGCTTGGGGAAGCAAATGTAGGGAGATGGAATCCAAAATTAGTGTTAGATCAGCAGGACTCATGCTAGTTTATAAGTGGAGGCAGTGCTTTACTTTTAAACGTTTGTGTGTCAGACAATACACTCACTGAGGCATAACACTGTCACCAGCACATGATTTATAGCATGTGGTTATGCCTTTGAAGATTACAATCTGTGCTAGTCCCCTTAAAGCAGGCTATCTTTTTCTGAAGGAATCAAGGTAAGAAGCTCTGTGTGTAGCACTACCCAGGTTTAGTTTGTTTCCTGAAGAGCAGTCAGAGAATTTTACTGCAAAACACTATTTAGAAAAGACTTTGGAGCTGTGATGGGGCAGCTAAAGAAGAGGAAGCTGGATGCAGAGACTTGAGTTCTGGAGATGCCATTTATTCAAGAACTAATTACAACAGAGGCCTCCTACTGCACAAGTCCTAAGGAAGAAAAGTTTCCTATAGCAAGAGCAGCCATCTGATTGCCTAAATTCTTCAGGCTTTGAGTGCCTTCTCTGCTTCTAAAAATTCTCCCCAAGCGATCTGGATACTTGCTGCCTATGAACCAAATTATGAGCCCCTTATGTTCCTTAGTGAGCAGTTACTCACATGATTATTCCCATTTAAGTCCATGGGCTACTTGTTCTTGATCACTGACATCTGTCCTGATCTGGGAACTCCTTATATCAAGCTGTTGGTATTATAAATTATATGCTAGGATGAGCTGCTTAAGGAAACAGTATAATGGAAATGAGGGGAAACACAATTTAAAATATTGTTGATATATTTTGGTATCAGTAAAAGGCCACCTGGTAATTAGCATAAATAGACATGTTAGCATAAGTGTTTGATCTAGGTTATAAAGTTACAGGGGCTTTTTTACAATATGTAGTTTGTGATAAACAACCCACAAGAGAACAAAGACAATCTTGAAATAATGGATTTCTAGGGGATTTGGGGGTACATGTAACCCTGAGGTCAACAACACATGAATGCAATTTGAAATATTGGGAAATATATTTTGATGCAAGTAGCTTATGTCAACCGTCAGAACCGCAATTATGATTCCCCAGAATACCACTCCTGGACCAGGGCCAGGAGGCAATCTACATATGGTCACCAGACATGCAAGCGTGCGGGCTAAGGGGTATAAAATAAGGTGTATGTTCAATCTCTAGTAGGCACATCAAGGTGATGGGATGGTGGAAGCCTGGACCATCACATCCCACTTATGATATTCTTCAGTGTTTCTTGTATTTTTGTATCCAACAGTCTCTGTGAGGTTGTATGTCAGTCAACACAAAATGTACCAACCCTCAGTTTCTCTGCTTAATATCCAAATAGTTCCAAAATTCTCACGTTTCTATATGTCTCACCATTCCCATTCTTAATAATATATTTATGTAGCCAAAATAACCTGTTATCAGTGACTAGTGCCACTTGCATGCAGCCTTGTCTCCATTCATCCCAAACTTTTCATCCCCCAGGCTATACTATGTTAGTAACTGATCACCATTGTGGATAGTTGGTCTACTACTCTATAGCCCTCTGAAAGCTCATCAGCATTTTCCCATGGAGCTCCAGCAGACAACTTGGGTCTGGTGACTGGACTGCTTCTAGCTGCAGGAGCAGGTTGCTGCATCCTGCTGAAGTATTTGCAGGAAAATCTGTCTATATAAGACAAGGCTGTAATCCCCTGCAGGCTAAATGGAATGTGATGTCTATCCACAATGACACAAAACTGCACTAACTTAACAAGTACAAGACTGCCTACTTTGGTAGCTACATTTTGTAACAAAATAATGTGCACACCGATAATTTATGAAGATGTAATTTTGTTTGTAGGTTCTGATGATGTAAACCACAAGATTGATAGCCCCAGCACCTGTTTCAGTCAACTAATCCCCCACACCTTTGTGCTGACATTATCTTTACTTGCTGTGTCATCTGTATAAATTGGTAAGCGCCTCTGGCCAGGAACCTTGTCTCATTTTCTCCCTCAGCACTGTATAAATAGCAAGTACAGGTTGTGAACACACAGTCCTGTGCTCATTATTGCATCTGCCTTTGCTCATTTAGGAGTCTCTCTTTCAGGACAGAGCTGCCCTGCTTTTCAAGGGGCAGCTGCTTTTATGCAACTCAGCCTAGTGCATCTGCACTCCCAGCTGTCACTATGGTAACCCAAATCCATGGGGAAGCTGAAATGTGTTGCTTGGCAACAGGCTCTTGACTGCAGCTGCTGCTTCATTCCATTGAAATGATGGGAGAATTGGGACTTGTTGGAATCTGAGTTTTTACCTGGGGGATGAAAAGTCAGGGATGAATGGAGACAGACAAGTGCGAGCAGGGCAGGAATGGATAGAAACGTAGATGTACAGACATTTAACCATCATAAAATCTTTGGAATGAAGGACTCCATTTGGCTACTACCTCAGCTTTGCCAGCATCCACACCAAGGCACTACTCTGAATGAGACACCACATCACATTTCCCCCCTTATTTATATGCCTTTGTTTTACTCTTACAGGTTAGCTGAATACATAAATACTCCAGTCTGGATGTATTTAATCAATGTTTTTACTTCCAGGCTTTCACTTTTGCTCTGGGCCTATTGATGCAGCACCCTCTTTCAATACAGATTCACTTGTAGTTGGCTACTTTTCAGAAGCATTTTAAATTAACTTGGAGCTGGTGGGGGTGCTGATGTGACAGCTCGAGAGTGATAACAGCTTATCCACACAACCAATACAGTACTGGGGATCTGGGAGAGAGTTTAAGGAGGTAGTGCAANGGCGGGGGTGTGGATAGGGGTTGGGGCGGTCAGAGGGCGGGGAACAGGGGAGTTGAATGGGGGCAGGGGTCCCAGGGGGGCAGTCAGGAAGGAGAGGGGGGGTTGGATGGGGCGGTGGGGGGCAGTCAGGGGACAGGGAGAAGGGGTGGTTGGATGGGTCAGAGGTCCTGGGGGGGGCAGTCAGGAATGAGAGGAGGGGTTGGATGGGGCAATGGGGGGCAGTAAGGGGCGGGAGTTCCAGGGGGGGTCAGGGGAAAGGGAGCAGGGGGGGTGGATGGGGCAGGAGTCCTGGGGGAGGGGCCGTCAGGGGGCGAGAAGCAGGGAGGGGTGGGGGGCGGGCCACGCCTGGCTGTTTGGGGAGGCACAGCCTCCCCTAACTGACCCTCCATACAATTTCCGAAACCCGATGCGGCCCTCAGGCCAAAAATTTTGCCCGTCCCTGCTCTAAAGAGGAAAAAACAGATATTGATTAAAAGATGTATCCAATTGTTTGACTACAACTCAAGGCTTGTTCTCAAAATTTTTCAAGAGATCAAATAACCAAACTTACTGTCTAAAGACTAAACAGTACAATATAAAAAGAAACATACATCCACTCATCCACCCCATCAGTTTGTAACGTGGTGTTGTTTTGTTCTGTACTTTTCCTCTTTCTGTGTTGGATACCACACTCCAAGCTGTTTGAGCATAGTGGTATACCCCACCATTCATGTATCTTGGCATTAACAGGTTCCTATTTTCTAATGCCAAAGCTGACTTCAGTTTTGCAAAGTGTTGTGGCATACTTGACACGGGTGAACAGAACTGTGTGAAGAGCATAATACATTGTTAACATTAACTTCAACTCTATATAACGTACTGAAGTTTATAACCGTGTACACGTAATACCCATTAATGTGGTGTATACTACACCTATCATAGGTATGGGCTAAGTCACCCATGTGTCATTTGACGATAACATCAGGGTGACACCTTTGCCAAATTAACATGAAGCAGAGGCAACAGAATTTGAGACTTATCCTGTTTTACCAAACTGTGTTAGTGGTAATATAATAATTAAGGTAATTTAAAACTATTACCACGTAAAGTGGAATAGGGATTAACATTGTGGGTTGAACTATAGTATGTACAAGAGAAGAAAATTTTTTACCACACAATACTATCCATTCATATTATAGGTCACTCTTACTGCTGACCAATGCCACTTGGTAAGTTTTACAGGGCAGGAGATAGTAGATGCTAATGTTCCTGCCTCAATATATACTCCTGAGGGAATACTGCACTAAAAAAATAAAACTTCTGCACACATTTAAAATTCCGCACATTTTGTCAGTAAATAAATGTGAAGGCTCCAGCACGGTATCAGGGAGCACAGGCCACTCACTGTACAGAGGTGGGAGATCACCCTGCAGCCCCAGCCCCCCGGACACAGACTCAGTAGTGGGGCTGCAGCTGACCCTGACACAGCGCAAGGGCTGGGCCTGCCCCAGAAACACCCCAGGGCCCTGCCCCTCCATGCCAGGAGCATCAAGATAGCAAGCGAGAGAGTCTTGCATGCACGCCCAGCCCTGGTCCCCTATTCAGGTGTGGGGCAAGCAGGCTTAGCCCAGCGGATCCAAGTGTGGAGGGGCTTAGTGTGGGGTGAGAGGGTTCTGTGTGGGGTAATCTGGGTGCAGGTGGCTTGGTGGGGTGTGTGTATGTGAGTGTGTGTGAAAGAGAGAGAGAGAGAGAGAGAGAGAGATCTGGATGCACAGGGCTTGTTGGGGGGTGGGGTCCCAGGTGCAGGGGCCATGGGACTCAGCAGAGAGATCCAGGTGCTGGGGGAGTGGGGCTTGGTGGGGTGGGGGTTTGAGTGCAGGGGGCTAAGTGGGGGATGGTCTGGGTGCAGGGGTGGGGCTTGGCAGGGGGCTCAGTGGGGTGGTTCTGGGTGTGGGGGGGAGGCTTGGCAAGAGGTCTGGGTGGGGGGGGGAAGGAGTACAGGGGTTGGGTGCAGGGGAGAAGCTCCCCATACACAGACCCCTCCCTCCCTCTGTGGCTGAAGAGCGATGGGAACAGGAAGCATGGTGTGTGCACATGCAGAGCTTCCTGCAGGTGGGAAGGTTTCTGAGGGTGGGTCTGACCTGGTCTTAGCTGCTCCTTGCAGTGGAAGAGGAAGTCCCATCCTCCCTAGCCCAGCTGACACTATCAGCTGAGCCCAGCATAGGGTAAAAGCCACCAGCTGGGGCATCCCATCCCATCCCTGCCCCTCCCCCTATAGTGATTTGCCTCTCTGCCAGGTACTCTGGGCACCCAAAACAATCTGTCCATGCTGCTGGGGAGGGGCAGGTGACCGCTTTTGCAGCTTCCCTTTACTTCCCCGTCAGAAGGCATTTTTCTGTAGGGAAGCAAAGAAATGTGTGGAGGAAATGAATTCTGTGCATGTGCAGTGGCGCAGAATTCCCCCGAGGAGTAAATATACAGGTACAGACCTACACAGCAGCACACTCAAATCACAATTTCAAAAACATATTTACATATGTATAGATATCCCTTAATAGAACAAGAAGTCATGTGCAGTGCCCTTCACATCTGCGTTGCTAAGGGATGCATCAGTAGCTGAGGTAGATCCAGACATTCCTTGTACATGCTGTCTTCCAGGTAACCTACTGATTGGACAGTAGCCAACTTATCAAATATTGCAGCATCAGGATCCACTATAGGCAGAGAGACCAGAAAAGAAATATATATTGCGCCCAACACTAAGCATGATTGTTTTGGAAAGGATGTACCTCTATTAGGATGTGGGGTCACTGACCCCAAATTACGTATTGAACTAAGTGGAATTTGTTTTGAATTAACAGACTGACAATTTACAACAACCTTTGTTATACACTGAGGATAAGCAATTTTACTAAATCATATTATTAAGTTCAGGCAATTTCCCATTTTCAATATTCCCTAATGAACTGGTTATGGTAGTTAACACAACTCCCAAGAACAGTGCAAATAATTTCTCTACCTACATAATTTTTCCTTGCTTTATTATTTTCTGTGATTTATTCATTAATTTTTACTAGTTTGGCTCAACTGCATAGGAATACTATGCAGCCTATACTTTTCCTCAGTAGCTATGCCCTGAATGCCATGAATTATGGGTTGAGACTGTTTTCGCTGCCTGATGCTCAAAATTGTTAGTGTTTTTATATTTTCCATAGCAGCTCTGTTCCATAATAGACGTTCCAGATCCAAATAATCCTTAAATGGAATCACTAATTCCATCTAAATATTGGTGTCTCCTAGTTTGAAAGACAGCAGGCTGCAGTGTCTCTTGCTCAGCCACTGAGTCTCATGTACATTCCTGATAAGATGCTATTCTAGTAACAAAGTAGTATACAACAATACATTTGCTTTTACCCAAGGAACAAATTTACCCATATTCCAATGAGGTATATGCATAAACTAACTTTGCTTAATAATATCAGCTTAAATTGAGTTAGACCTGGTCTGGCCAATGTCTCTATAGTCAATTGTGTACTCAATTGTCCATATACGGTAGGCTGAAGTATAGTTGACCAGTCTGTTATTTATAAAGGACCT
The DNA here is from genome assembly GCA_003942145.1 of Platysternon megacephalum. NCBI lineage: Eukaryota > Metazoa > Chordata > Testudines > Platysternidae > Platysternon > Platysternon megacephalum. The sequence goes on along the minus strand of QXTE01000030.1, from coordinate 13,199,970 downwards.
TATCTTTTCTTTTTCCAAATACCTGGAGGTTTCTTCATTGTGCACTGATATATTCTGGTGTCTCCAGTCTGTGGGATGCACCCTTAAACAGCTTAAGTTGGTTAACATAATACACTTCACTTTTTTCCCCTCCGTAATCTTAATTTATCCACAGATGAGATCAGTTTGTTCACAATGTGTTGGGGACCAAGCCATCTATGACACAGCATATGACAGAACCATGACCTGGTTTTCTACTCTTTAATTATTCTCCTTTTACTCCTTTGTTAAAATACATTTTTTCTTTTTGTTTTGAATTTCTTAATTCTTTAGCACAAATATTCCTGTTTTTATTCTTTTGCATAGACATTTATTTGTACTTCTTTAATGTGTGCATTAATAAATACAGTGGTTGGCTGTGAGCACATCTTAGCAATCTTCTGTGAGAAGAGGTATAGCTCTATCTTCTGACCACTCTGTTTAGCAACAGAACTTTTACCCAAGATTTTTAAGAGTTAATTTGCTTGCTATAGCAATTAAACTTATTAAATATTTGAAAGCACAAACTTTAACAACTAATTTTTTTTTAACACAATACCAAATAAAATAGTATTAAAATTAAAGCAAAAGTAAGTTTAAATGGATGTTTATGCAAACACTGAGGGTAATAAACTTTCACGACATTTGGACTATGTCTACACTATAGAGTTTTGTCAACAAAACTTATGCCATTTTAATTGAAGTGCTTTAATTAAACCATTTTTCATGTCCACACTATGCTCCTTGTGTTGGCAGAGTGCATCCACAATAGCAGCTCTTGTATCGATATAGAGAGCAGTGCACTGTGGGTAGCTATCTCACTGTGCAACTGGCTGCAAGGTGCTTTGGGAAGGGTTTGCAATGCCTCATGGGGCAAGTACAGCATCACATGATGCAGGTTTCTCAATCCCATCCTTCCAGGGGCATCCTACTAGATTGCCAGCCACTTTTCAATTGAAGTGTGGTGGGGATGGGAAGTGAGTGAGTGAGTGAGTGAGAGTGTGTGTGTGTGAGTGTGAGAGAGAGAGAGAAACAAAGTGTGTGTTGGGGGAAAATGTGTCAGCTTGCTGTCTCTATGTTCAGACAGCAGCCTGAGCAACCAAACCTGAGGCAGGGGGATGGGGACACTCCCGCACATCAGCCTCCAGCTCTGCACAGCACAGCAGTCGTCCCCCCCCTCCCGCAGTGGCTGCGTTCCTAGTGCTGTGGAGAGCAGGATTCCATATTAATTGTTCTGTGATTCCCTCCAAGTTCTCCCACAGCCTCCTCAGCTACCAAGAGCAGCATCCTGAGCAGCTCTGTGAGCTCTTCATGCTGAGGAATATCAAAGCTTCCCAGAGCTTTCAAAGGGGAGGGGAGCATGCCTGCATAGCTAGATGCAGGGGAGCAGAGTTCAAAACAGTGAGCAGAGCGGTCACGGTGGGCATTGTGGGATACTGGGGAAGGCCAGTTATGGCACTATAAGGAGCACTAGTGTGTACACTGACACTCTGTCGCTTTAATTTTGCCACAAAAAGCTCCATGTCTCCCGTCGAGGTGGTTTTGTTTTGCCACCAAAAGTAGCTTTGTAATGTGTACACCTCCACTGTTTTGTGGGCAAAAGCTGCCTTTTGCCAACAAAACTGTGTAGTGAGACAAGGCCTTGCTTGTGTTTGCGAGACAAAAGTAACCTGTTGAAATCTGTTTGATTAGCTTTAACATTTTGTAACATAACCAGACATCATATATAAGTACGTTATAGCCAAAATGTTTTAAAATAGCTATTTTAATATTTAAAGATGGAAACAAGTTTATAAAAACCTAAAAAAGTTAAGATTTTATTACCTTTGCATTAATGTGCAACTGAATTATTTACTGAGGCAGAAATATATGTACGCATATTTATAACTGAGGCCTTTGAGTTTAGCAAAAAATTCCACAACTGGTATTATGGTGGTTATGACCCAACCATAATATTAACAGTATGGTGGAACTAATGTTTAAAAAAACTGAGTGCAAAATTGATTTTTGTTGCAACAAAAAAGTAAAAACAAAATATTCACAGGACTCACAAACAGGACAACATACATAAGCTTACAATTGAAGATGAATGGTGCCTATTGCATTTATAACTCTACAAGATAAGGCATTAAGGGCTTAAAGTTATTAAGACAATACATTTTACAAAACAGTTAAACAAAAGAATTAAACATTTAATTAGCAGGATTGTTACCTTTTTACTTCACTGTATTAATTTAATTAACTTAAGATAAAGTAAATAAACTAAGAACACTACTATATAGAAATAAGAACAACCCACGTTTCATATATTGGTTAGTGCAGGTTGCCAAGCAACAAAAATGCTAACTATCTTCAAGAAAGTCACAAGTCTCTTTAGCTATTGGATTGCTGAAGCATTAATTATTAACCTTACTGGATTTATTTAAAGTAAAATTTTTACCCTAAACATTTTGATTAATTTTGTTTCTTTCCCACTTGCTCTGTCTCTGTAACTATAACTGAAGCAGGAAACAATGTAGGAATGGAGGGAGACATGAGCGAAGGGAGATTAATTAAGATTGTGAGAGATTTTAAAGTACAGGCATCCGCAGTGAGTTTGAGTTTAGTAATCTGAGCCAAATGAGGCATACAAGAAAAAAATGGAAAGGGGATGGCTTTGAAGGAGAAAGGACAAAGGAAAAACTTGACCCGTATGTAAAAATATTAGAGAAGGAAGGTTATATTATTAGCTCTGAGAGGGGAGTGGGGTTTAGTGGAAGGGGGAGGGAAGAGAGGACCGAGAACCAGGACATCTGGTTTTTATCCCAGCTCTGGAAGGAGAATGGGGGTTTCTGTCTGTTCCCACAGAACCTGAATTTGTTCCCCAAGTGCCCGTTGCTTTTGTCTGCACTCCAAATGGATTATAGGAGTGCCCTTCCTCGCTAGAGTTAACTGCTTCTGGGCCACTCCACACATGTTTAATATTTTTAGTTTGTCTTTGCCAACCTAACTTCTGTCTCTCTTGCTGGCTGCACACTGCCAATCTCCTAGCCTTCCCTGCATTTCTTGTGAACTGTAAGCAAAACGGGTATTTACAGATGCCTATACCTTCCATTGGCTTTTTAAATTTCTTATTTTGATTCTTTTAGTTCCTTGATTTGTTTCCTTATTTCACTTTTACTTCACATAATGAATCCCAGGGTTGTTTTTGTGCCTCATGTCCTGCTCCCAAATTTAGGTACATATTTTCTTACAAAAGATGTGCGAAATAATTTATTATTATTTTTTGGCCATCATTACTCTTAATTTGTGGGCTTTGGTGTTTCACAGTTTTAACCTTTGCTGTATCTGGGCATTTTGCCGAGAAAATGTTTCACTGCAATGTAGTCTTAAAATATGGCTCTATGCCCAGAAAAGCAGTTTGCTTTTATTATTTTCTGTTAGCCAGTTATTTAAGGCATTTCACTAAAGCAGCACTTATTATAGATTTCCCCAGTGCCCAGGCTAGCCTGCTACAAGTGTACTTAGGATCCATAACCCCTAAAGTCCAACCTCTATAACAGACGTGGCCAAACTTACTAACCCTGTGGGCCACATACAATAATCTTCAGAAGTTTGAGAGCTCCTAGCCATGCCACCCTGCTGCAGGGCAGAAGCCCAAACCCCTCCCCCAAGTCTGGTAGTCAGATAATGAGGGGGGAGCTCTGCGAGCTGCACTTTAACTGAAAAAGAGCCCGGGTTGGCCACACCTGCTCTATAAGATTTACTATCCAAAATCCAGATGGGTAGGTTGCGACCCCATGCCAAATCGCGTTGACTTAATACTTGGCTAATGGCTCTGGGCTGGCTCACCAATTGAGCAAAAAGGTGTAGTCAACCATTTGACTAGGCTCACCAGTTTATTCTTAAAATTGTTCAAGACCAAATAACTGAATTTAGCCAAACTTATTTCAAAACAAAACAGTACAATATGGAAAGGAAACCGATACCTTCCTTCCAGAAAGCAAATTCTCAGTGTGTTCACCTCACAGAAGGTACTATCCCTAACATATGTATTGGCTAACACAGCCAAAGGATGGGGAAAGGGATAGGACGTAAAAGCAGAGTCAGAACGATGGGTAAGGCTACCATTTAGTCATGGCGGTCACGGCAGTCACAAATTCCATGATTTTACCGGACCTCTGAGATTTCTTCAGCTTCAGCTGTCAGCAGCTGAAGCCGTGGCTGGAGCCATGGCAGGGGCCATGTGCCCCATGCCGGGGGCTGCCACCGTGGCCACGCGCCCCATGTAGCCGCACGGCTTGTGCCAGGGGCCGCCACCGGGGCCGCGTGCCCCTGCCCTCCGGTGGGGGCTGCAGCTGGGGCTGTGCGCCTCTGCCCCGGCTTGTATGGTTATTTTTAGTAAAAGTCACGGGCTCCGTGGATTTTTGTTTGTTACCCGTGACCTGTCCGTGACTTTTACTAAAAATAATTGTGACAAAATCTTAGTCTTAGTGATGGGTCCTAGTTCCCCTGCAGAGCAGCCACGGATGTCACCCCTGTACACGGGCCATCGGGAGAGCAGTGGTGGCCCCAACTATGTCCCACCTGTGCCCTATATTACCCCCTTCCCTCAAAGCTGCAATACCTGCTGAAGCTGCTCCTTGCATTTGCGACTGCCAGGTAGAATTTCTATAGCACCTAGGGATCACTTCTGTTGAATTTTTTTCCTCTCCAAGTCCATGTGGCTATGGGAAGGGGGGATACCCCCCATGGGTCTTACTGCTGAAGGGGAGTGGGATGGTGTTATCTTCTCTATAGTCTTACAGCAGAGACCATAAATTGTAACACCTTTTTGGGTGATGAAGACTGCATGGCACTCCCATCATAGCCTTAGTGCCACTCCTTAGCTGCCCAGAGGGCTCATCACTGGATAATTCAAGCCATTCCCTCTCCACAGAAGCTAAGTACCCTATTTAAGGGGAATGAGAAATCAGCATGCTGAAATCATTATCTTATTAATTACAAACATCAAAATTAGAAGTATAGATATTAAAGTTAAAAAAACAACAAAAAACAACACCACAGACCAAGTACTTTAGGATCCTAAAGGCTTTGAAAGCCAGTGGCATTTAACTAAGCCACAAACTGAATGTACCTGTCAAACTTGTATAACTCACGGTTATGAAAGTTAACATATTAACAGATGTAAAAATTTAGACTGCAAGTTCTTCATGGCAGGGCCTCTGTCTCACTTTTGTTTGTAAAATTTTATATAAATAAAAAATATAAATGAGATAAGGGCAAAGAGCTGTCATGGCTGAGGTGGGTCTGACGATGAATCCTCACTTCCTAGAACATGCCTCATGAGTCCCATGCAAAATATATAGCCTCTGACAGCTAAACTTCTACCTCTTGCCTTCTCGTGGCAGAGGTATTCTTAATTGGAAGGGGCGGAGGTGAAATGTGGATGGATGGCCTTAGAACCAGATTGTACATGGTAGCTGGGGCTCATCGGCTGTGCCAGACAGTCCTCCTAGGAAAAGAAACTCCAATCATAGGCCAAGAATGTCAGGCCTGGCCTGCAGTTTTCTAAAAGATGTGCACACATGCTCTATGGGTCATCAACATCTTCAGGGCGTACATCAGTAGTGTGCCCTGGAAACAATGCACAACTGCTTTGCCTGACTGCTGTGGGAAATGAGCTGCAGGCTACTGTATGCTGGTTGCCTGCAGCTAAAGAACCAAGCCCAAGAACTAACTCTAGCTTCCTTGTATGTGGGAACAATGAATTCATGAAATCAAGAGAAGTAACAGATGCTGAAGAGAAGCAGAGTGAACACTGCCTATATATGAGAGAAAATGAAAGGGGTCAAAATCTTTGAACATCAGGGAGGGTTACAAGATATGTCATGACTCAGTAGCAAGGAGGAATGGAGTAGGAATAATTGCAGCAGTGGACGTCCAAATGAAGAGTGACTAGCTGATAAAAGTTAGAAGTGCACTGATCAGAGAACAAATATTGAATGTTTTATGCAGATAAGTGGTGCAGGCTGGTTGTACAACTGAGGCAAAGGAGGAATTCCAGATACCACTGGACCATTTATAAGTGAAGTACCACAAGCTGAGTACTAGATTGTCGGAGAGGATCTCAGACATATGGGAAAACACAGTGAGGGCTATGACAACTGTCATGGAGAATGAGACTCTGGAACTAGAAATGAAGCTGGTGAGGATATCTTGGAATCAGCCAGAGCCCATGGTCTTATTGTACACACTTTGTAAAGAGGAAGGAACACTTAATTACTTATAAGAACAGTGCCACCAGGTCCCAGATTGACTAGTTCCTGACAAGGAAAAGATCTAAAAAATGTGGGAGACTGTAAAGTGATTCTAGGAAAGCAGATTGCAGTGCAATATAGACTGGCTGTAATGGACTTCCAAGTTGTGGAATAAAGGATAAAATGGTGGAGGCTTGTGGATAGGGAAATTAGTGTGAGATTTAAGAATGAGGTTCTGTGGAGTCTGGACAATGATTAAACCAACACCATGATGCCAATGAGGCTTGAGAAAACATCCAACCATATTACAGAAAGTGTAAAAGCTGTCTGTGGCCAAACAAAAGGAAGGAAATTTTCATGGCAAAGCAATGTGGTCGTGGTCAAATGATATACTGGAGGCAGTAGAGAAGCTGAAGGAAAAGTTTAAGCAATGGCAGAAAGTAAGAATTGAGGACAGTCATGAGGAATACAAGCTGGCAAAAAGCAGTTGAGGAAGATAAAGGTCAGGTACTTAAAGCCTTACATGCAGAACTACTTTTGAAGGCAGGAGGAAAAAAGGTTACACCACAAGAAGGCCCTGGTAGCGTTTAAGAAGATGTTCTATACCAACNGAAAAATTAGCGGGTGCTCCACACCCACCGGCAGCCAACCTCCCCCCACCCCCACCTCGCCGCCTCCTCCCCCCCCAAGTGCGCCGCATCCCCAATACTCCCCCTCCCAGTGCTTCCCACCCGCCACATAACAGCTATTTGGCAGCGCTTAGGACTTTCCGTGAGGGAGAGGGAGGAGCAGGGATGCGGCGCACTCAGGGGAGGAGGCGGAGAAGAGGCAAGGCAGGGCGGGGACTTGGGAAATGGGGGTGGGGCGAGGGCGGTGCAGGGGCCGGGGGGGTCGAGCACCCACTGGGCAGAGGGGAAGTCGGCACCTATGACCAAATTCCAGTTTTGAAAGTTTGGTTTAGTTTTTAAAAGAGTGCCTTACTTGGCCTAGAGTTTGTTCTGCCCCAACAACCTTCTGTCTTTGAGTTTAGAAAACAGCTACACTTGATCCTGGGATTTCTTATGCCATCCAAATCTGCTGCCAACTCCATTTTGTTGGTATAGTATCAGAGGGGTAGCCGTGTTAGTCTGGATCTGTAAAAGCAGCAAAGAATCCTGTGGCACCTTATAGACTAACAGAGGTTTTGCAGCATGAGCTTTCGTGGGTGAATACCCGAAGTGGGTATTCACCCACGAAAGCTCATGCTGCAAAACCTCTGTTAGTCTATAAGGTGCCACAGGATTTTTTGCTGCTTTTACAGATCCAGACTAACACGGCTACCCCTCTGATACTATACCAACAAAATGGAGTTGGCAGCAGATTTGGATGGCATAAGAAATCCCAGGATCAAGTGTAGCTGTTTTCTAAACTCAAAGACAGAAGGTTGTTGGGGCAGAACAAACTCTAGGCCAAGTAAGGCACTCTTTTAAAAACTAAACCAAACTTTCAAAACTGGAATTTGGTCATAGGTGCCGACTTCCCCTCTGCCCAGTGGGTGCTCGACCCCCCCGGCCCCTGCACCGCCCTCGCCCCACCCCCATTTCCCAAGTCCCCGCCCTGCCTTGCCTCTTCTCCGCCTCCTCCCCTGAGTGCGCCGCATCCCTGCTCCTCCCTCTCCCTCACGGAAAGTCCTAAGCGCTGCCAAATAGCTGTTATGTGGCGGGTGGGAAGCACTGGGAGGGGGAGTATTGGGGATGCGGCGCACTTGGGGGGGGAGGAGGCGGCGAGGTGGGGGTGGGGGGAGGTTGGCTGCCGGTGGGTGTGGAGCACCCGCTAATTTTTCCCCGTGGATGCTCCAGCCCCGGAGCATCCACGGAGTCGGCGCCTATGGATTTGGTGCAGTTTGATGCTCAGGGTGAAATTTGATTAATAATTTGTCACCATCTCATTAGTATGTTGTCCTATTGTTCCTAATAAGAGTTCATAGTAACTATATATAGAAAAAGCATTAAAGGAAAGTTTTAGAAACAAATATTGAATACAAGTATCAGGTGTCTGAAGCTCTGTCTGCATGGACACTAGATGTCAATGGAGAGGCATGTCTAAGCAAGCTGTACAGAAGGTTGTGCAACTGCATTCTTTAAAGCTACATTGTTTCCCCCCTTTTCTAATGTGAATTTAATACTGCTAGAAGGTGCTGGGCTGATAGCCCTGAAGATGGAAGTCTCTTAATAATTCTTAGGAGAAGATTTGCAATACAATATCAGTGCAAGAAGCTCTTGATACCAAACCGATTTAACTCTTATCTGGAGGGACCACCCAGTGATATGCAAAGCTATTTCAGTCATTCAATCTTTGGTCCCTTTGCTGAGACAATGAGAAGTCCAAATGTTATGATGTGGCCACCTGCCTCACTTGCAACTGAAATGTGACCATCAGTTTATTTCATATTGGCTACCGAACAGCAGTCAGAGACAAATTACTTTTATTCATTATGGGCCTGAGCTGAATTGGAAGAAATAACCTAGAGGTAAAAAGTTCCATTCACATTACCACTCTCCTGAACTAGTCAGTCCTCTACTAACATTTTTATAATATATGCTAAAGCACAGCATGTGATGGATGGCAGGAAAAAACAACTGGGAGCTCTTGCTAGTGTTCTCTGAAAAGAAATGGTTATGACACCAAATTGAGCTTTAAATTATTGGTAAATTGAACTGCATGCTGTGCTACAAGCTTAATTAAATTAATTAAAGCTAGTGCTAATGTATGTAATTCAACTCATAAAAGGGTTTAAGTAAAATTAAAAGAAGTTAGGGATATGGTGGATAAAGCTCAGTTATTGTAGTTTTATGTCTAGTTCTTAGAAGTAGTAAGCCAGCACCCAGAAGAATAAAAAATGGGAGGATCAGTAATGTACGCTCCACATACAGCACAATTTAATATTATATGATCATAAAGCAACAGTTATGGAGCACGTACAAGAACAGGAGGGGAGAGGCATGAATTTCTGGAAATTGTAACGATCAAGCTGTTAACAGCTTTGATTATCAGCATAAACAGAGAAAGGAAGGCAAGATTGTTACTGACAGCTGGTGCAGCATCATTAATGGACTGAGCTTTGACAGAGGAGAAAGAGGAATAAAAGACTGAAAGAAGGCCAGAACTGGTGGAACAGAAGGGGCAAGTAGTAGGGCATAGTGTGATGAGATCATGGATTTAAATAGCATCTTGGTCATAAAGTTCCCTGAAGATGAGATTTTGGTTATGGATATGATTGTAAATAGGAAGCCAAATGGGAATACAAGACCAGAGAAGATGTGATGGTGTTTGCATATACAGGTGAGAAGGTGATAGTAACATTCTGAACAGACTGGAGTGATTCTGAGAAGCCATGAAGAAAGGAGCTGTAATAATAGCACAGATGCTTGTCTATATTACTCCACAGGATGAATGTGCAAGTAGTGGCAGACACAGGCTATGTTGTGAGGTGAAAAAGGGAGTGTGGAGTTAAAGACAGCTCCAGATTTGCAGCTGAGCGCTGAAAAGACCAGATGAGAAATCTGGAAGGGGTATCTAAAATGTCTAGTAATTTCTATGATCTAAATCCTGAACTCCTTCCTCAGAAACTCCACAAAGCTTCTCTGATGTGGAGCCTATGGTTATGTCTACACTGCAATAAAGAGCATGGCATGGCCGGGTCAGACTGCAGAGCTATAAAGTTGCAGTATTGCAGTGTTGATGTCTGGGCTTGATCGGAGAGTCTCAGAGCCACGCTCCTGCCCAAGCACCATGAGCCTGAGTCAGATGACCTGGGCCATAGGCGCAGACTCTATGGGTGCTCCGGGGCTGGAGCACCCACGGGGAAAAATTAGTGTCAGCCAAGCTCCCCTCACCACCCACCCCACCTCCTCCTTCTCCCCCGAGTGTGCTGCGTCCCCGTTCCTCCGCCTCCCTCCCAGCGCTTCTTCCCAGCCGCCGCCAAGTGCTGGGAGGGAGGGGGAGGAGCGGGAACGTGGCGCACTCAGGGGAGGAGGCAGGGCCGGGATTTGGGGAAGGAGTCGGAATAGGGGCAGGGAGGGGGCGGGGACTTTGGGGAAGGGGTGGGAAGAGGCAGGGCAGGGGCGGGGCCACATGGAAGGGGTGGAGTGGGGGCGGGGACGGTCGAGCACCCAGGGGAAAGCAGGGAAGTCGGCACCTATGACCTGGGCTCTAACACTTGGTGCCACAGGTTTATTTTATTGCAGTGCAGTCATACCATGTAGGTTTTATCTCTGTTCAACAGGTTATTGAAACCATGCTCAATGTCATTTGTGACAACATGGTTTCTGATAGATCAGATGGCATATTACAGCGCAGGATCCCCAAGGGTTTTTCACCTTTTTGGCTCTTTGAATGTTTTTTTTGCTATGATAAGATGTGTGGGTCACATGAGGCCCTAACACTTAAACTCCAAAGATGTTTAATTTTAGACCTGTGCAGCAGCCAGCACGCTCCTAGTTGAACGTGGCACGTTACAAGATCACAGGCTTTGAGATTTACGTTCTCCGTTCGAAGAATTATAAGTGTAACCAATAGAGTCAGTGTTGGCTGTATAAATAATCAGTTGGGTCAATGAAACCCTGGGATTCCTATTCAGTAGAACAGATTTCCCCCCCCAATTTGTCGATAGTTCAAGATTATCACTGAATGCAGAAGAATGTCTTGCCAGCATTTATCCAAGCCAGATTCATATAGAGAATTGATTAATTCAGCCTTGGTGTAAGTGATGTAAATATTGATTTTCAATGAAATTACACTGACTTATGCCCAGGGCTGAATTTTACCCTAAAATACTATACAGGACATGTCTGCACTGCAATTAAAAACCCACAGCTGGCCCATGCCAGCTGACTCGGGCTAAGGGGCTGTTTAATTGTAGTATAGACGTTCAGGCTCAGACTGGAGCCCGAATCAGTTGGTATGGGCCATCCCCAGGTATCTAACTGCAGTGTAGACATACTCTTAGTCTGTCTGGGGTGAGGTACTGGTGATATAGAATTCTGTATCAATTTCATTTAGCTTTAAAACAGATGTGCAATATTCATTCTTTGAGATAATTTTAATAAAAGCTTCATGGAAAGAGGTATGCTTTGAAAGAATTTTATTTTCTGCCAAGTGCAAACTGATTCATTCTGTTAGGAGGCATCAAAGCCTCAGTCACTTTGACTTTCTTTTCTTAGCACTCCTACTAAGAAGAAAAACAAACAAAAGCAGTTTTATCCTGTATATCACACTGAAGGATCTCTGCATCCTGGTTGCTAAGCCCAGGCTCATTCTCTCTTTTGTTAACATTATTCACTCTGCCAGAAAGAATACAGAAGGTTTTGTCTTCAATATCTACATTGTTATAGGGTATAAACACATCTCCAGTGACGTAACAAAGCAGAAGTTGGACTGGAGAGACTGCAGACATGCAGTAAACTGAAGGTACATGCTACAGCCACAGCCAGAAAGGACCAGCAGACATCTAGTCACAGGGAACTGGCACCAAGTGAGTCTTATGTAGGCTCATGGTCACAATGTTTTGAGAATTCTGATTTGTTCTGTCAACGTATTTTACAAGCTTATTGATCTAGTCTTTATGCTGTTTATTTTGCATTAGATTATATTAATTATAACAATACTGTGATAGGGAAAACACCCTGTGACAGGTTGCCCATCCACTCCAGGGTGCCACCTGATGTACTGGAGTCTCACTGAGCCCACCCGTTCCACCAGCCTGGGCTCCCTCACCCTGTCCTCCTGTGCCAGGCCCTCAAGCCTCCTCTGGCACACACACAGGTAGGGACACACCCAGCTGCAGAAAGACACAGACACTGAAATCAGCTCTGCATGGGAAGAATCGTGCACACCCCCTCTGGGGTGTAAACCCAAAATTGTATTGGTTTTAGAATAAACAAAAACAAGTTAATTAACTACAAAAGGTAGATTAAGTGATTATAAGGGATAGCAAACAGCTCAAAGCAGATTACTGAGCAAATAAAGCAAACATGCAAACTAAACTTAATACACTAAAGAAACTGGCTGCAAGTAGTAATTTCTCACCTTAAATGTTGTTTTAAGCAGGTTGCAGAGATTCTTGAAGATAAACTGCTCTTGCTTGCAGCTTAGAACTCCAGATATTTCTTTCACAGGTCAGACACCTTCTAGCCTGGGTCCAGTCCTTTCTTCCCCAGATCAGTCTTAGGGCATGTCTTCACTAGCAACGTTTAAGCGCTGGCTGCGGCAGCGCTTTAACGTGGCTGTGTAGTCACAGCATAGCACTGGGAGAGAGCGGAATAGCTACCACCTCCACGAGGGGAATAGCTACAAGCGCTGGGAGCACAGCTTCCAGGGCTGGTGTGCTGTCTACACTGGCACTTTACAGCGCTGAAACTTGCAGCGCTCAGCGGTGTGTTTTTTTCACACACACCCCACAAATGTTAGTATCCACACAGTTAAAGTGATCTGGGCCCTGACTGGATAACTCAGAGAGGAGAAGGTCTGTAGGCAAGGGCAGCATTTGGCTCTTTGTTAGAAGGCTCTCTCCCGATCTTTATTTTTTCTGGGCCGTTCTGGGATAATTTTTTTTTTTTTTAGCAGATCACTGGCAAGTGGTCCTTTAAAGATAGCTTGGAAGAACTGTGTTCACTTAGTTGCAAATCCAGCTTCCCTTAAACAACCAGAAATTGTATTTTGTAATATCAACCAGCAGAACACCTAGCGTGTTCCCCTATTATCTTCATTCTACATTGGGTTGCAGACACTTAGGGCTTGTCTACATTACCGCAGGATCGACGGGCAGCGATCGATCCAGCGGGGGTCAATTTATTGTGTCAAGTCTAGACACCATAAGTCGACCGCCGAGCGCTCTCTGGTCAACTCCAGTATTCCACCGGAGCGAGAGGCAGAGGCGGAGTCGACAGGGGAGCGTCAGCAGTCGACTCACCGCAGTGAGTAGATCTAAGTACGTCGACTTCAGCTACGTTATTCACATAGCTGAAGTTGCGTAACTTAGATCGATCCACCCCCCTAGTGTAGACCAGACTTCAACTGAGGTTAAAGGCACCAAGTCAAGCACAATAGAAGTTCGGTATTACAGGTCTGTCGCATCTTAGGTGCATTTAACATGCGCAATTTCAGCTTTACACGGTCGGCAAAAACAACAAAAAAAGAGAAAAATAACAATTTAAATACTGTTTCTGTAGTGCGGGCGATTCCGCCCGCCATTACACTCAATGTAATTTTGACTATACATGATTTTCGCTTTAGGCGCTGACTGCGGAACGTAACCCCAGTGTAAGATGAGACAGACCTGTATGTATAACATCTATGTTGCTGTGCTCAGTTCAGTGCTGATAGCACTATCAAAAATAACTAATTATGGGAAGTAGTTACGTAAAGAGATTTATTTATTTCACCTCTAAAGAGACAATCTGGAAGACTAATCTGATTATTTTTCCAAGTAGAAGGTAACATGGATTATTTTGCCACTTTCCTTGCAACCTTGCCGCCCCTGCTACAAGCATGAGCAATGCTGTTTTGGTATGCAACTCTTATTACTCTCACTGTGAACCTGCACACAAAGCACAAGAGTTTGGTAAGGATAAGGGGTGGGGGGAGAAGTCAAAATTTGGGGGCTTGAGAGTAGGAGTAACACAGAAATAACAAAAAGTTATCAGGCGGCAAGAGGGATTAGAAAAAAATATTACTCTAGAAAAACGTTTGACCGAGGGGTCCTATGGACAACAGCCTCATTAACTATACAACTCCGCCTTATTCCATCCCATGCTGAATAAGGCAGGGATCTTGTGGAAAAAACGTAGAATGTGATTATGCAATTATAGTAGGGACAGAATTAAGTTGGTCAGTCAGTCATTTTCTAACTTCTGAGTTCTTGACTTTTCAACCTTAGCATTCTTTTGATAAAGGGATTTTTCTAATGAAAAAATATAATGTACAGCTAGAGAGATGGCATAGATTATTATCAGCTATAAATATGCACAGAGCGGGGGATATTACACTTCAAGTTCACTTGACAGGGACAAGTCTCTTGCACAAACTTGCTATCAGTTCCCACACCCACAAAATAAAAAAGTACGAAGATATTAAATGAACCATGGAATAAAATAACTTTGAAATGTGCTTCATGTGTCCTTGGAGGCTCCTCTCTTTGTCCACTGACCTTCAGACAGAAACTAAACAGAGCCCCAGTGTTTATGTGCTAGTCTCCTTTATAGCGTGTCTTCCCCCTCCATCTGAGTTTGGTTGCTGTGTATGGACATATAAACATCAGAAGACTAATACATCATAGCTCCTTAGAGCCTTACTAATATTTACTGGTAACACATTTTTATATAAATAGCCAGATTTACACATACAGGGACAAATGAGAAAATTATCAACAAACATTCAAAACTGGTACAAGTGCCGACTAGTGCCAAAAGCAAGGGATAGCCAGGCGGCTGGCTGCTGTGCAAGAGACTTGGAAAGAGAAATAATTTTACTCCCTTGGAGCTAGAGACTCCCCTTTTTCCTCTCCCTACTTGCCAAGGTTTCTTTTTAAAAGTGCACACTGCCTTTACAGAGACCTCCTTACCAACAGTAACACTCCTAGCACCCAAGGGCCAAGGGAGATAAGAACTTGCCAGAAGCTTCATTTACACCTGCGGGATATGGCAGCGAAGTTGAGTCTTCTCTTATCAATCAAGGCCATTTTCCATTAAGCTTTTCATTACCAGTCTAGGCACAGACAGATACTGGGCTGGTGCAATGTGTTCTGGTAACAGACCACAGATAAGGTGGTGGAGTAGGGGTGAGATGTGTAACCGTAATAAAGTATCTTCCAAGAAAAGTACATTGCTTCTGGTAGGTGTGTCTACCATAGAGTGTAAGGAAAGACAGTTTAATTCTGTATCCTCAGAGAGATTTGCTATATCTCATCAAAAGGCTCTGTCTTGTATTTTTATTTAATTTTATATTGATACAAAAACAAGCTTACCCCAAACCAAATTATGAAAGCACCACTACAATGAACATCTTGTAACAGAGACACTGAGTACTGTAATAAATGCCAGAAGATTTCTAATTGGCCTCCCTCATGGTACACACAAAAAAAATTTCAGCAAGAGCACTGAATAAGGAGACTTGGGTGTCCACAGTTGTGCCCCTGGTTCAACAACCATGAATAAAATGTATCTGTCTGTATGGCGGAGTGGACTGAGAGCCACATGGATAAGCCACAGGACCTCTTGGCACATGAGCAAACCAACACGTCATAAATAGTCTCAGCCAATTCTGAATGTGAAAGTGAAGCTCATAATTAAAATACATGTTGATTTCTGACCCTTTCTATTGTTGAAAAAGAAGAAAAGAAAAATATTAACACTGACACCATAGATTGGTGTCACCAAACCAACATACTTATTCCCCTCAAGGCTGGGCAGGCCTATTTTTTCTCCAACATTATAGTTCCCATTGGTCCCAAGCCATGAAGAGGGTAGACAGCACTTGTATGTCTGGATGGCCTTCAGGGTGCACATAAATAGATACCGTGCTCCATGTACATGCCTTGTACAAAGAATATAAGTGAAAGCTCCATAATGCAGTACACTGTTTTCGCTCGCTCTAATGTGCACACACAAATTTTATACTGAATTTACAAAATGCTTCACATTTTAAGCAAATAACCTTCACCTCATCAGTATAAGGTAGGTCAATATATTATAATCCATTTCACAGATGGGGAAATTTAAGGCAGGGTAGGGACTTACCATAGGCCACATAATTGGTAGAAGCAGGACTAGACATCAAGACTTGCTGACTCCCAGTCCTGTGCTTGTTTCTTTAGACCACTGTTTCTTGGGGGAGGGGAGGAGGAGTGTCACAAAAAAACAATCCATGGGTCATGAAGCCTTGAAAACATTACAAACTAAAGCAAAGAAAATCTTGCTCCCCTACTCCTCATACACCCTTATCCTTTAAGTCCAAGTATTCGCTCAAAACACATACATGCATATTAGATAAGCATATCAATGATATACTTTTTATTTACTTTTACAATAAATGTAGGGGGCCATGAATTTGACTTCAGATAAGAAGATTTTGAATCTTGTGAATTACCACCAGGTTCTATATCGTTTACTTTCTGACTGCTGCTGTATAAAGGGGTCAACTGCTTCTTTGTTCCAACATTTTTTTAAAAGTCAGATTCTCACTTATCACCTGAAATCTCTCTGGGTAACGTTTTGCAGAATGAATTTCCAAATTCAGTTGCTGCTGTTTGGAACTGTTTTAAACTTTTTAATCAGAACGAAAAAATAGGGATAATTCAGTTTTTTGTGTTCTGAATTATTTGGCCCAATATATCCCTGAAGTAATTCCTTCAGTAGAGATATATCAGGGATTAATTTGGCACAATAAAATTTCAGGTCATATCCTCCTTAGAACATCTCTTAAGACTGATCCCAGGTAGCCTCCTAACACATGAAATGAGATTTGAATCCTAATTCTTCTAATTTATCTTGGTGGATGTTTAAAAAAATAAAAAGTCTAATCTGCAGTCACCAGTGCACCAACAACATAGAGGTTTCTAGTTCTTATTCTGTTTTCAATTTCCTACCACTACTTCTGGAGGATTTACTTTCTAAAGCACTGTGGACCAACTTCTTGATCTCAGACTAGCGTTTACTCTCATATAAAACATCACATTGGCTTTTCAGCACATACACAGGAGTCAAATTGGAAAAAAGTGGTGGCACTCTATTCAAATTTCATCTATCCATAATCCCAAAATTCATCCACAACCCCAGAACACCTGGATGTTTCTGGTAAAACATATGAGAAATGAAATACACTATTATCAGGGGTAGGCAACCTATGGTACGTGTGCCAAAGGCGGCGGCACGCAAGCTGATTTTCAGTGGCACTCACATTGCCCGGGTCCTGGCACCACTGCAGCTATTCCATGGCAACCCAGCAGGCTGAGGGTCAAAACGGTCCGCCCAAAGCCAGATTTTTGAGCTTTGATGAGAGGTGGCCCCATGTGTTCTGTGTTTCTTGCCTCATTTTCTTGCTAAGGATATTTGCATACCATAATCTTCCCTTTTCTGTGACCTCATAACTTCCAGCAAGTTGTTTCTAATGTCATAAACAGTGGTGATATGTGGTAGATAAGCAGCAGCTCTGCATTTTAATTCAATTGTAAATGAAGCTTCCTAAACATTTAAAAAATCTTATTTACTTTACATACAACAATAGTTTAGTTATATATTATAGACTTATAGAAAGAGACCTTCTAAAAACGTTAAAATGTATTACTGGCAGGCGAAACCTTAAATGAGAGTGAATAAATGAAGACTCGGCACCCGTCTTCTGAAAGGTTGCCGACCCCTGCACTATATCATCATCATGGTAAATCCCAAAATGACATTCTTGAAGACTGAGCACCACCTAGATCAATCTCTAACTAGGTCCCTAAGTCTGTCTGGATGTTCAATCTACATCCATCATGGGCAATCTTATTGTGCCATCAAAGCTTTTGGTGCTCACCTGATCACTGACCAGATAGTAGTATTCCTTGGTAAATTCAGGGCAACTGCACCTATAATTCCCCTCAGTGGTCCAGCAGGGTCATACATTCTCAGGTTGCCAACTCCCCAGCCATTGCCCTTCTTGGGTAGAGACCTAGTCCTCATTCCCTTCTGACCAGTGTGTTTCCAGGGTGCATAGTTCCCTGCCTTTATTGTGTTATTCCCAGCAGAGGCAGACTGCCTAAGCACAGAGGCTTGCTTTCTTTTCAGAGGCTGATAACAGAGGGATTGTCAACAATTATGTTACCACAGTTCTTTCTATACAAGTCTATTTTATTCTTAAGTTTAAAGCACTACAGAGAAAACAATAAAAGAACCTACACACATGCTAATAAGCCTACCAGAGTTTACCCCAACCCTAACATGAGCTCAGGCTGGAGCTGTCCTTCCAAACCCCAGCCAAGGGGTTTCTTTTGTGGTCACACGTTCATCACAGCTGCTGTTCAGAACAAGCACACTCATGTTTAGTCCAAACTCTTGGCTGCTTCAGCTTCAAGAGCAATCAACCAGATTGTCCCAGGTGGTCAGCTTCATGAAATTAATATGCCAACCATGGAGGGTTGAAACGGACTACATAGATATTTAAATTGCCCTTATTAGGCTTCAGGGTTAACACAAATTAAGATGAATGGGGTAGATATTACTCATAAGTAAGGCTGTGAGATAGTCACAGAGGTTCCAGAATCCGTGATTTCCAAAGACCTCCATGACTTCAGCCAGCTGGGAGCTGCAGGGTCCCCTGCCGCTTGTGGAGGCGGAGAGCTGGGAGGTATCCCCGCAGGCCGCAGCTCTCAGCCACCGCAGATGGCAGGGGGGAGCCCCGCAGCTCCCTGCTGCCGCTCCCAGCCACCACAGGTGGTAGGGGGGATCCGCTGCTCCTGGCTGCCACAGGCAGCAGGGGGGGCCCATGCTGCTCCCAGCCACTGCAGGGGGGATCCCTGGAGTTCCCAGCCATGGCAGCGGGGATCCCTGCCACCGCAGGCAGCAAGAGGGACCCCAGAGTTCCTGGCTGCTGCAGCCGGCGTGGGGGACCCCTGCAGCTCCCAGCCATGGCGGGCACCAGGGAGGATCTCCAGAGCTCCAGGCCGCTGCAGGAGGCAGGGGGACGCCCACAGCTTGGAGCCACAAGCGGAGGGGAACCCTGTAGGTCCAAGCTGTTTCAATGAACCTGGACTAACATAATGTGCTTATGAGTAAGGCTAAGTTTTTGTCACAGATATTTTTAGTAAAAGTCAAGGACAGGTCACGGGCTCCTGGGAATTTTTCATTATTGCCCGTGACTTGTCCGTGATTTTTACTAAAAATATCCGTGACAAAAACTTAGCCTTACTCATAAGCACATTATGTTAGTCCAGGTTCATTGAAACAGCATTTTACAGTCTCACGTTCCCAAACTTTTCTTCCCAGCTTTCTCAAGCTAGAAACTATTTCCTGCCCACCTCCCCAGAATGAAAGCTTAAATTCTGAAGAAACAGATAGGTCCATCCTAACAGTGACAGCAGGTACTGACCTATTCCAGCTCCGTCCAACCCCTGATGTATATAATAACATAAGTAACACTTACAGGATGTTTTGCATGTTCAAAAGTCTTGAATAATTAATCTTCACATCCTCACTGATGTAGGTGAATGTTGCAATTTCCATTTTACAGATGGGGATACTGAAGGGCAGCTCTCATCCCCTCAGTTGTCTGCAGGATGGCCATGAGGAACAGGGAAGTGCAAATTGCCTAAGAACTGATAGTGGGCTAATCATGCTTCTTGGGAATCCTGGCCACTGGTCTTATTGAAAATTCCAGGGGAAGGACCCTAAGGACCCCTCCCCCAGCCTTTGGGGGGGAGCCACTAAGCTCAGGAACTCAATTGATTATGGGGGACAACAAAAAAGAAAACAAGGGCGGGTCTGAAGGTCTAAGGATCAAAAAGAGAGAACCTAAAGGGGAGACTGAGCAAAGAACCCTGGACAGTGCCCACTGCTGCTTGAAGGTGTCAAGGGAGCCAGCAGATGCCACCCAGAGGAACTCCGCCCGGATACGTGAATGGGAGGACGGGAAATAGGCCTCACAGTTGCAAAGAACCCCCTCAGCCAACATCCTCTCCCTGGTGTTATAGATGGCCACTTTGGCCATCGCCAGGAGGAGGCTGACAAGGAGGTCCTGCAACTTCGTGGGGCCACAGGTTGGGTGTGCATAGGTGAGAAGATGGGGAGAGAAGTACAGCCAAAAACGTAATAAAAGATCTAGGAGGAGCTGGAATAGAGGCTTCTTGGCAATGGGGAAAAATGGGTGTGGGCAGTACAGGAATTCAACTCCCTGAGTAGTGGCCAGAGGACAAGCCCAGATCCTCCCCCAGAGCAGCTGGGGCGGGTGTGCAAAGGAGGGACTCGGCCCCGCCCCCAGGCAGAAGGGGGGCTCGGGCCCCAGGCAGGGGAGACTAGGGCTGAGAAGGGGTTTCTCCTCCCCCCGCACACGTCGAGGAAGGACGCGGAGACTGGGTCGGGGGGGACCCACGGAGCACGGTACCCCAGCAGAGGGGGCACAGCCGGGGGCAGGAGTGGGAGGCCGCTCTCGAGGTGACTGGAAGTAGAAAACCTCTCAATGTCGCTCACATCACATCAGATTCCCGCGTTCTTCTACTGCGCACGCGTGGTGCTTTCTTTGGCCAATGAAACCCACACTATGCGCATGCGCAGTATTCCCCCCCTCCTCCCACAGGGCGGTTTTAGTGGTCTATGATCCCAGGACGCGCTTTGCGCGCGTGTCCCTACTGTGACGCATGCGCATCC
This sequence comes from Platysternon megacephalum, assembly GCA_003942145.1. Classification (NCBI taxonomy): domain Eukaryota; kingdom Metazoa; phylum Chordata; order Testudines; family Platysternidae; genus Platysternon; species Platysternon megacephalum. The sequence goes on along the minus strand of QXTE01000030.1, from coordinate 13,179,338 downwards.
TCACCCCTATCGCCTCTGGACAGGTCGACCTGTCTTACCCCCAGCGCATGCGCAGCTCTGCTCCTCCATCGGGCTCCGCCCCGCGCCTCCTGCAGAGCATGCGCAGTTGCGTAGCTCCCGTTCGGAGCGGCTTCTGTGACAGCGGCGGCGGGAGTCAGCGAGCGCCCTGAGGAGGGAGGCCCCGAGCCCGCCGGAGCCCAGGGAGCCGGAGCCGGAGCCAGCCGGGGCAGGCGGCCCCAGTCTCCGGCACGATGAGTATCGAGATCCCGCCGGGCCTGACCGAGCTGCTGCAGGGCTACACGGTGGAGGTGCTGCGGCACCGGCCGCCCGACCTGCTGGGCTTCGCTGCCGACTACTTCACCCGCCTGCGGGATGCCCGCGACCAGGAGGCCGCCGCCGGGGCCCGCAAGGGGGTCAACTTCGATGGGGAGCCCATGCAGACCGAGTCCAACGGCGAGGAGGAGCCCGGGCGGGACGACGAGGACTCCGACTCCGACTTCGAGCGTAAGGGCCGGGAGGGCGGCGCGGGCTGGGGGGCGCGGGGGGCAGGCGGGGCCGCGTCCGTCTCCCGGGGGCAGCTGTCGGCAGGGGGGCGGGGGAACGTGGGCAGCAGTAAAGGGACGCCCCCTACAGGGGTGCGGCTCCACCTGCCAGGCCCAGGTGCCACTAAGAGCCGTCACGGGGGGTAGGTGGGGGGCACAGTGTTCGTGCAGGAAGGGGAAAGGCAAGTGGTCTGGGCTTGGGTCCCTCCGTGTAAACGGTCTCCTCGGGTGCGCGGTTCCTTATCTCCGACTTTTTGCGGTAAAAGTGATGGGCAAAGCGAAATAGCGCCTGACAGCGGTAATGCTGGTAAGCCTCTGACCGTGAGTGCGTCCCTCGGGAAATGAGGAACGATGGCAGGGAACTGTCGGGGTCCCCCTTTTCCTAGCGGGAGGGGAATGGGCTAGGTCAGTGGTTCTCAAACTTTTGTACTGGTGACCCCTTTTACATAACAAGCCTCTGTGTGCGACCCCCTTTTAAATTAAAAATACTTCTTTACATATTTAACACCATTATGAATGCTGGAGGCAAAGTCGGGGTTGGGGTGGAGGCTGACAGCTCACGACCCCCCCATGTAATAACCTGACGACCCCCTGAGGGGTCCCGACCCCTAGTTTGAGAACCCCAGGGCTAGGGGCTGTCAGAAGGTTATTCTCCTGTCAGCATTCTTCCCAGGCTGTGTGTTCTCCACTCATTCTCCTGCAATCCTTCGTTAGTGAGAGATCTGTTCGATGAATTCCACAACAAAAACCTCAGCAAGCCTCATCCCTCCCTAATGTCCTGGGTCATTTTAGCTGCAGATTAATACAAGACACGGTGGTTTGAATGGGGGAAGGGACTCTAGCGCTGCTGTAACCCACACATTATATCCCTTCGGACATGAGCTTGCATTGGTGTGGAGTCTGCTAGTAATTGTTTCTTAGCTTCCTTTGCTGGGCTTTTCTATCTGTGTTTCTTTGCCTTTTGTTATCCATACTATTAAGAAGCTACATATTTGGGTTCTGAAGTGTTCTGCCCCATAACAAGTAGATACGCAGTTGAAAAGGCAGTTTGCTGTACAAAGTTAGGCCTTTATTCCACTGCGAGAGAAACATCCCAAATACATTTGTTAGTCTCTAAAGTGCCACATGGACTCCTCGTTTTTTTTAATCCTGGAGGACGTAATCAAATGTAAGCAGCTACCCAGTAACTGCCAAAACGGTACTGTAGGGTCTGACTTGAACCATCAAAGATTGAAATGTCCATACTGCCTAGTCTGCAATATGTAAGATCATGTGCTTTTGTGTGGCCTTTACAATACTTACCACAATATGGTTATTTAAGGATAGAGTTGCAACCATAACTGTTTTCCCGTGACTTTGAGTATGAACTTGGTGCTTGATGTTTTTCTCGGTTTATTTAAAATTACACACCATGATAAAGAATTGAAATCTGTTGCTAACTTTATTACCTGGATTATTAAAAGCTGAAAATTCTAAACATCTAATATCCTTTTCTCCATTTATGTGGGTTTTTTTGGGGTGGTAGTGTGCATAGAGTTCAGTGTACATAATGGGATGCTGATGTGGATGTATCCTAACAGTGTGTGGGCAATTCAGTTTCCTAAATAATCATAATTAGTTTAGGGCATCTGATGCTTTTTTCTTCCCTGGGGAACTTTCCATCTCTGTGCATCTGGTGGAGGTGGGAAGGCTCATATGCTTTTTTTGGTTCCTGTCCTGAGCAGGTATAGGGCAAAAGTGAAAACTTTTAAAGTGTTTACCCCCTGAAAGAATCCTCTGCTCTGCTCTACTGTTGCAGTGGAAAACACAGTAGTTATGTATTGGAAGAGCAGGTAAAAATGTACCTGTTTTAGGTCTTGTACAGAGTGCTTCCTGGCTTGATATCAGAAGTTTGCAAAATGCCATCTTTAAAGCACCATAGCTCCTTTTGGGGAAAAAAAGCAATCAAGAGTTTCAAGTCCTTTTAAAGTGTTATCTTCTATAAAGTGATATCAGGTAATAGAGGAAGCATCCAATCCACCTGTGAAGGATAAAGTGAAGCCTTTGTACTCCTTTTAATGGTCAGTAATAATTACTTTACAAACATTGACATAGATCAGTTAATACTGTTCACATTTAAAATCTGAGTTGCCTTATATTTTCCTATACTGTACTAGGTAGGCTAGATCCGTTTTCTGTGTTTTGGTTTGAGCTCAGTGGTTTGAGCATTGGCTTGCTAAACCCAGGGTGGTGAGTTCAATCCTTGAGGGGGCTAGGGAACTGGGGTAAAGATCTGTCTGGGGATTGGTCCTGCTTTGAGCAGGGGGTTGGACTAGATGACCTCCTGAGGTCCCTTCTAACCCTGATATTCTATGATTATGGAGTTTGGTACACTGAATCAACTCAGTTTGTGCAATGTCTTCATCAATTTAATTATTTTAATATTTTTGAGGAGGAGAACAATGGGTATTGGTGCTTGTTGATGTGTTCTCTTCAAGCTGTCGAATGCAATTCAGTTCGGGTTTGTTTCAGAGCTCTCTTTGGTGACTTAACAGCCTCTAACATTAAAGTGCTTTAACATTTAGCAGCATATTCACCAAATGAACAAGTACCTCCATATTTGATAAATCTTTGGAAATAAGGAAGGCCACAAAGCATAGTACTATTAGCCCGAATTTTGCTTTTTTTTTGGCTATTAAAAGTAAAATAACTCTTTTTACAGCAAGCTTTTTACACATATTTTGCGACTTATTTGTGCTATTGCACGTTGTAATGCTAAAACAGTCCAAGAGATGAATGTCCTATTTGCAAAGCACATTATGTATGGGCACTACCACAATAAATAATAATCGTTAGTGCTAGAACTACTACTTTTACTTTGTCGTTGTTGCAGCTAACATCTATGTGCCTTAACTTTTTGTAATCACAGTATTATTTTATACCCTGCTGTGGCTTTCAGAGTCCAAAAAGAAATAAGATTTCAGTGTCTTCTAAAGTTTTGAGGTTACTATGCTAGATCTTGGAGGGAAGCCCTAGCAAACTTTGACCAAATTTAATTAGGCCCTTGGTTTTAGAAGGGAAAGTGTGGTTTAAAAAACAAACAGATCACCCTGTCTTATATAAAACTCTATAAACTATAGAGTTGTATACAATATATATTTATGTATAAATGCCGAGAGTGTCTGAGACCACACAGCAAACTTTGTCATAGACGTATTTTAGCATAACAGGATATATTTTGAAAGTGTTTAAGGAAGAACAGGTCTTGAACAAGAAGAATAATGTATATGTAAAAGTGTAATGGTTATACATGAGACAACATCTTTGCATCCAAGAACCAATTCCTACAGATTTAAGTCTGAAGGATTAAATAAAGGTAACTCCTGTTAGTGTTAATGGAGTTAGGTTCAAATTTTCCTTGCATTGATGAGACAAGCTTAGGGGATGTAAAATATTTAAAATAAGTATAAATAGATAGGAGTACTTGTGGCACCTTAGAGACTAACAAATTTATTGTAGCATAAACTTATGCCACAATAAATTTGTTAGTCTCTAAGGTGCCACAAGTACTCCTATTCTTTTTGCGGATACAGACTAACACGGCTATTACTCTGAAATCTATAGATAGATACAGTACTGTCGAATTTAGTTAAGTTTGCATCTAGTACAAGAAGAAATTTTGATAGGTAAACTTGAATACAATCAGAGCAAATACAAAAAAACCTGAATCTGATGAAAGGGGACTCTGCTGCTTGAACATTTGGATAATTATGTATGCTAATATGAAATGGATAGAGGTTTTCATTCTCTTTACTTTTGATTAGTGATTATTATGGGCTGGCTTGCCCTGTGTTTAGGCTATGAAGAAAGTAGAAATAAGCCATGTATTTCCTTTCTCTTCTAATCAGGTTCTTGGACACAACATGAAAGCTTTGGCTGTGTGTCTGTTTGTCAGGTGTGACGTGTTATCCAGCTTTTATTCTTTCCATATCTGTATTTGATTCTTGGTACCGTATTTCCTTTGTTACACAATTGAATTATGCTTCATACGAACAATGCAACAGTTAGGGAATCTTCATTTACATGTTAATGAAGGACTAGAAAAGGTCTATCAAGAATCTTTAGCAACACAAAAGGAATGTTTGATTAAAATGTTAACAAAAAGGGGGAAGGAATACAAGCCAAAAGAGAGAGAAACAGGTTAGAATATTTAGATATCTTAACTGTATTTAAGTCGGCAGGGTCAGATGATATTCATCTAAGGGTACTTAAGGAACTAGCTGAAGCGACATCAGAACTGCTAGTAATTATCTTTGAGAATTCATGGAGGGCAGGTTAAGTCCCACAGGACTGGAGAAAGGCAAACATAGTGCTTGTCTTTAAAAAGGGGAACAAAGAGGACCCAGGGAATTACAGACCAATCAGCCGAACTTTGATACTTAGAAAGGTACTGGAACAAATTATTAAACAATCACTTTGTAAGCACTTAGAGGATAAAAGCCAGCATGGATTTGTCAAGAACAAATCATGTCAAACCAACGTAATTTCTTTTTTTTGACAAGATTACTGGCCTAGTGGAGAGGAGGGAAGCTGTAGATTTGATATATCTTGATTTTTAGTATGGCTTTTGACAAAATCCCGTGGACGTTTTCATACGCAAAGTAGGGATATGTGGTCGAGATGAAATTACTCTAAGGTTGGTGCACAGTGGGTTGAAAGATCATACTCCAAGTGTAGTTATCAATGGTTTGCTGTCACACTGAGAGGGAGTATCTAGCGTGGTCCCACAGGGGGTCATTTCTGCATCTGGTATTATTCATTCTCTTTGTTAATTACTTGGATAATGGAGTGGAGAGTATGCTTATAAGATTTGTGGATAACACCAAACTGGGAGGGGTTGCAAGCACTTTGGAGGATAGGATTGGAATTCAAAATGACTATGACAAATTAGAGAATTAGTTTGAAATCAACAACATGAAATTCAGTAAAGATAAGTGCAAAGTACTACACTTCAGAAGGAACAATCAAATACACAGTTACAAAATGGGGAATAACTGTCTAGGTGGTAGTACTGTTGAAAAGGATCCAGGGGTTATAATGGACTCAAATTGAATATGTCAGTAATGTGCTGGAGTTTACCTAATATTAAAATCTTTAAATAACAGCAACAAAAAAACACCAAAAAAGGCCAAACTAAAAACCAATAACCCTGCCTTATTCTGTAATTGCTCTAGTCACAAAAGAGCAAAGAACCATCTTTATTGTTGTGAGTTAGTGTTCGTTGTTTTTTTTCTACATCTGGATAAATGGCTTGATGAATTAATACAAAGTTTAAATTTGATCAGATTTTCAATACAGTTCTAATTTTACACTCTTGGGAGACCTCACATTTACTTTAGCCTTCTGCTGGGGGAAAAAAATCTCTCTTGTAAACTAAGTCAAACTTCAAATACAAAATGTTGATACCTTAATTATTAATAGGACAGTTGAGACTTCTGATACAAATCTAAGCAATATGCAGTGCATAGTAGGTGCTAACCTCTCCTACAGTAAGACATTTTATAAACAGCGTTGTCACAGGGGCAGCTCTGTAGTGCCCCCTTTTGCAGGGCCAACCATGGTACTGCAGGTGCTCCCTACCTCTGTCCGAAAGCTATGGGTGCGTGCCTGGAGCAGGATAGCCCATGCCAAAAGCTCGGCATCAGTCTTAACAGTTAAGTAAAAATAACAAACTCAGAATTTGGCTGTTTGTGCCTTTAAATAAACACAACTTCAAAGGCAAGTGCTTAATTGCAGCACTTGAAGGAAAGACCCTGACCTAGTCCTGGGGTTCTGAGTTAGCACTGACGAGCTTTTCCTCTGTGCCAGCACTGTCCCTGAGAAGAAGCAGCCAAGCCTTCTTAATTAGCCTGCTGGCTCCTGATTTGTTAGTGTCTCCTCCTGGCCCTTCCAGTCCGGTGGAGGACCAAGTCTTGGTAGCCTGGGCTTGAGTGGGTTTTCCTTGAGCAAGGGGATGTCGGGGCTCCAGCACCTCCAGTAGCGGCCAGAGAAGGCCCGGCAGACCCCATCACAAGCGCCTACTGGTTTGGCTTTATTTTAAGCCCATGTTCATTTTTGTTCACCATATCTCAGTCATCTCGGTCAAATACAATCCTTGCTTTCATTTATATTAACTTAATAGTCTCTTTTGATGACTCATCTGTTCCTGGGAACTTATTTTATGTTTAACATCCTTTGTGTAAAATTACTTCACTTGTATTCTCTATTTACTTTGTTTCCTCATTTTTTAATTGAAACCTAATTTTTGAAGCTTCTGAAGTTTTTTAGTTTAATATATTGATATCTCTTCTACACTAGCATGTTTGGTAGCTTTGGAAGCTTCAACTATATTCTCTCTATTCCAGTGAGAATAATCCCACGCCCCTTTATCTATCTTCATATTTTACCCTTTTCAGCCCTAGTGTTATAATATTGCCCTGTAGTGCATTGGCTCTAAGTCAGTAGTAGATTGCCTATGTAGATACTCTAGTTCTACCAAATGAAAGATTATTTATGCCCAAGAAAAGTGTCATCTTCCACAGCGCAACCCCATGCATTTTTAGAGTAGAACAGGGATATTTTAGTTTTCTTTGCTCAACTGTTGCCATGTGGGTTTTGCAAGCTAATATTTTACTTTCCTCTTTTCTCCTTGGTTAGCATATTTGTTAGGGGACATTTAAAACAGATCATTTTTAAAAAATGAATATTTAGCTTTCTTTACATAAAGAACAATCTGCCTGCTGGTCCCAAGCAATAATGAAATCTTTAATCAGCTCCTCAGCCATCATTCTTTCATTTCTGCTTGCAGTTGGTCCCAGGATACTAGAGAGAAAAGGTGGGTGAGGTAATATCTTTTATTGGCCCAGCTTCTGCTGGTGAAAGAGACAAGCTTTCGAGTTACTCGGAGCTCTTTTTGGAACCTTATGTATTAGGAAAATGTGTCCAGGACCAGTTGAGCAAATAAACTAATGCTGTCAGTGACCTGAATGCAAGCGGTGCGTTTTTTAAATGATCAGTCTTGTCAAAAGTGCTATCAACTGGAACAGTTGCAGAATTAGCCTAAAGCAACTTTGTAAAACTTGGTTGCCTGTGGTGAGTAATCTTTTAGATCTTGAATATGGGCTAGTAATTATTCATGGCAGTTTTATGAGGCTGGACTAAAGTTTATGTAATGTATTTTTTTACATTACTGTGAACCTACCGGTACTTAACAAAAAGATTCTTTAAAAGCCCGTGGAGCTGAGAATTGGCAAGATTAAAACAAGAGTGAGTAAAGATTAGCGAGATCAGATGAGCCCAACACAGGTGATATGTGGCAGACACTAATGCCTTCACAGAGTTAACCTTGCAACAAAGCCCGATGCCAACTCTATCCACATATCTATTCAAGTGACACCATCATAGGACCTAGTCACATCAGCCACACCATCAGGGGCTTGTTCACCTGCACACCTACCAATGTGATATATGCCATCAAGTGCCAGTTATGTNCACCATCAGGGGCTTGTTCACCTGCACACCTACCAATGTGATATATGCCATCATGTGCCAGTTATGTCCCTCTGCCATGTACATTGGCTAAAACGGACAGTCTCTACGCAAAAGAATAAATGGACACAAATCTGACATCAGGAATCATAACATTCAAAACCCAGTAGGAGAACACTTCAACCTCTCTGGTCACTCAGTAACAGACTTAAAGGTGGCAATTTTGCAACAGAAAAGCTTCAAAAACAGACTCCAACGAGAAACTGCTGAACTTAACTTAATATGCAAACTAGATACCATTAACTTAGGCTTGAATAGAGACTGGGAGGGGCGGGGTCATTACACAAATCAAATCTATTTCCCCATGTTAAGTATCCTCACACCTTCTTGTCCACTGTCTGAAATGGGCCATCTTGATTATCACTACAGAAGTTTTTTTTCTCCTTCTGATAATAGCTCATCTTAATTAATTAGCCTCTTAGAGTTGATATGGCTACTTCCACCTTTTCATGTTCTGTATGTATATATATCTCCTTACTATATGTTCCATTCTATGCATCTGAAGAAGTGGGCTGTAGCCCACGAAAGCTTATGCTTGAATAAATTTGTTAGTCTCTAAGGTGCCACAAGTACTCCTATTCTTTTTGCAGAGTTAACCTGGCGTCCAAAACCACTTGATTTCATTCAGCATTGGCTTGCTTTAATAAACAGTTAGAGTTGCTGAGCATGAAAGGCTAAAATGCCACATTGTTTGTTTTGCATGTCCATAAATCTGCCTTAACCTCTAATCCTATTAATAAGAACAGCTGACAACAGTGGCTTGTAAGAGGCAGCACAACATTTGTTTTACTAAACTACAAAGTCTCTTAATCTCTAAGAAATAATTTCTAAGGTTAGCTCAAGAGTCTTCAATATCAACCATACTGGGAAAAGATAAACTACTAATCAGCTCTTTAGCAAGACATCAATTGGCAATTTTATAGTGTAAGCTAGAACACTAATATAAAGAGAGAGAAATTGTTTTTAATCATACTATTATTGTAGGAGAAGCCCAAAGGTTTTTCAGCACAGGTAGGAATTCTAATGTTCCACCTATAAAAATGTTTTGATAGTGAGCTGACCAACCAGTGCAGGCCAAAAGCTCTTGCAAAAGATTTTTAAAAACTGGGATCGTTTCCTCTTTTGCTGCTTTGTGATTTATAAAGACACCCTAAAGAGTATTTGTCAAAAACAAAAAAAGGTGGCATTTATTTTTTAACCTCAAGAATGTGAGCTCCGGTCTTCCCTATGTGGGAGAACCTTCTGGATGTCACGGAGGGTGTATATTAGCTCTCAGACCTTAATCAGAGGGGCAGGGATGTTGAATCTTTAAGAAGGATGTCTCTTCTTCAAAGTTTTAGTAATTGAATTTAATAGGTGTTAACAAAACAAAAAACAGAATTTCAACTAGCTTGACTAAAAACTTCTCCTCTTACATTTGCTCATTTTTCACTCATGACTCTTTTAGTACCATTTCACTAGGACAGGTTGAACCTCTCTAGTCTGGCACCCTTGGGACCTGACCAGTGCCGAACCAGAGAATTTGCCGAACCACGGAAGGTCAATATTGTAGCGAGCGGGTCTCTCTTTATTTTTATCTTGCTGAGGTGAATAAATGGAACAACGCTTGCAATGCCGCCTAGCCAAGGCTTACCGGCTCTCTTCATAACAAAGTGTTAGTATTGTTACACAATTTTACTGTGTTGGCACAAGGAAATAAGTAGATAAAGCATAAAAAACATAAAATAAAATCGTGCCAGACTAGAGAGGTTCAACCTGTAGTACAATCACCACAGTCTTCTAGGGTAGAAAAACCCTCAATTTCTAATGTAAAAAACCTTTCCCAGACCTTTTACCCTTCTTGTAAAACAACAAGAACAAGTAGTTAAGGTCTGTACGCATCATAAAAAAAGAAAGAATGAAAAAAATCTCCGTGGAGAGGGGAGGATTACAGAATAGAGACATGGGGAATGGGAGAGAGAAAAGACAAAAATCTAGCATATACTAGAAGAATGGCCATACCACTGGGTCAGTCCAAAGGTCCTGTCTCCCGACAGTGGCCAATGCCAGGTACCCCGGAGGAAATGAACAGAACAGGTAATAATCAAGTGATCCATCCCCTGTTGCCCATTCCCAGCTTCTGGGAAACAGAGGCTAGGGACACCAATTGGGGTGTTAACCTAGTCTTCCCCAGTTTGGTAACCACGTTCTCTCTCTTCAAAAACCCCCTGTATTTTCAGTGGGATACAGTATTCTTTATTAAACTCTTGTAAATTGTTGCTTTGTGCTGCTAAGAAAGTGGCTACAGATGAGGTGAAGTAATTTTGTATATAGTTTGTGAAATGCTTTGGAATTCTTCAGGAACAAACATGCTAAAAATATATTATTTATTAATGCTGAACATTTTAGAATAAAAAATTCCTAACTCAGTTTCATCCATTAAAAGTGCAGTGTCCTGCATGTGCTTACTAATATTTATCAAGTTTTATAAAGAATTTGAACATGTACGTTTAGTGCTGCAGTGGGATTAATACAGTAGATAAAAATCTTCTGGGATCAATCTGAAAGCTAAATGGGTTTACATGAAGGATTACTGCAGTGCTCTTTACAACAAACTTGTTTATATAAAGAGCTAGTATTTACATCTGAATGATAATCCCTTGAAAAAATTTGATGGTGGGAACTGTAACTTAACTTTATAGCTACACAAATGCACCCCAGTAATTGTATTACAAGAGCTTTGATTGCTTCCAGTGACTAAATTAATAAATATGAATATCAATCAAATAGACATGAGGTTTGTAGAGTTATGCTATTTTGGCCTATCTCTTCTAGTTTATTTTTTGAAATTTTCACAAGTACCACCAATTCTACAAAAATGACAAGGTGCGAAGCACCATGTGTCGTCTTAGAATGCTCTTCTGTAGCACTGTAACAGATGACTTACGAAGGAGACAAGGACATAGTTTTGGGAGGTAGGTAGTGAGTATTTCTGAGGAATATTATACAAGATCCATCCAATGGGCATCACAAAAGGGCAGTAAGGAGACACTAATACCAGAGTGTCAATTCTACATAAAGATCTGTGTAAAGATCTACATAAAGATCTGAGTCCTTGTGAAGTCTTGCAAGAGAGAGGCCTAAAAGAAAGAAAATATCATGTATAAACTCAGTCATTTTGTCAAGCTGACATCCTTCCCTCAGCTGATGCAGTGTTTGGTGGAAGGTTGTTACAGATGTTACGGTCAGGGTGCAATTCTACATGGGTAAACTAAATCATTCTCCCCTCTCTAGGGATGATTTACTAACTTCTGCATCCCACTGTGAAGACTAGCAGATGGAGTGGACTGAGAGGGAAAATTTTGTCTTATCTCATTTTTCATTCTTAGACCTATGTGTCAGACAGTCTGGCGCTCCCTCAAAGGATGGCACTAAGTCCAGGGTGTTTTTCTGGCTAATGCTCATTTGTTGAGTAGTTTGAAAGAGAAGAGGGTGTTCCATCCCTAAACTTCATGTCAAGGCTCTGCTGCAAATTATTTGAGCTGAATAGCACTTTTAAGCTTTGATGCAGGGTTTTTTTCAGCTTTGGAATTTACCATTCTGGAGAATCCTAAGACTAGACTCAGAGCAAAGATCTAGTCTGCCTCCAGTTGCTATGACATGGAACACCCCACTGTGAAAACTCTCTGATGTGGAGGTTACAAGAATGAAAAGTCACAGGTAAGACAACTTTCCCTTTTTTTCTCTCAAAGGGATAATTCTGGAACTTATATGATTTAGAGTAAGAGTTTAAGGCCAGAAGGAACCACCAGATGATCCAGTGATCTCCTTTATGTCACAGGCCACTGGCAAACTGAACCCAACAATCAAAATCAGACCAAAACATCACAGCCCACTAAAGACTAGGGTGGCTGTTATGTGCCACAGGGATAAAATAGGAGGGACTGAAGTGCACCAATGCCCTGGCCCCTGAAATGGCATGAAAATGATTGAGATACCCAGAGAATCCTGGCAAGTTACTTGCATCCACCTGGTGCAGAGGAAAATGACCCCCCCCCCCCCCCCAAGTCACTGCCAATCTGATCTGGGGGAAAATTCTTTCTCAACTCCACATATGGTGATGCGTTAGACTGTGGAAATGTGAGCAAGAACCAGTCATCCAAGCACCTGAGAGAGAATGGTTGGTGCCACTTCAGAGCACCACCCCACCCCATCCAGTGTTCCACCTCTAGCCACGACTATCTCTGATACTTCAATGGAAAAAGACCAACCCCTCCCCCTCCCCCCCACCCCAAAAAAAACATTGGGGGAGCAGGAGGAAAATAAAATTCCTTTTCCGACTCCTGTGGGTGGCTGGCTAAAGTCCTGAAACATGAGTTTTAAGGAATGTAAAACACAAACCAGAAGTGAGCCTCAGGGCTGTGGATCCTGTCGATCCTGTCCCCCACAATCAGAAGCAACTTTGTCTTACTATTGCACTCATAAATTTACCAGCTCTTAAAACTAATTAAGTTGTTTGCCCCCACAACTCCTATTGGGAGGCTGTTTCAGACCCTCACTCTCTGATGATTAGAAACCTTCATTTAATTTCCAACCTGAATTTGTTCATGGACAGTTTATACCCATTTGTTCTTGTGCCAGCATTGTTCTTTAGCTTAAATAGCTCTTTACCCTTTCTGGTGCTTGGTGTATTTATAGAGAACAATTATATACCTGTTCAGCCTGCTTTTTGCTAGGCCAAACAAGTCAAGCTCTTCCAGTCTCCTCTCATAACATAGGCACTCAGTTATCCTGACCATCCTAATTGCTCTTTTGTGCACCTGTTCAAGAAAGATTAATTCTAATTGGAACATGGGTGACCAGAATTGTATACAGCATTCCAAAGGAGATCTTACCAGTACCTTGTACAATGCCATTATTACTTCTCTATCTCTGCTGGAAATGTCTTGTGTAATGCATCCTACATTTGCTTTTTTCACAGCCTCATCACATTGGTGGCTCAGAATCATCCTGAGTGTGCTGGTCAATCACAAGTCTCTCTCCTCTTCTGTTGCTTCCAGCTGATGAGCCCCCAGCTTATAGCAGAAATTCTTTAGACCCTAAGTATCAGAGGGGTAGCCGTGTTAGTCTGGATCTGTAAAAGCAGCAAAGAATCNCAGGATTCTTTGCTGCTTTTAGACCCTAAGTTCATGACCTTACACTTTGTATTGTTGAAGCTCATCCAGTTTTTCTGTTACTCCCGTCTTCAAGGTCACCCAGATGTTCCTATATAATATTCTGGTCCTTCTCTGTATGGACGATGCCTCCCAACTTTGTATCAGCAGCAAATTTAATTAGCACACTCCTCATCTTTGTGCCAGGGTGATTAATAAAAATATTCAATAAAATTGGTCCCAGGACTGATCCTTGATGAACTCCACTGGTAACCTCTCTCCAGTCCGATGCTTTGATCAGCCTACTTGTGTCAATCCATCAATGTTTGTAAGTCTCTTGGATCCTACAGTAGTGGAGGCTGTAGGGATGCCTCTTAAAAAAAAAAACCCAAAAAACAAAACCCACCAACAACCAAAAATCACACTCATGGTTTTAGTTTGTCATTTATTTTTGCAAAAAAATGACAGATTCCTAAATCCCTGTTTTAAGGGGCTAAATCTTTGTAAGTCCATCTTATCTCTGATTATGTGGATTTTGATTAGATCAGTTTCTGAATGCTTGAGTAATATTTTGATTAAATACGTCTGCAATTTCATGTATATACCATTTTTTGAATTGGATTTAAATATGGGTTATCTCTGATATAGGATAATTAGACTGTTGTTCAAATGAGGGTCAACATTCCCTAATTACATAGGGCTCCAATCTTGCATTTAGCTCCACATGAGTAGTCCCTTGTACCCATGTGGAGTCCCACTGAAGTCAGCCTTATTTCTCACTGTTGGAAGCTTTTGATTACTATGGATATAGTACTTTGTGGTTTAATTGTGGATAGTAATGTGAGGGTGCAATTCCTGGGATATCTGTTTACTTCTGTACACTAATTCTTTTTCCTCAGGACCTGTATAAGCTTTTGTATGTAAAATCTATGAGGAGTTAACATTTATCTTAGCCTTAAAACAGACTTGTAATGTGTAGTGTGTGCTGCAAGTTGCTCTGTAACAGTGGCTTGATGTTGCATTTACTACGCAAAATATATATTTTTCTTGTGGGTAAGATTTGTAAATGGCAATTATGATGTTTTTAGTAACAATGAGCTAATCTGGAATTTGTACCTTACAGCAGGTTGCACCTGCTGCCATTAAAATAGTATGACATACATTTCTGATAACTTTTATAGTGCACCTCCAAAGGTGAAGATTTCAGCGGCTGCTTTGATCTTTCTGCACAAAATCAATTATTCAGGGATAAATCCCCATTGATTTGTAGTACTCAGTATAAAGCAATAAATGATTGCTGAGACAAGTAGAACACCAAAGCAAAGTTTCTCGGCAGTGTTTTACTGAGAGTATATTTAAAAGCAATAAACCCTAATACAGAGCATTTTTTTTTCCACTTGAGAGTATGAAAGTGTCTTGATCAGCATTTTTCTTTACTCTGAAACAAAGGTGACTGAGTCTGCTTTGAAGGTGACTTGTAAAGGAGAAATCAGTCATTCTGCCCTTTCTGCCTGTTCTCAGTTTATAAAAAGGACTTCAACAACAACAAAGAAACTGTCTGCTTTTTCTCTTAGAAATATTAGTAAGACCAAGTCTTGTCTCCTGTGCCTTTACTGGGGGATTCCTGGGAACTGAGAACTAGAGTGCAGCTTTGTGAACCCTCAGTTTGAATGGGCGAGGGCTCTTTCAGCTTTCACAGAGAGCTTTTTCCCCCACATGTTCACCAAATGTTTGGGTTAAATAAGTATTGATAACAAGCTCTAAAGAGTCTGTTTAAAACACCTTTATCTCTAAATTGCTCAAATTTGTCTCTTATGATGTTGGCACTTGAATATCATGGTGATAGGAGCCTTTGATAGTCCTCCAGCAAACATGGAGAAGTCAAAACTTGATATTTCTAGTGTAAATATAACAACAGAAAACAAAGCATATTTAATCTTTCAGGCCTTTTTAGCTGTAAGAAAGAAGCAAAATGGGCACAGACAAAATGTACAAAAGCCTGAGTATGGTCAACTCTTCCACTACCTTTAATACTGAGAATGGAAACTAGTTGCAGCATTTGAGAAACATATGCAATGTGACTATGTAAGGAATAAGTAAGCCTCAAGCTAAAAAAAAAAAAAAAAAAAAAAGGCTGGAATTAGTTTCTAAATTATTTTAATTTTCCATGACAATGGACAACATAGATCTTTACATTTATAATTTTTATACAGTTTATTTCCCATAACTGTTCCAGTCTAAACGCTAAATATATTCAGTTTTTGTCATTATGAAGAATGTTTGCCTTTAAATTCATCTAATGATGTGGAAGTTTGGACTAAATCAAATTTTTTAGAAGCTGTTCACTCTTACCATTCAATGAGAATGGTAGAAAATAATTGCCAAATGAACATAAGAACGGCCATACTGGGTCAGACCAAAGGTCCATCTAGTCCAGTATCCGGTCTTCCGACTGTGGCCAATGCCAGGTGCCCCAGAGGGAATGAACAGATCGGGTAATCATCAAGTGATCCATCCCCTGTTGCCCATTCCCAGCTTCTAGCAAATAGAGGCTATGGACACCATCCCTGCCCATTCTGGCTAGTAGCCATTGATGGACCTATCATCCATGAATTTATGTAGTTCTTTTTTGAACCCTGTTGTAGTCTTAACCTTCACAATATCCTCTGGCAAAGAGTTCCACAGGTTGACTGTGGGTTGTGTAAATAAATACTTCCTTTTCTTTGTTTTAAACCTGCTGCCTATTCATTTCATTTGGTGACCCCTAGTTCTTGTGTTATGAGAAGTAGTAAACACTTCCTTATCTACTTTCTCTACACCAGTCATGATTTTATAGACCTCAATCATATCTCCCCTTAGCCGTCTCTTTTCTAAGCTGAAAAGTCCCAGTCTTATTAATCTCTCCTCATACGGAAGCCATTTCATACCCCTAATCATTTTTGTTGCCTTTTCTGAACTTTTTCCAAGTCCAATATATGTTGTTTGAGATGGGGCGACCACATCTGCATGCAGTATTCAAGATGTGGGCAGACCATGGATTATATAGAGGCACTATGATATTTTCTACCTTATTACCTTTCTTAATGATTCCAAACATTCAGAGGCAGAAGAAGATCTTGATATCAACACAGACACCCCAACTAAGGAAGAGATCATTCAAGCCATCAGATCCTTAAAAAATGGGAAAGCTCTTGGTAAGAACAACTTAAATGCAGAATTGTTCAAGGTAACTTCTGAGTTAGCAGCATCTGTCCTGGCCCTTTTGTTTACATCAGTCTGGGAAAGGGAAAAAGTGCCAGATGAGTGGACCAATGGGTTTATAGTGAAGATACCAAAGAAAGGAACTCTCTGTGATTGGNCAGATGAGTGGACCAATGGGGTTATAGTGAAGATACCAAAGAAAGGAACTCTCTGTGATTGGAATAACTGTCGTGGTATCACACTTTTATCTGTGCCAAGCAAAGTATTGTGTAAGATCATAGTCCAGCATATATCAGAGGCAGTTGATAGCGTTCTCAGAAAAGAGCAAGCCGGTTTTCGGAAAGGGCGGGGATGCACAGACCAGATCTTCACTCTACGAAACATAATCGAACAGTGCATAGAATGGCAACAGCAGCTCTACAGAAACTTCATAGACTTTGAAAAGGCTTTTGATAGCATTCACAGGACAAGCCTATGGCACATTCTGCGGGCATATGGAATCCCTCTCCGTATAATGAACATCATCAAAAGCTTTTATTTCAACTTTACATGCAGTGTTGATTACAGTGAGCTCAGTTTTGAAGTCAAAACAGGAGTACATCAGGGGTGTATCACGTCTGCAATCCTCTTCAGCATTGCCATCGACTGGGTAATGCAGCGTCCAACAGGAGACATGCCAAGAGGCATTCAATGGACAGCCTTCTCATCCCTGGAAGACCCGGACTTTGCAGATGATGTCGCTCTCCTATTACAAGAAAAAACAACTTGACTCAACACATTCAGCCAGCAAATTGGACTGAAAATCAATCGCAGTAAGACAGATATCATGACTTTTAATATTGCCTCACCATCACCAGTACGGATAGAGGATCATGTTCTTACCAATGTAGAAACATTCACATACTTGGGCAGCACCATGAGCCAGGATGATGGAACAAGCCAGGACATCCAGAACAAAATCAGAAAAGCCAGGGGCACCTTCAGGAGCTTAAATACTGTCTGGAAATCATCAAAATACAACACCAAAACCAAATTCAAGATTTATCAGAGCTGCGTACTTTCAACATTACTTTATAGTGCAGAATGCTAGGGAATGAGAAAGTATGACATATTCAAACTGTCTTCATTCCATACAGCCTGTCTCAGAAAAATCCTCCGTATCTTTTGGCCCAGAACTATCTCAAACCAAGATCTATTGACACAGTGCAGCCAAGAGGATATGAGCTCCATCATTGCCAGGAGGCATTGGAGATGGATTGGCCATGTGCTTTGGATGGAAACTGATTCCATCACTAGAGTAGCAATAAGATGGACACCTGAAGGCAAATGGAAATGAGGCCCCCCGAAAACAACATCGCAAAGAGCTGTGGAAACCCAGCTGAAAAACCTGGGGCACCATTGAAAGACTTGCCAGAAACGGATAGGAGTGGAGGAGCTTCGTCGCTGCCCTAAATGCCAGAGGTGTAATGGGAACATCATGATGATGATGATGATTCTGAAAACTGACCATTTATTCCTACCCTTTGTTTCCTATCTTTTAACCAGCTACTGATCCATGAGAGGACCCTTCCCTCTTATCCCATGACAGCTTAGTTTTTCGCATGAAGTTTATAATTTACCTATACTTTCTATTAGACAAATTTAAACTTCTATATTTTCAAAAAATTGGGGAAATAGTTTGGTTCCTCTTAGAACTATTTCTGTCTTGTACTGAAATGAGCATGGTATCAGTACAGCCACTTACAAATTTATCAGTAATTCAGTATATATGATTTCAAGGCACATTGTGTATAAAGACTTGAATCTATTTCAGAAGTTTCCTCTCACAGAATATCAGATCCTTTATTCTCACCTTTGTTCTTGAACATGGTCTTTTGCAGTGAACTCTAATACATCACCTCTGTATTTCTCCCCATTTATCAAATATTTAATAGTCTGTATGAACTATTTTATTTCTAAGACTTCATTATTTTTACAACTGTATGATAGAACATTTTACTGCATTATAACATATTCTAAATTATAATTCAGTTTTAATTGTCAAAATGAACAAAATTAGCCTGGTACTGTATTATCCTTGCTTTTTTATTATGTTTCCGATTTTGCTAATTTGCAATGGTTTTCTGTCATTAGTGTAAATTAGTAAGGTTGTACTGTAAATTAGTAAATGGTTGAGTAATCCACTGACATAAGCTCTAGATACTGTATTACGGGTGTGTAAATCAGAGGTTCCCAAACTGTGGTTTGTGGCAAGTCACTTGTTGCTGGCTCTCCCCACTTCCATTTGGTCTGTTCTTTTCTCAAATGGGAGGGAGAGTTGCTGTGGTTCACTTTTTTTTTTTTTTTTTTAAAGGGACAAAATGCTAAAACAGCTAAAATTATACATTTTCTTACTATTTTTTCCTGCTAAGCAACTGCTTTAGCTCTCCCATGGATGTTATGCTATTGCAATTGAGAGAGGCAGTGGTCCATGTGATAACAGATGGGAGGGACATATCCATGAGATAAAGGTGTGGTCCACCTATAAAAAAGCGAGACTTATAGAAAAAGTTCTTCCCTCTAAGTAATGTGAACAAGATTGGATGGAGGAAAAACTAACCCCTCGCTCCACAAAGGTCCCTTGGAACTAACAAAGCATCTTCAAAATTCACCCCTGCCGTTTTGCTTGGCTTGATGAATCCCTTTACCATGCTTCATCCATCTCCTGCATTGTAAACTGTTCAGAGCAGAGACACTGTATTTGTACATATCTAAAATGTCTATCATACTGGTGCAAATTAAAAGGGTGAAGACAGTTACCATCATGAAAGTCTTTTAATAGATTGCAATATTCGATCAGTCATTAGAAGCTATGAAATTGGGTTTTAATGGAAAAATACATTTGCTGAATT
The DNA here is from genome assembly GCA_003942145.1 of Platysternon megacephalum. Classification (NCBI taxonomy): domain Eukaryota; kingdom Metazoa; phylum Chordata; order Testudines; family Platysternidae; genus Platysternon; species Platysternon megacephalum. Next base: position 13,160,006 of record QXTE01000030.1, on the reverse strand, counting down.
ATCAAAGAAATAGAATGGTGCCATTTGCAGCAACACTTAAGAAATGGCATGGCCATTTCCCAGCAGAGTGACAAATGTATACAAGTGACCTGTTACAGACAGTGACAGGGTGAAACTGCTCTGAAGGGATTAAAGGCTGCCTGGTAGGTGCTATAGTAATACAAATAATAAATAAAAATATGACTCAGCAGGGGATTGAAGGAAGAGGTGTGTCCTCTTTCAGGGGCTGAGAGAAACAAGGAGAAAGGCTTTTGGGTACTGCAACCTGTTTTGTTTTAAGTTACTTCATGAATGTTTTGTGTATGAATAATTGTACCCTGAGGCCAGGGCCTGAAACAGACTCTGGCATGGCACTGGTTCATTCCTGAGCTGGTGAGTTAGCCCACCAGCTTATACAATTGTAACTTTATAGGAGTGGAGGTACTTTCTTCCTGTTCCTATGAAAATGTCCAGTACAAAGTTTCTGTGAAAGCTCCAGTTTCATATTTTCATAATGAGGCTTCTCTGTTTTCAGCCGAGCACTTTCACATGAAGATCAAAATATTATGCTTAATTTTCATATCTGTATACATTTTAATTAAGTATTGAATTTTTGAGTTCATGTGTATTCTTAGCAGTAAAAATGTAAAAGGTAATGTCTCAAAATGTATTTTTAAAATAATCTCAACGGAATGCTTATGATAAAATTGAAATGTTTTTCAGTTGAATCCATTTTCTTTGGATACTTCCTCATAATTTAAAAAAAAAAAATTCTGGTACACAGTCTTTCATTATAGATTACAGCTTTAGTACTTCCCAAATAAGGATTTTTAGAGTCTGTAAGTTTTAAATCAGCCATATTAAGAGATTACTTAGAGATTTATTTATATTAAATATTTGCCAAAACAAATTTATATCTGGATTCCATAAGACCCTTCTATAAATAGTTGTGGAAGTAGATTTATGCTTTTTTTTTTTTAAAAGGGGCTCTAGTAGCTTATCATTTTATTGCTTTGTTGGTCTCTTACCAATTTGTCTATATTTTTCTTAAATTGTGGTGCCCAGAACTGGACACAGTGCTCCAGCTGAGGCCTCTCCAGTGCCAAGTAGAGCAGGACAATTACCTCCCGTATCTTACACTCGATGCTCCTATTAATACACCCCAGAATATTAACCTTTTTTGCAACTACATCACATTTTTGACTCATTCAGTTTTTCATCCACTATAATTCCTATAGCCTTTTCAGAAATACTATTGCCTAGTCAGTTATTCCCCATTTTGTAGTTGTGTATTTGATTTTCCCTTCTTAAGTGTAGTACTTTGCACTTGTCTTTATTGAATTTCATTTTATGGATTTCTGACAAATTCTCTAATTTGTCAAGGTTGTTTTGAATGCTAATCCTGTCCTCCAAAGTTCTAGTAATTCCTCCTGACTTGGTGTCATCTGAAAATTTTATAAGCATGCTCTCCACTCCATTATCCAAGTAATTAATGAAGATATTGAATATCAGACCAGGACAGACCCCTATGAAACCCCACTAGATACGTCCTCCCAGTTTGACAGCGAACCATTGATAACTACTCTTAGAGTTGGGTCTTTCAACCTGTACGCACCCACCTTACAGTAATTTAATCTAGACCACATTCCTTAGTTTGTTTATGAGAATGACATGCGGGATTGTCAAAAGCCTTACTAAAATCAAGATATATCACATCTGTTGTTCCCCCCCCATCCACTAGTCCAGTTACTTTGTCAAAGAAGGAAATTAGATTGATTTGGCATGATTTGTTCCTGACAAATCCATGTTGGCTATTCCTTATAACCCTATTATCCTTTAGGTGCTTATATAGTGACTGTTTAATTTGTTCCAGTGTCTTTCCAGGTATTGAATTTAGGCTGACTGGACGATAATTGCTCAGGTCCTCTTTGTTCCCCTTTTGGAAGATAGGTACTATGTTTGACCTTTTCCAGTCCTCTGGGTCCTTGTCTGTCTCCATGAATTCTCAAAGATAATCTTGACAGTTCTGAGGTTGCTTCAGCTAGTTCCTTAAGTACCCTTTCATCGGGCCATGATGATTTGAATACATCTAATTTGTCTAGATATTCTTTAATCTTGCTCTTTCCCTATTTTGGCTTGTTTCTTCCCCATTATTAATATTAATTGTGTTGACTATCTGGTAACCATTAACCTTTAAGGTGAAGACTGATGAAAAATAAGTACTTAACACCTTAGGTTTCTTGAAGCTGTCGGTTATTAGCTCTCCTTCTTTGCTAAGGTAACCTATGGTTTCCTTTATCTATCTCTTGCTCCTGATATATTCGTAAACCCTCTTCTTACTACCTTTTATGTCACCTGCTCAGTGTAACTAATTTTGTGCTTCTGATTTTTGTCTCTATATGCTTGCACTGTTCTTATGTACTCCTTAGCAATTTGCCCATGTTTCCACATTTTGTAGTATTCCTTTGATTTTCAGATCATTAAAGAACTCCTGATGAATCCATATTCACCTCTTACTATTCTTGCTATCTTTCCTTTGCATCAGGATAGTTTGCTGTTGTGCCTTTAATACTGTCTTCTTGAGAAACTGCCAGCTCTCTTGACCTCCTTAGATTTTCTTCTCATGGGACCTTATCTGCTAGTACTTTGACTTTGTTAAAGTCTGCTCTTTTCGAAGTGCATTGTCATAATTCTGCTGCTCTCACTCCTTCCTTTCCTTAAAACCATGAAATCTATCATTTCGTGATCACTTTTACCCAAAGTGCACTACCTTCAGAAGCACAGCACAGAAGTAAGGGTAGCAGTACCACAACTCCCCCCACCCCCACTACAATAACCTTGTGGCCTCCCACAACTCCTTTTTGGGTCAGGACCCCTAAAATTACAACACCATGAAATTTCAGATTTAAATGGCTGAAATCATGACATTTATGATTTTAAAAATACTATGACCATGAAATTGACCAAAATGGACCGTGAATTTGGTAGGGCCCTAATTATTGTATACTTCTTCTTTATGGAAAAACTGAAGGTACAGAATCTGGAACCTACCTAACTTCACTGTCTAAGACAGCTACAGAGTTGGGAATAGAGTTGGATCCTGACTCTGTCTCCTGTTCTAAACTCTAGACAACACTGCTTGGTACTTACCATTCTTGTAATGCCACTTTTACCTCCCAATGAGCAGCTGTTTTGCCGTTCTCTGTTAACTTTTGTCTGAGAGGGTTTGTGTAGTGTTCTGCTACTATGGAAAAACAATAGAGCAAATGAATCATGCAAGAAAATATATTTGTGAAATCAGTGTCTTTTTAAAAATATACATGTGTGTAAGTGCATTTTTACCTAAGATTGTGATATATATTTATAAAGATTTTTGTTTTTAGCTTATTTAGTGCTTATTTGACAGCACTTTATGTATAGTCAGTTTCACTGTTTCCCTCCCTCCCCCCCCCCGCCATCCTGGTGGTTAGTCACTTTGCCCTGTTTGTGAGAGCCTTCCATATAGTAAAAGGAGAGAACAATGCTTTAAACCCTAGGAAAATGCAATTATGTAAAACCATGAATTGGCAGAGGGACTTGGGTACCTGAAACTACTTGCAACTCATTGTTTTAAGGCTGACTAGATGTATAATTATTCATGTTTAGAATGACTTGCGTGATACGAGACTGGGTCTGTTCTATCCACCATGCACGCTTGTTCATTGAGACTGACCTTTTCTATTGTTCACTGCTTTTACGTGTTTTGATATGCAGTATACTCACATTTTATTGTCTCAAGCTTGACAATGTAATTTCAATCACACTGTATTTGTCCATCTAGCCTGGTCCCCAAAACTTTGATTAGAAGTTATATATTAGATGTTTTCCCCAGTGGAAGCTATGTTGTCATGTTACATTAGCCTATTTGGCTGCTCTCTTTGAAAATGGTGGCTGAATATAAATGCTGTTACCAGCTGTTAAGTAGCTCAAATTGATGGTAATCAGTATATCAGATGTGGATGGATTGGAAGACTGCTACAGGATATGAAGTATTTGATTTTCAAAATACTGTCTATACCCTCGTGTTACATTATTTAAAGACACTATCAATTTTCAGTAAGATTTCTTATTATAAAGCCTGCCAAGCAGCTGCCAAGTGCAGATATCCAGCATTTACATTCACTGTGCTACATGATGGTAGCTGTGACATGATTCCAATTAAGGACTGCACATTGCAGGCATCTTCCAAATATTAATGTGTGCTACTGCAGAACAAACTGTGAATTCCCTTTAAATACAGACCACTTAATGAAAGTAGTATTTCCTGCCATAATATTTGGTTTCTGGTAAAAGTTGAATAGTAATCAATAATGCAGTTTCATGTTTTTCTTAAAAGTTGTATAATCTCATTAAATCACAAGAAGATGTATGTATATGTGCCATTAGATGGCAGTAATACAGGGAGTAATTTCTTCAGTAGTTTGTGCTACCCCACATTGCATTGTCATATTAATCATAAAGTAACTTTGGACAGTTTTTAATTAACTAGTCACTACTCCACCAAAACAAAATGCAGTGTTAATGGTTGAGGGAAGACAACACACTTTTTGATGTTTAAAACTGCAGTATGATTGACACAGAGCACTAGGAATATACATAATGTTTACCAAAACAGTTGAAAGACATGGTCCTTGGCTTGAGGGCTCTATGTTGTAACTAGGACAGATATGAAGCACTGGATAACTGTTGAAACGCAAGATGCACATACCTCATTTGCTGAGTCGTTCAGTAAAGAAGATTATGCACGTGTTTTTTAAATTGGGTTGGAAGGTGCCATTGGAACACTAGGAGTTAAGAGTCTATTCCAAACATAAAAGGTAGCGTGAAATCAGGAATAATTGTGGAGGACCATGACTGTGATAGGGCACAGAATGACACGTGATAAGACGTAGGCTGTGGTAGTGTGTGCAGAGCCATGGAGGCGAAGATGAGAATAAACTTGATGTAGAAATTAAAAGAAAAAGGGAGTCAAGGTTTGTGGAGACGGTGTGGATGGAATAGCAGAAAAGGAAGATATTGTTTTGGACAGAGTGCAGGGGAAAAAGAGGGAAATATTCATTTGTGCATGTGTGTTTGGGGATGTGATGTGTAGAAGAGGTAGTTACAGTAGATACTGAATATATAATTGAGAATAATCCAGTACGTAATTTATACTGGCTAGTGTAGTTATGTGGCCTCAATATATTTTCACTTTATCCCTCATACCCTCTCGTAGTTCAGTTTACAGTAACCCAACTCTAAGGCCTGGTCTACACTTAAAAATTAGATTGCTCTAGCTACGGGGCTTACATGTGTGAACATTTTTTAACCTGAGCACCATGGTTAGGCTTACCTAACCCCTGGTGTACATGCAGCTAGGTTGATGAAAGAATTCTTCCGTCAACCTAGCTACCGCCTCTCAGAGAGATGGATTAACTATATAGATAGAATTCAGAGTAGCAGCCGTGTTGGTCTGTATCCGCAAAAAGAACAGGAGTAACTCCTGTTCTTTATATAGACAAGAACCTCTTCCATCAGTGTAGGAAGAGTCTATGCTACGGTGCTCCAGCGGCACAGCTACAACACCATAGGTATACCATCATAGTGTAGGCATGCCCAAAGATTGTGTTAACTCTAGAGAATTGAACCACTGCTTACACTGTACTTTGCTCTTGTCGTTGCGTTGCTTGCTTGGTACCTATTGCACAGTTGCTAGCGTAGCTCTCTGTATCAGTTGCTTTTGAGAGCTATCCAGGGCAATTGAAAGAAGATGTCAAACTGCATGATTCCCTGGCAAATTTCTATAAATTTTCAGGTGAAGGATGTTCTGGCATAAAATATAAAATTTGCTGCAATAATCGCTAATCCTCTGGGGCCTCCAGAAAAGCTGGCAGTGTGTATTTGAGAATAACTTGTTCACTAGATGGAATGCTGTTTTTGGATCCGGACCATAATCAGACTGGTGGGACTGAATTGCCCTTGAGAACTGGGATAAGCAACAGTGACTGTATAACTTCACAGTGAGGAAGGAGACACTTCTGTCCCTCTGTAGTGAGCTAGCCTTAATATTGCAGTGCCAGACCTCCAAGATGAGAGCACCACTCTGTTGGGCCGAGAGAGAGAGTAGTGTTGCTTTTATGGCTACCCCATATAGTCAGTAGTTTGGGATCAGGAAGCCCATGGTGGGAGCTACTATTGTGGAGGTTTGCATAGTGATACATAGTATATTGCAAGGGATTGTAATCAAGGTGATCAGTGCGCCAGAGATAACGGAGGGGTTTAAACAACTGGGCTTCTGAATTGTGCAGAAGCTGTTCAGGAAACCCATCTCCCCATATTCTGTGATACCACCTCCAGTAAATCAAGGAGTATATTAACAGAAAGGGCTACTTCTCCATGGTGATGCACTATAAGTTCTTGGATGTATAGGTAGAGTGGTCAGAGAGCATGATTTCCAGAATTTTCAAAAATTGGAGTTTTCAAGATTGGGCAGAGAGGGACTCTATTTCCAAAAACCAAACAAACACAAAAAAAACACCACACAGACATAAAGATTTCCATTCCCACCTTGATTATGAGTGATACTGCAGTGCTCACTCTTACTATAGGCTAACGAGCCAGTCTCATTTACACAAACCCAGACAAATGCTGATTAAGCTGTGTGTTCAATTTGTGTTGCATGGTGATGAAATTTCAATGACTGATACAGAGATTATAGTATAATATATGCCTGCTGCATTTTGTATAACATATGAAAGCAAAGGTGATGTTTCTGAAGTAAGGATGCAGTGGTACTTGCAACCATGGGCACTGAAACAGAGGGCCCTTGCCCCCCGTACTTTTTTCCAGGCCGTAAGGGTGAGCGACATGGAGGAGGGGGTGGAGAGGAATGATTGGGGGCAGGGTCTTGTGGAGGGAAGAGGCGGCGCGATGGTGGGGGCTCGTGGAGAAGGGGCAGTGCAAGGGCGGGGTCTTGGTAGTTAGGGGTGACACGAGGGAGGGGGCTCAGGGATAAAGGATGGAGCGGGGCAGCACAGTGAGGCAGGGCCATGGTTTGGGAGCCTCTGCCCTCTCCCCCCATTTTTAGCCTGCTTCCATCACTCCTGCTTGCAAACCAGTGGACAGCTGGACAGACCAGTTTACACCTGAAGCTCTTCTCATATTAGGACAGCTTGCAGTTGATATACTTCCCTAATTTAGAAGCACTTTGTAAATGGTAGTGGGAAATAAGGAAAATTGGGGGGAATCAGAGAACTAAATATTTTAGTTTTCATTAGGCAATATATACGGATACGTTGGGTTTCTTGTGCGTTGCATGTAACTTGTTAATTATCTGAATTGCTTGATTTGTATAGTTACAGTTTATGGAGCAGTGAATTGATATTGATAGGGCAGTAATTACTAGCATTTATTGCCTTTATGTGCTGTAGAAGATCTGGGGGATTACATTTGTTGTTATGGTTTTATATATGCATTTCTCCATACTCGTATTAATTTTTGTGAGGGAGTTTAGGGAGCAATGAATGTTGTTTTGATAACAGTATAATGTAGAAATTACACCCACCCCCCACCCCCCGAAATGTCTGTTATACCTCGAGCAAAGCAAAACTAAGACTGTCTTCCTGCTGAAAGTGGCAGTGTAAACTTTAGTAGTTCAGAGGTGTGAAAAAACACCCCCCCCCCCCCCCCCCCCCCCCCCCGAGCGACAAAAGTTTTAGCACTGAAAAGCGCCAGTATAGACAGTGCTTTATCGGTGATAAAGCTACCACCGCTTGTTCAGGGTGTTTTTTTTATCGCTGGGAGAGCTCTCCCTCGTTAATGTGTGTGAGCGACAGAGGATAAAAAAGATTATCTAATAGGTTCATAAAATGCATTTCATTAGGATTCTAATTTTTTCCTACTATGGTTTTGTAAAGTGGAATGCCTGGGGAATGCTGTCAGGAGGCTGGAGAGTAGATGTTACAATAGGTAGCATTGTCCTGATTTTGAAGAAACTTGGGTAAAAATTGGGACATGTTTCACAGGATTCTTAATTTCTTGCTGCTTAGAAGAGACCTATAAGGCATCTGCTTTGTTTTTCTCCTTCATCACCATTGCAGTCTTTTATACTCCTGTTTCTGGAGATGCAAGAGAATTTACTAAGCACTCCAGAGTTCGTAGGCTTCAATCCTGCAGTTGGATCTGCAAGGATATCCCCTTGCGTCTGCCTTGGGCTACAGAAGTCAGTGGGGCTCCTGAAGGTGCCAGAGGCCACTTGTGTAGATCGAATTAAAGGGTGAGGGCCTTTAGTTTGTGCAGAGATTCCGACAACCTATGTTTGCTCCATATTGATTGATCAGTGGGATTCCTTTAGTGTGCTGCAGGTGAAGAAAGTTTATATTTTCTGTTTGCTAGAAACTGGTAATTGGAGAGAAAATGTTGGTGAGGTAATGTCTCTCATTGGACCAACTTCTGTTGGTGAGAGACACAGGCTTTTGAGCCACACAGAGCTCTTCTTGAGGTCTGGGAAAGGTACTCCCAGAGTCACAGCAAAATACGTACAAGGTGGAACAGATTGTTTAGCCCAAGTAGTTAGCACACATTGTAAGGGACCATTCAAGGTAAAGTGGCCCCGTTAACACCTCTGCAGTCATAGGATAAAGGGGGGCGGGCGTTAGAGGGTAAAAAGAACGAGGAGTACTTGTGGAACCTTAGAGACTAACAAATTTATTTGAGCATAAGCTTTCGTGGGCTAAAGCCCACTTCATCAGACGCATGCCACGAAAAGCTTATGCTCAAATAAATGTTAGTCTCTAAGGTGCCACAAGTACTCCTGTTCTTTTTGCTGATACAGACTAACACGGCTACCACTCTGAAACCTGTCAACATAAATCCAGTGTGTCTTTTCAATCCATGATTTTTATTGTCTAGCAGAGTAATGAATGTAAGTTCCCAAGCTCGTCTTTTGAAAGTGCTGTGCAGGTTTCCTTCGAGGATGAGGACTGATAGGTCAGATATAGAGTGATTGCTTTGTGAGAAGTGTTCACCCACAGGTGATAGGGTCTTTTTGCCTTTTATCATTTTCCTGTGTGAGTTCATTCAAGAGCATAGTGATTGTCTGGTTTTGTGCACATAGTTGTTATTGGGGATTCAGAAGTGGGGATTGAGGAAAGATTTTTTTCAGGATGGGGTCCCCATTGAGTATGGGTTGTAGTTGTTTGATGATACCCCATATGGGTTCCAGTGTGGGGTGCTAGGTGACAACCAACGGTGTGCAGTCAGAGGGGTTTTTATTTCTATATAAAAGCAGGTTCTCTCAGGGTATTTTGGTGGCCTGTTCTACGATGCGATCTACTTCTCTGGTGAAATGTCCTTGTTTAGTGAAGACAGTTTTCAGTGTGTTAAGGTATATAGCCTGGACTTATTCCTCAGAGCATATTCAGTGGTATCTGAGTACCTGGCTGTAGATAACAGATTTCTTGGTGTGTTCGGGGTGGTCACTGGATCTGTGAAGGTAGGTGCGGTGATCTGTGAATTTCTTATATGTGGTTGTCTGTAGGGTTCCATTGTTGAAACTGATCGTGGTGTCCAGGAAGTTGCTAGTGTGGGCATGTTCCAGAGAATTTAATGGATGGGTGGTGGTTGAAGTTGTGGTGGAAATCTGAGGGAGTTTAAGCCGTCTGTCCAGAGGATGAAAACATCATCGATGTATCTCAGGTATGTCATTGGTTTGGTGGTGCATTTGTCCAGAAATTCTTCTTCAAGGTGGCCCACAAAGAGGTTGGCATATTGGGGAGCCATCCTAGTACACTTGGCTGTTTGCGTGGTTTGGACAAAGTGTTTGTTGCTGAATGTAAAATTGTTATGGATGAGGATGAAATGGATGAGTTTGGCAATGTGTTTGGGGTGGCTATCTGAGGGTTGTCCATTGTCTTGTAAGCATTTGAGGCAGACAGCTATAGGGAAGTGACTTCCATGGTGGTGAGAATAGTGTTCTAAGGGAGGTTGTTAATATTGCGGAGTTTGTGGAGGAAGTCTGTGTGTCCTGGTGGAAGCTGGCCCTTAGTGGTTTGAGGATGTTTTTTGTGAGTCCCAATATTCCTTCAGTAAGGGTGCCATGACCAGATATGATGGGTCTGCCTGGGTTCCCTTGTTTGCGTATCTTGGGAAGCATGTAGAACAGGGGTCGGCAACCTCTGGCACGCGGCTCGCCAGGGTAAGCACCCTGGCGGGCCGGGCCAGTTTGTTTACCTGCCGCGTCGGCAGGTTCGGCCAATCGCGGCTCCCACTGGTCGCGATTCGCCGTCCCAGGCCAATGGGGGCAGCGGGAAGCGGCGCGGGCGAGGGATGTGCTGGCCGCGGCTTCCCGTCGCCCCCGTTGGCCCGGAGCGGCGAACCGCGGCCAGTGGGAGCCGCGATCCGCCGAACCTGCCGACGCGGCAGGTAAACAAACTGGCCCGGCCCGCCAGGGTGCTTACCCTGGCGAGCCGCGTGCCAGAGGTTGCCGACCCCTGATGTAGAAGGTCCCTGGAGTGGGTTTGTGGGAGAAGAGTTTGTAGAGTTTCTTGTGGAGTTGTTTGGGGAAGGATTTGATGATATCATTAAGCTTCTGGGTAAATTGTGGTGTGGGGTTTTCTGGAAGAGAGCCCTGAAAATCTGTGGATATCCACTTTATATCCGCTGACCATGTTTGTGCATCGCAGCTTAGATGGAGATACAAATTTGTATCTGCGCAGGGCTCTATCTGTGAGTTCTTTATAGTAGATAGTATCAAAGAGTTGTTAGTTGGCCTCGTTAATGTTGTCAGCGTGGTTGAGAACTACAGTGGCGCCCCTTTTGTCTGCTGGTTTGATCACTATCTGGTAGTTAGATTTCAGGGACTGCATGGCTATACTCTCGGCGGTGGAGAGATTATGGTAGATATGTTTATTAAGGATTTCAGTCAAATATTTTTCACTCTGTGGTGTCCAGTCAGATGATTCTTTTTTCTTATTATTGTTGGCGGAGACGTGGTAATTGTGAGTGGTGTCGTGGTGGTGAAAGAATTATTTGAGGCAGAGACGGTGGAAGAGTTCTTCTAGTTCTCCACATGTTAGTACGGGATCAGGTTCCATGGTGGGGGAGATGCTTAGTCCCTTAGAGTACAGATAATTCAGCTCGAGTGAGGCGTAGTGTTGATAAATTGATGATGATTGGGTATTATGTAGTGTCCTTGTGGTGAGTTCGGTTGCCCTGGTTTCTCCTGGAGGTGGTGTTCTGTGGGTTGTGGAGTAGTTATAGTTGGTTCCACTCTGTTTTTGTGTTGAATGGCTGTCGTCAGCAGGTGGTTTTGTTTGTTTTTGATAGTTGTTTTGGATTTCTGGCATGATTTCCAGGTAATTTTCAAAATACTTACAAGTATTCTTTTGGAGGGATTGGTATTGGATTCTCTCTCTCTCTCTCTTCCCCCCTCCCTTCCCTCCCTCCCTCCCTGGATAAGGGCCAACGTGGAAGAAAATGCAAAGGTATCTGCAGGAGAAGCAGGTGATCAAAGCTGGCATTGTTGGCAAAGCAAAGGGAGTAGCAGACAATGTCGTTGTAGATTGTAAGTTCTGTGGGACAGTGCCTGTGCTTAGCTCAAGTTTATTCAGTACCTAGCAATGAGGCTCTGATCCTGATGTCTCTTGGCAGTGCCATAATATAAATTTTTAATAATAATGAAACTTTACTTAGGCGTGGTCTACACTACACAGTTGGGTCGACATAAGGCAGCTTAATTGTGTCAGTGGACAAACTACAACCTTGTCCCACCAATGTAAATGTCCTATTACACCAACATAATAATTCCATCGCCACAAGAGGCGTAGGGCTTATGTTGATGTAGTTAGGGCGACGCAGTATCTGTGTAGACACTGCATTACTTACATTGGCTGTTGGTTGTCTTGCCAGTTTCAAGGCTCCATGCAGGAGCCGGCTGTCCCTGGCTTCCCACTCTAAGCTGGGCTGCTGCCCGGAGGCTCCCTGCTCTGGAAGGTGAGAAACCTGTGCGGCTGCCCCCCCGCTGGGAGCGGGGAGGCGAGAGCTGGGCTTCAGAAGGGGAGCAGTGCAGAGGTCTCTCAGACCCCCACAGTGCCTCTCTTTAGTCCACGAGGATGTGCACCATTGACAGAAGGAGGGTAGTGTGGACATCAGCCACTGCAGTAATTACTACGGTGGCTGTAAGTCGAGTTGAGTAGGTAATTGTGGGAAGGAAGCCAAAAGTGAGCCTTTAGGAGAGACTCAAAAAGAGAAAGAGGTTGCTTGGTGCACTGGAGGAAGGACACTGTTCTAAGTGTTGGAAACAGTGTGGGAAAATATGTATAAAATTACCTATGATTCTGACCAACTAGGAAATGCTTCAGGATTCCCTAGACAGAATACACCTTCTATTTTTATAGATGACAGTTTTTTTAATTTGTTACAAGTCTTAAAACGTTTTGTATACTCTTTCTTAATTTCTGAAGACTCCATTATTCTGGTTCCCTCAATCGCACTGCCATCTTCAATTCCTCGTTAGACTTCTCCCCTCAAAACTTCCCTGTCTAGGCTCTTTCCAAATATTTTGTGTTCTTCAATATTTCAAAACAAAACAACTTTCCGTACCAACTTCTAAAACCATTGGTACATGCCTTATCTCACTGTGACTACTGAAATGTCTATAGTGCTGCTTCTCTGATCATATTGCTGCACTCTTTTTCAAATAATTTTCCTGGCTTAGTCTTTCAGAATCAAACTTAAGTTGCTCTTCCTCACTCTCAAGACTCTTCATGACAGCCTCACCTACATCTCAGCTTGTGTTTTCCTCCTACACCCTGTCTCTTGCTCTATGCTCACTTTATAGTCTCCTCCCACTCGTTACTTTGTACCTTTTTTCGTGACTTTCCCTATACTATGAACATCTTTCCTCTTCTGTGTACTATAAAAACTCCTCTTTCAAATCCTTCATGGACTTCAGCTCCTAATCTCCTCTATTGTGCAGTTCTCATACAGCCAGATCCTTAATCATTATGTGTGTTGTATCATTGTAATTTAGATTATACCTTAGGACTGGGACCTTGTTTGTAAGGAACCTTGTACACCTGTGCTACTATATCGATAATCTTTATAACCCTCCTAAAAATGAACTCCTTTAAAAAAGTTTTCAGCATCTGCCAAGAACTCTGAAACATGTCAGCAAGAAATAGAGAGGTCTGTGTGGATCATGTCATTGCAATGGTAGATAATATGGAATGCTGTTTTGATAGTGCAAGTCACAAGAGAATGAAAAAGTGCTTCAGTCAGGCTGCATTAACTCCTTAGTGCTGAGGGTTGGGGTTTCCTTGCATCACACAATTTTGGTGTGAAACCTTGACATGTTGCCTCTAATGACTTCAGCTGAGCTACAAAGGGGTATATTGAATAAAAACTGTTTAAACCAGCCTTCAAACTAATCATAAAAATGTACCAGTCCAGGCAAAATTTCTACAAGCCTATCTGTTAAATCATCAGTTTTTAATGTAACCATAATTATATTATTTGCCAACCAAAAATATTACTCTTTTTGGATAAGTAGCATTTTTCAAGGATGGTGGAAAGTAATCTTCTCATGTTCTTTCAGTTCACCAGTTTTGATTTGGGATCTGTGTGTTATAGGGAGAGCTGATAGCAAGCATTTATTTAGGTTGACTAATATTTTCCACTGCAAAAAAATTTACATACATTTTAAAGAAGTTTGGATCCCTCCATGGTTTGCAGCAGACCTTGAAGATTCGTGACCGAGAGAAGTTCCTATTATTTGTTCCATGAAACCCATGTCCTGGCATCAGGGGTAGGAGCCCAACCACCACTCTGGAATTGGGAGAGAGGAAACGAGCCAGGGATTCCCCTGCTCATCCCTTGGATGAAGCCCATTTCTTCCATCCCTGCTTCCCCAAATAACAGCTGCTTTCTGCTGTCAAACAATGCAGGTAGTTCTGTAGCTCAAGATTCAGGATTCAAACTCTGATGAAGATGCATGATGTAGTGAGCAGTTGTTCCAGATGAATATAATAGAATTTGTTTTTACCTCATTTCCTAGGAAATTATATTTAAAAAAATACTATGTTAAGAGTTATTTAGGTTGTAAAGTCAAGCACTCAAAGCTGGGAAATGATAGGATTATGACTGCCTGTGCAGCCTTAATTCCGCCCGCTTGTGCGTATGCATTACGCTACAATCTTTAATTGCATGATCATGTTACTTTTTCTACAGGACTCCAGCTTTATTCAATGCACAGGTTGGACATCTAAGAGGCAGGTTTAAGGTTGCATGGGCAACCATACATCTGGCATTTTTGTATGTAATTATTTATGGTCGTATATAAATAGTGGCTCAACAATGTTTTATTTCATTTGAAAGCCATTAAGAAGTGCACAGCTTTTTGACACTGCCATTTTTTTATATTGTTCCGTTTAACCTGGGATCTAAACAGGATTGGAATTCATATCTTCAAAAGTAAAAGATTAGTGAATAAACTGACAGCACTATTTAGTCACTGAAAGCAACCTAAATATTTTGTAGTCTTAATTCATAATCTCTAATTAGCACATTGAAAATAATTGTAGATGGTAGCCAAAATATGTATTGACAATTGTGACGGGGTCTCCCCGGGGTGCCACTTGAAACTGGGGTACCACTGAGCCCACCTGCCTCACTAGCCTGGGCTCCCTTTACACTACTGCTGAGGCAAGCCAGCCAAGCCCTCCCTCAGACTTCAAACGGCACTTTAGCAGCACACACACAGGTAGGGACACGCCCAGCTGCAGTTTCACACAGATGCTGAGATCAGCTCTGCATGGGGGAGCTTAGCTAAGGAATTGCCCAGCACTCAAGTGCACACCGCCTCTGGAGTGTAAATCCAAAATTGTATTGTCTTGCGCTACACAGAGAACTATACAGCGTAAGCTCATTGAAATTCGCCCCCTCCCTCAATGTGGGGAGAGATGCACAGCTTTTTGCCCTCCCCGTTATGAATTCCACAAACTGATTTTAGAGAAAACAAAAACAAGTGTATTAAGTACAAAAGGTAGATTTTAAGTGGTTATAAGGGATAGCGAACAGATCAAAGCAGATCACTGAGCAAATAAAACAAACACACAATCTAAGCTTTAAGATACTAAAGAAACTGGTTACAAGTAGCACATTCTCACCCTAAATGTTGTTTTAGGCAGATTGCAGAGATTCTTGAAGGCCAGCTGGTCTTGCTTGCATCTTAAAACTTCAGATATTTCATTCACAGGCTAGACATCCTTCCAACCTGGGCTCAGTCCTTCTCTTTCCCCCCCCCCCCCCATATGTCTTTGTTTCTTAGATGTTTACAGCAGCCATCCTGGGCGGGGATTCAGTGACGAATGAACCACGATTATGTCATTCCCCTGCCTTAAATAGGTTTTACATGTGGCAGGAATCCTTTGTCTTCTAGTGTGATTCCCACCCCGGTCAGTGGAAAAGTACAAATTTTATCATGGAGTCCATTATCGCTGTATCTAATTACAAAGAGTAAACCACAGAAAATCACTGTTAAATTAAAAGAACAATTAACAATCAAACAGAAGCCACCATCTTGGCAATTTAACAGGGCAAAATAGAAAAAGAGAATCTGCTTTCCATTAGAAAGAATTAGAAATTTTAAGGCTTCTGAGGTGAAAAGTAAAAACCCAAGAATTTTTATAAAATTATACAACTATGAAACTTTCCACTGTCCAGTGGAAAGCCAGTTCTTTCATCCCTAGTTGGCATTGTGCTTGTCATCTGCTGAAAAGTATTGTTAAAATAGGATAGGATCCTCCCACCCCCATCCTCACTGAGATGCAAATTCAGTTATTGGCTGGAAATAGTAAAATTGCAATGGGTTTTTAAAAACTATTCAATTTAAAAAAAATATTCTTTAGTAAATATTTGGCAAAAGTGTTCTGGCTAATCAATGGAGTTTTCCTTTTACCCAGCTTTCTAAGTTTTAAAGTTTATCCAGATATGGTTTACTCCCTTCGAGATCCGCCAGATTCTTAAAATCTGTCAGTATTGGAGTGCAAAGGCTTTTAATAATTCATTAGAGAGCTGCCTGAGTAAAAGAACATAATACAGTGTTTGCTATGTGAATTTAGTTCAAATTTTGTTTGTTTAGACATTTCATTTTGCTTGCCTGTTGACTCAACTTTTACCTTAAAATAGTTTTTAAATTCTCCATATAGTGATTTGAAAGCAGACAAAACAGAAGAAAACAAATACCCAAGAGCTGCTTTCATGTTTGAGATCAGGCTTCAACACTGTACTTTTAAAAAAAAATCTTTTTCTGCTGCAATATCAAACTCCAAATAAAAATAGATTGGATAGATCTGGACCCAAGGATGTGAAGCTACACTGAACTTGCAAACTTTACTGTCTCCTAGTTAGGCAGAAGACTAAGCTTTAATACCCAGGGTGAAAAATAACTGCATCATCACTCCCCCTGTAGTACAAGGGACAAAATATGGGTGTATTGTTTGTACATTGAATTCAACTGTAACTTTGTCAATCAACTTTAGTTTTTTAAAAAGATGCAACTTTGTATCTCATTTTTGTTGTACTTTTCTGTCAATACATTTTTTCCCTTGTCTTTCCTACCCTGGATCTGTCTTTCCTTGCAGTGTTTTCAATAACTGGTGCTCCCTCTTCTGTTCTCTCCCTTCAACTGCTTTCATCACTTCCTCTTTTCCCCCCACTCTGTTTTCCCTTTCCTCCTTTGTCCCCCTCCTTTCTAATCCCCTACTTTTTTGCCTTCTGATGTATCATCTAAATCTCTCCTACTTCTCTGCAACCTCAACAAGATTCCAGGTTTCCCCCTCAGCCTATTTGCCCTCTTCAAATTTCTGCTTGCTGTGGTGTGTGGGATTTCAAAGTCCTGTGGCTACTGTCCAAAACCGAGTTGGTCCTTAGCATTCATGTTAGCACTAGCGGACAGAACATAGTTTAAATGTTAATGAAATTTTCCATGTTAACATTTCAAAAATAAGTTTTGAACCTTTGCATGACATTCTAATGATATGTAGGTGCAGCAGGTATTACCGACCTACTGTGGAGAAGTTCCATCTTCTATAAGAAACTTGGCTTTCTCTTAAAATATAATATTTGCTAGTCGATACTGCTTTCATAGGGTATCTACTGTAAAGGATTGTTCATCTGTTGGTAGAAGTGCTGTTTCTGTAGTAGCACTTGAAACATTTTCATTACTGAAAATCCTGTAGTGTTGAAACTTGAGTCTGTTAAACTTTCTCACCATCATAATTGTTTGTATTGGTATGAGCCTGTTGACATCTTGGTGAGAGGAAAAATGGCTTGACAGCCAGAATCTCACACCTCCTTATCAGCACTTGACATTGCATTCCACACAGCCAGTCATCTCAACAGATATTTGACTCTGCTCCTAATATTTACAGTGTGAAGAGTTTATAGTATGAGCCTAAGTATGATTTGGGTAATTTTTAATTGACTTGTTAAATAGGAACAGTTTTACGTTCTGTTTTCTATCTTCGTCTCATTCACACAGGATAATTTTGTACAATAATCTGATACTTTTTGAAGTAGTCACTTGCTGGTATTTTGTTTTTTATCCAAACCTGTTTCATTTTTTTAAATTTATTTTTGTTTAAGATGGGTACTGTGCATGTGAATTTAAGCAGCATGTTTATAAACTTTGTTCCTTTATTCACCAGGGCTGTTCTTCTAATACACTTTAAGGAATAAACTTGGTTGTCCAGTCCAAGTTAGAACAATTAAATTGTTGTGGACAGCCAAGCTCAAGAAAATTAAGACTATTTTGGGTGCATGGTAGACTGTAAAACATCTACCCATTAGTATAAATGTCATGCAAGATTTAAATTTTTTTTTTGGCCAAAGTGTTTCCTATTGCAAGAATAAGAAACAACCACAAATGCCATCATAAAATCAAATTCTGTTGTAACTAAGGGCCCAAAGTTATGAGTTATTACTATTTGAGAATTGCGGAGGCATCAAGGCTATTTTAGAAAAAGATAGAACAGAAGGCTGAGAGAATAAAAATGCAAGGTCTAAAAGCTAAATTTCTTCAGTACTCTGCGGAACTAAAACTTGCTACAGCCTTTCTTAAAAGTACACCACTGGTGCAGACAGAGACTTCTTCTTTTTCTCTATTTGTGAATGAATTAAAATTTAAATTAATATCAGATATTGTCAGATACAGTAATGAAAATTAGGGAACTAGATGGAATCTAATATTGTAATTGTAATGAAGTTACATGTATAAAAGGGAAGTTATATAAGTAATACAGCTTTGGGAAAAATACTGTAAATTTTAATGATATGGTTTACCACCTAGGCAATCCTGTTAGGAAGGAAAGGGGTTGCATTCATATGGATTTATTTTAGTTGAGTGAAAGTGATGAAGTAAGGCTAATATTTGCAGCCAAGCATGCTTAGGCTATCAAGTTAGTGAAATACACCTGTGCTGAAAGAGGCAGCAAATAAAAGGACCTGACACCATAAAGTATGTTTATTCCACTCTATGGTCAAGTGTTCTATTAATCTATTAATAGTAGCCAGTGGATAGCTCAGTGGTTTGAGCATTGGCCTGCTAAACCCAGGGTTGTGAGTTCAATCCTTGAGGGGGCCATTTAGGAATCTGGGGCAAAAATCTGTCTGGGGATTGGGCCTGCTTTGAGCACCAAACAGTTTGAGCAGAGGTTGGACTAGATGACCTCCTGAGGTCCCTTCCAACCCTGATATTCTATGATTCTATGAATCAGAAATGTAACAGTTTGATTAATAATGCACAAACTCAGCTCAGCCATTTACACCAAGGTCCCACCATTGTAATAGAATAGGGCTAACCCAAGCAAAGCAGGTTGAGGATCTCTTGCTTCAGCTTAGAAATATTGACCTCTCCAAATTTCAAGCAGCACAGTGATACAGTACCTTCTGGTTCCCTTCCCCCAGAGTTCAAACTAATGGAACAAGTGTCTCTTCTTCATAGGTGTGTGTTTGGGAGGGCAATCAACAAAGTCTTTGTTCTTTGATGTTTCACAGTAGCTCATTTGGTTTCAATGGGGCTTCTTTACATTAATGCTTCTTTCCTGTTTGCTGAGCTAAACCATACAGAAACAATGTACAGTTACAATGCAAACACTCAGTATAACTTTATCTACAGATGTAAGTAACATGCAGCATCCTATAAGCATTTCATCAAGACTAAACACATTCTTACCAATTTAACATCTGTTTTAACAATGCTAACACACGTAAGCCAGACTGGTTTCCAGCTATGCATTTGTCAATGTTCAGTGAGGCCTCGGGGCCTTGGTATGAGCTGGCACCTGGTCTGGTAACATCACAACCGCACCTGTTTTTTCCCGGTTTGAGACCTGCCAAACCCAGATGACTGAACTCCTTGAAGATAAGTCCAAAACTTTGAATTTGGCACATTATTGTATGGGAAGCCAGAGTAGCAGGTGGAGGACAGGTTTTAATATGGCTAGTGCTGAGGAGGCATGCTGCTGCATTGTGCTCAAGTTAGAGTTTGCTGAGGACTGATCATTTCGTACCCAAGTTGCATTGCTATAGTTCAGTTAGGAGGATAATGAAAGTGAGTATTACTTGCTGAGGCTAGGTCATCATCTGCCAGGATGGGGACATTCTTTCCTTTCCAGCTGTAGAAGGTAGGATGTTATTTGTGGACACTGCTATGTGTGAGCTTAACATGAGGAAGGAATCCAGGAGCTCTCCTAAGCTGTGGACTGACGTGACCAATTGTGAATACAGGTCTGTCGCATCTTACGCGCATTTAACATGCGCGATTTCGGCTTTGCGCGGTCGGCAAAAACACACACACAAAAAAGAGAGAGAGAAAAAAAGCAATCTATGTACTGTCTGTAGTGTGGGCGATTCCGCCCGCCATTAAAGTCAATGGGATTTTGGCTATACGCGGTTTTCGCTTTACACGCTGACCGCGGAACGTAACCCCCGCGTAAGATGCAAGAGACCTGTGCATATCTTCAGGCAGAGGAGACTAAACCATGGCTATCCATTTTTTTTTTTTAAGTGTTTTCCTCTGACAATCAGCATAACTTCTGTTTTACTTGGGTTTAGCTTCAGCCTTCTGATTTAAGACAAGCACATAGCTAGCTTGATGAAAGTGATGTGGTGGTGATAAGGCATTTGAATCAGTGATGTCTCCTCAGTTCTCCTAATGGCTGCCTGCAAATGTTGAATAAGACTAAAGAGAGAATTGAACCTTGTGGGCAGTATTCTCTCTAATTATTCCCACCCATATGCGGAATGAATTTTATGTGCACCAATATGGAGGTGATGTGTGACACATCACCTTCATATTAGTGCACGTAACAAAATTCATGTGGTGGGGTGGGGCCGAGGGGTTCGGAGTGTGAGAGGGGGCTTAGGGCTGATGCAGAGGGTTGTGGTGCAGGGGTGTGAGGGTTCCGGTAGGGGTGCAGGCTCTGGGGTGGGGCCGGGGATGAGGGGCTCAGGGCTGGGGCCGAGGGTTGGGTGCAGGGGGGTGAGGGCTCTGGCTGGGGGTGCGGGCTCTGGGGTGGGGGCTTGGGATTAGAGGTTTAGGGTGCAGGAGGGTGCTCTGGGCTACGATGGGGAGAGAGGACTCCTAGCTCTCTCTCCCTGCAGCAGCACCACAGCAGTTGCGGGGCTGGGGCCGCAGGATAGGCGCCCCTCCCCCAGCAGGTCCAGGCTGGGGTTGGGTTCGGGCCAGGGGAGGGCTGCCCCAGCCGCGGCAGAGTTGGGGAGGGGCTAGGTTTGGGCCAGGGGAGGGGCACCCCTGCCATGGCAGGTCCCCGGGCAGGTTCTCTGAGCACCTACGCAGTGCTAAGATGGCTGTTGCGTGGCCGCACAGCTTACAGGGAACTTAGCCTGTGGGATTCTGCAAGTGAGGCATGTGGGGGTGGAAGTATGGTTTTCCCAGCACTACTTTTTGAATGTCTCCAGAAAGTACTCACGCCATTTGATCTTGTTCCCTGGAACTCTGCCACCTCCCAGAGATGGGGCAGAAACTCATAATCACCTGTCTGGAGGTTCCAGGAGAATGAGAATGGATATCTGCCCTTCATCCACCTCAAGAGATAATCCATCAACAGCCCTCATGCTGTTTCTGTTGTGCCTTCTGGCCTGAATCCAGATGGTGCAGGGTTGAGGATTTTGGCCGTGGCTAGATAAGCTTGTTGAAGATAAAGATGGATACTGAAGCTGAATATTTATCTGATTTTTCAATAGTCCTAAAGATGCCACATTATACTTTGGTGGGTTTTAAGGGTTTGGAAGAATGGGGTCCTGCTCACATTGTGCACCAGAGCAATTAAGTTGCCATTTGTTGTTTTATATAGTCAGCATATTGCTTATTTACACTTTGCTTCTCCACAAATGCTGTATTTTGCCACACAAAATGGTAGTCCCTCTCTGCTTCTCAGCAAAGACTGCAATAGTCTGGTATTGTAGGGAGGTCTCATATGACTGACTTAATTCATTTTACAAAACTTATCACAGTGTGTTTACTATAGAACTAAAATGGAACTGAGATAATCAGAGCAGGATGCTGCACAGTGTTCTCAATTATGAAATTCCCTGTGTTGATGGGCTACGACAGGCTATCATCTGCTGCAAAAAGAGAGTCAATGTGATGAAATAATAAGGTTAAGTGGGGGTGGGTTTTGAACAATCTTGAAAGCAGAGTGAGCTTGAACTTAACATGAAAGAGGAAATCAGGAAAAGGATCCAAAGGTCTGTGTTTGTGGTAGACCTGATTAGAGAAGAGGAAGTGGAGAAAGATCTTGTTAGTTACTGATTGAGGGGAAAGTGCCACCTGCTGAATTGTCTGACCACTTCTGTGAGTTAGCTTGTGAGATCTGACAAGCTCATAGCCTAAGGTGGTACGGCTTTTGGCCAGTAGTATTTCTTATTGTCTGATTTAAACCATGTTTTTGTGAACCTCAGTAATCAGAATATGCAAGCACTTTTTATTTATACATCTGACTCTGTCATATAATCTTAAAAACTTTGTTTACAGGCAAGTTGATCTTGTTATGTAGGGGGGGAAAGGATCTTCCAACCTTAGTTAATTAATTTATAAGCGATTAATATTCTTGCTCAGCTAACTGGCAGTAACATCAAACATTTTTGGCATCATGCCTTTTCTTACTAATGTGACTGCCATCTGTAACCTCTCCTCTGCCTTGAAGAACATTACAGTAGAGCTGCTCCTGTAAGTCCTCCTTTTGGGGAACAGTGATCCATGGAATCTGGTCAAAGATGCTTCTTTATGCCATGTATTAATCTTATCTCTCATTTTACCATTGATAGTTTTGGAAAGGAAGAGTAAGATTTTAATATCTCCTTGTATTGCTCTTGATTTCTCTGCTGTATCCCTTTTGAGAGCATGACAAAAACTGAACTCAATATTCAAAGTGATTACATCTATGCTAACATCTTGGTTATTTTCTTTACCACCACTGTGCACTGAACGCACCATTTCATAGAGGTGTCCACAGTCATGCATATCATCTTTTTCCTGAGAGTTTATAATTAACTCTGAACCCAAGAGATCTGACAGCGCAGTGTGACTGAGCAATAGTCCACTGAAGTTAGGTTCTAGAATTTTAGTGCTTTTCTACAGGGAGGGGTAACGCTCTGTGCAGGGATGTGATTTCTGAAATCACTGTGTTGCACGTTAATTGGTCCATGTAGATCCTGCTGGTGTCCTCTATAGGTTCCCTAGTGCATTTTAACAATACAGGTCTGTCGCATCTTAGGGCCATTTAACATGCGTGATTTCAGCTTTACGCGGTCGGCAAAAACAAAACAAAAAAAAAGAGAAAAATAACAATTTAAATACTGTTTCTGTAGTGCGGGCGATTCCACCCGCCATTACACTCAATGGGATTTTGACTATACGCGGTTTTCGCTTTAGGCGCTGACTGCGGAACGTAACCCCAGCGTAAGATGAGACAGACCTGTAGTGCTGTTTCAAACAAACAAGCACTCCAGCAGGATCTACATCAGTGATGCGCAAAAGGCAGCCTGGGGGCCAAATGTGGCCCACCAAGGCTTCCTGTGTGGCCTGCCAGCTTGCATATAAATATAAATAATGTTTATAATTAAATTCACAAACAGTGATGTGCTGCCTATCATTTGCCTATGGCTTCTTTAGTAAGTAACTGACTGGCTCTTAAGTTCTCACAATGGCATCAGCTACGATTGAGCTAGGACGCCACCCACTTTTTTGTTAGTGATGGAAATGGAGCCAAAAATGAATGAGTGGGAGTAAACATCCAAAGTTGACAGCAAAGACTGAGCTTTTAACCCAAACTGGACAGAGGATTTTCTTTTTATTATACCGCCTCATTTAAACACCAAACCTTTGTGTCTGATATGCCAAACTATTGCGCCTCACCTTACAGGCAGGTACCACTTTGAATGAAAGTAAACAAATTTCAACACGGCCTATCCTCCTGGCAGTGTTGCAAGATGTGACAAAATTGAAAATCTTGAAGTCTCCATATCACACTTCAAATGTCATTCTCACAACATCAGCAACAGTATAGGAAAAAGCAACAGCTGCCTCTCTTCGGATAATGTAAGTACTAGCTAAAAAGAAAAAAGCCTTTTCTAGATGCCGAGCTTGTGAAAGAGTGCACGTTGGAAATGCTGGAGGAGCTTTTTGCCAGAGATAAAAACAAAGATGACATTGTGAACCATGTGAAGCAAGTTCTCCTGTCTGATTCTACCGCAGTGCAAAGATTGGAGGTAATTTATGAAGATTGTCTGTCAGCACTGCTTTCTGATTTAAAAAACACCAAATACATGTCTATTGCAGTGGACAAATCGAGAGATTTAAGTGACACTGGTCAGCTATCGCTGTTTGTTAGATTTTATGATGGTGAAATTTTCAAGGAAGAATTTTTGTGCTTAATACCATTAGAAACCTACACCACAGGAGAGAGAATTTTTGCAAAGGAGAAAGGCTTTTTTTGGGGGGGGTGGGGAAGGAGAGAATGGTTTAGATCTGCAGAAAGTAAACTTGCTTGTTACAGACAGAGGTCCCTCCATGAGAGGGAAAGAGAAGGGTTTTGCTTCAAGTCTTGCAGTGATA
>QXTE01000030.1:13027592-13127169 GCA_003942145.1 Platysternon megacephalum | reverse complement strand
GGGGGGGGGGCTGGGAGCAGCAGGACGCAGCTGGGGACCCACCAGGCAGCAGCAGGAGCCCCAGGGCCAGAGGTCCAAAGAGCAGGAGCAGCAACAGGGCTAGGAGGCAGCTCACATGGCTCTCGCAGCACAGCGCAGCGCTCCCCGGCGGCCGGGAGGAGGAATTACAGGCTTCCCAGGCAGAGCCCATCAAAGCTTCCCTCGCAGGGAAGCTAGTTAACAAGCGGTTCTAAAACCGCTTCTAAATTTAACAACGGGTTCGTGCGAACCGGTGCGAACCGGCTCCAGCTCACCCCTGGGTAAAGGCGAGGGCTATAGATGTGGATGTGACGCATATTTTAATTGACAAATTTATAAAAACTTTTTAAAAATTCAATGTTAAAGTATCACCTCGAACTCCAAGATAACTGTGCAACAAAATAAACAAAAATAAAATATATAAATAAAAATTAAATTAATAAATAACTGTTATTCTTTTTTTTTCTTTTGTCAAGGCCGAAGGGAGCCACAACAAGGAGGCTGAAGAGCCGCATGCGGCTCCGGAGCCACGGATTGCAGACCCCTGCCCTATTAGCTTTCAGTGCAATTCCTCAGGTTCAGTTAAGGGCATGATTTGGAGACAAGGGTGTTGCTGCACATAAGGAAGTGGGCCATAATCAGAGCTTTTTAATTCATGTAAATTATTTTGACACTAGCACATTTTACTATTGCAGTGGGCAATTAAAACAAACCAAATAAAACACCTTTTTATAAACTCTAACATTGCAAATATCAGTGACTTAGGCAAAAAACATTTAAGATAATTTTAAAATATTTACTATAAACCAGGGGTTCCCAACCTTTTTCTTTCTGAGCCCCCCGCCAATATGCTATAAAAACTCCATAGCCCACCTGTGCCGCCACAACTGGTTTTCTGCATATAAAAGCCAGGGCTGGCATTAAGGGGTAGAAAGCAGGGCAATTGCCTGGGGCCCCACACCACAGCGGGCCCCGCAAAGCTTAAGTTGCTCAGGCTTCAACTTCAACCCCAGGTGGCAGAGATCAGGGCCCCGGGCTTCAGCTCTGCACAGCGGGGCTTTGGCTTCCTGCCCTGGGCTCCAGTGAGTCTAACACTGGCCCTGCCTGGTGGACCTGCTGAAACCTGCTCGCGGCTCCCCAGGGGGCTCTGGTCCCCTGTTTGAGAACTGCTGCTATAAGCCAAACTAAATCAATAAAATAATAAACAAAGTTCACTATGTTCGTTGCTGATCCCCTTAGCAGTAATATCCAGAGAATTTGCTTATCCATTGTCATTGGATCCACTGATGTCAAGGGTTTCTGTGGTGGGAAACTTAGCTTGTCCATCTTCCCCATCCCCTCCCCCATCCAAGAACAGCCACTTCAGACCATATCACAAGGAAAGCTAAAAGGGTTGTAGCTTCTTTCCATTGCTGAAAGTCTCAGCTGTGTCCTGGATGCCAACACTTCAGTTTCCCCCTTCCCCAAACAAGTTCTACAATATGGTCATGTTAATACACAAATCTGGCATATTGAAAACTTGGCAGCAGTGTGAAATAAACTGAATTTAATATCCGTCTACACAAGCAAAGCTGTACTCACTGAATGTCTGTTCATACTTAATTCATATTTGTATTTAATCAAGCAAAAATTTCCATTTTGGAATATGCCTGAATCTGCTTCAGAAATTCTAGTTTGAATGGAGTGCTGCAGAAATGTAATAAGGGCCTTAATACAGAATTTAGGTCCAGCTTGTTGCTGAGCATATTGGTGACCTTGATTATATGAACTAATTACCTCTGGTCAAATTACAAAACTAGCTGAAAAACTGTTCTTGGATTTATTTTAACTTAACACAATTTTGTTTGATACTGAAACTATAAAATTCCTCCAGTTTGATCTAGGTGAAAAGAGAAAATCTTTGTATTCTTAAGGCCAAGATAAAATATATAAATCTGGATGCATTTGCATTGCTTTAGGGTACTATAGCCATGATAAGATGATGACCTTCCATTCCAACAAGACATTTGATGAATCATTTAACTTTCAGTCTGTAAGACTTAGACCCACACAAGTTTATTGTTTGACTGGTAATCATAGTTTATGCTTCATCGGTACACACTACAAAGAGTTAGCCGCAAGTAACTATGGAACCCTTTAAAAAAAAAACAACGTATTCACCAGTGTTGTTTTTAAATGTCAAGGTAACTGAAGTACAACTTTTGTCTTTTGCCTTTGTATGTTCTGAAAAATGAATCAAACTACCGGTAGCTCTGTTAGCAGAGTAGGCAAAAATAACTTTTCTTGTAAATAATTGTACACAATAAATAGAATTTTATTGAGTGTTGTGACAAAGCTCTATCCTTGTCTCTGTGGGTCCCGCGTTTCCTGGCGGATTTCGCTAGCCTCAGAGGCTCACTATGACCCTCCACGTAGCCCTTCTCTCTCTAGAGACAAGGGTCACAGCCTACTGAGCCAATTTTCATCATAAGCCAGCAAGGGAGGTGAGGAGAAACTATCCTCGCTCACACAGTCTCTGTTGTCTCCCAGTCTCAGTTATTAATCAGGGGGGCAAAGGAGGGAGCCCGGGTCTGCCCTCTACTCTGGGCTCCAGCCCAGGGACCCTAATAGTATCAGCTATGGTAGCTGACCTTTTAGAAACAGGACGCCTACAATTCCCTGGGCTACTTCCCCACAGCAGTCCCCACTTCCTCAATATCTCCTTCACCCTTACCTCAGGGCCTCCTTCCTTGTGCCTGTTATGGTGTGTACTGGCATGTACAGTCTCTCCAACAGCGCAACTTCCTCCCACAGCTCCTGACATGCGCACCCACCTGACTAACTGGGAGGTTTTTAACTCGTTTCAGACAGCCCCTGATTGGCTTCAGGTGTCCCAATCAACCTAGCTGTCTGCACTGCTTTCTGGAAGGATCTTAATTGGCCCCAGGTATCTTGATTAACCTGGAGCAACTGCCATTTGGTTACCATGGTAACAGGGATTTGTTTAGCCTGGGGCTAACATAGCTGTTTTTTACTACTTTCCTATAGCCATCTGGCCTTGCCCCGTCACAGTATTAAGATGTCTTGCGTAGTATAGAATGGTATCATTTTGATCTTCGGAAAACAAAGTAGCTCATGAGATTTTTCTGCTGATATTTTGAAATTTTGATGGAATGGAGATGTCAGCATTTGATTTTGTAAATCAGATGCTTCTCTGCTCCCTCACAAACAACTCTTGGTTTCCATTCACTGGGCTTCCATCCTAAAGCCAGTACTTACGACTGCCAGTTATTAAAGAAACCAACTTCAATGAAATAGCTTACTTATTGTAACTGTGGTTGTCTATTGTTGCTTAAATCTGATGGTGTTAATTTTTCATATTCATATTGAATCGTTACATAAGGCTTCTTCCTTTCTGTGGCAGTTGTAGAGCTGATAGTTGTGAGGATAGAAAACATAAAATCATTACTGATAAAGTTTGCAGAAGACACAATCAGCAGAACATGAGCTCCCAGTTGATGCTGTGGCCAAAAGATCTAATACGATCCTGGGATGTGGACACAGGAATCACGAGTAGGAGTGAGGTTATTTTACTTCCGTATTTGACACTGGTGTGAGCTCTGCTGAGATACTATGTCCGGTTCTGGTGTCCATAATTCAAGAAAGAAATAGCCACTCTGTCACAGCAGTATTGTATGGAGACATCAAATGCATCCATCCACCATCAAGATGATAGAGATCAGACCATAACCAGATTACATGGTGTTTGCTCCTGAGCTCCACAGGGGCACGATGGGGAGCTCAAGAAGCCCCAAGGATAAAGATGTAAGTTAACTTCCCATGATCACAATGTATCCTGTTGTAACAAAGGAGGATCTTTCAGTTAATATGGTTGTTTTGAGGGGCATGTGAGAGCTTATCCAGAGAAACTAGGGGATGCAGATCTGAGTTGTCTATCTGCCAAGAAATGTGCCATCGATCCAAAGTGTGGTTATGTACCTCCTGTTGCTGCTGTTCCTTAGAAAGGTCATATCTGATGTACTGTCTGAGAGGCTGAACTATTTCAGAGAAGGAGCCTTTTGGGCATTTTTGGCAGCGTTTTTGGTGACATTTTGAGATGAAATTGTGAAGTAAGCTGTTTTCATAGTTGGCTACATGTAGTAATGTAACCAGAGCCATGCCTTTACGCCTAATTGCCATGGAGCAATGCCAGCCAGGGCCGGAAGGCTGGCGATTGGAGTTGTCCAGGTCATACCACTGATGATATGAAGGGGAGAGTTGATCGTTGAGTCCAACTTGCCACAATGATGACTGGAGCTCCATTCTGCTGCACAGTATTCAGCATGTGTAATAATTAGGGCATTGGTAGATGTCCATAAAGTAGCTGCACTAGTCCCCCATGAATTGCCAGCAAACCAGCAGAGGAGTCTGACTCTCGAGTGGATTTTAGTGCATGTCATCTTAATGTGCTGTCAAAAAGAACAGAGATCTGTCAAGCTTTATCCCCAAAATAAGGAGGGTACAGTTAAAAAATGATTGGCTAATTGTTTTGAAGGACTAGCAACTGTCAATGAGCTAATCAGTTGGTGAGATGGAAACGATGATATTGTCTTTAGTGCATTTAGTTTAGGCTGCCACTTTGAGAAGTACTTGGCCAAGGTATCAAGATCAGATGAAAGACAGGATTCCAGCTCCTCAAAGCTCCTTCTGGATATTGCCAGGAAGTGTCCACAAACTTAGTTGCAGAGGTTGACAGGAGGTCAGCGCATGCATAGATGTATAGATAAATAAAATGTGTGTGTGTGTGTATATATGTACAGTAAAAGCTGTTTTATCTGGCATGTTGGAAGAATGGGGGATGCCTGTAAGTGAAAAATGCCAGTTTAACTAAGATGGAGTGAGTTTGGGTGTTGGAGAGGGTTGGGGCACGGGAGGGATGCAGGGCATGGGCTCTGGGAGGGAGTTTGGGTGTGGGAGGGGGCTCGGGGCAGCGGGTTGGGGTGTGGGGTATCGGCTGCTCCTAGGAGGAGGCGGGGCAGGCAGCCCTGTGTGCTTCCTCCGCCCAGAGGCGCTGCCCCTGCAGTTCCCATTGGCCACGGTTTCCAAAAGGCGGTAGCTATGTTGATGGGAGAAGCCCTTCTGTTGACATCGTGCTGTCTACCTCAGGAGTTTGGCTGGTATAACTGTGTTGCTCAGGGGTGTGGATTTTCCACATCCTTGAGCAACGTAGTTCTACCGACACGAGTCTGTAGTGTTAGACCCAGCTTGAAAGAAGGACAGAGTTTGAAAGAGCCAGCCACAACCTTCATCTTGATGCAATGAAGGAGGGGAAATATAGTGGCAGGACTTAAAAGTATGTGAGTGAGAGCGTGTTCAGAATGCTGGGCAAGAACAGATGATTTTTCGTGGCTGTCATGTATGAACTAGAGGGGTATAATGCTGGTGTCAAATGGCCAGAGAGGAATAGCTTGCAGTAATCAAAATGGAAAATGAGGGGCTGAATGAGGGTTTTAGTTGTAGGGATAGAAAGAAAATGATGAATCTTAGAAGTATTTGTGGAGGAAGAAGTGGTGGGACTTGGACATAGCTTGGATGTGTGGGCAATAGAAAAGGAGTCAAAGATAATGGTCAGGTTATGGTATTGATTGATAAGGAGAAAGGGTGATGATGAGAGGGGTTGTGAAGAGGATTAGGAAGGGAAGATGAGTGCAGTTCTGGCAATGTTAAGTTTTAACTGATGGTCAGATATTCAAGAGGGCATGTTAGAGAGACAAGATAAGATGCAGGACTGAATGGAAGGAGAAAAGTCTAGGAATCTGTATGTGGATTTTTGAGTCAGCAGAGCAGAGATGATAGTTGGAGCCATGTGAGTAGATGAGAGGGATAGCTCAGTGGTTTGAGCATTGGCCTGCTAAACCCAGGGTTGTGAGTTCAATCCTTGAGGGGGCCACTTAGGGATCTGGGGCAAAATTGGTCCTGCTAGTGAAGGCAGGGGGCTGGACTCGATGACCCTTCGGGGTCCCTTCCAGCTCTATGAGATAGGTATATCTCCATATATTATTACTTAAGGACATCTTTGAAGCAGACAGTTTAACTGTTGGGAAACACTTTGTAAGAAGTAGAAGACTTCAGAAGCAGTGAATGAACAGTACTTGTGCACAACACAAACTGGGATGTTGAATGCTTCCTGTTTCACAAATATGAACAGACAAATAACATGTTGCATACATAGACCAATTTAAAATGCTAAATTTCCAAGTACTATAATAAATTAAGTGTTTAAAAAGGTATAAATTGTATTTATCCCTTTGCTTCAAGGTCATTCTTAAAGATCAGAGAATAAATTGACTGCATGTCCTCTGCAGTCAGTCTCCTTGGTCATTTGTGTCATGATCTCATCCATCAGCAATGGAGAGAAGAACTTTAAAAAACAAGCAGATATGATTATAAAATGACAAAAATTACTAGGAGACTCATGGAAAGAGGAGCTCCCACAGAAATGTTAATATCTGAAACTACTTTAAACTCATATAAAAAAAATATATTTTCAAATTGATGTCCCTTGTAAAAATGTGAAATTTACAGTGGAAGCTAGTGTGCAGACATGGGAAATTTTACTTTGTAATAATTATCATTTTTAACTTTTCTAAAGTACCCAGAAACATTAGTTGAAATCATCCTCTTGGCTGTATGAGGACATAGGACTGGAAGGGACCTCCTGAGTCATCCAGGTCAGTACCCTGCTATCACAGGCATCCCTGTCATATGATGCCACTTCTATCCTTCACAAGGAAATAACTCTGTCCAGAGGGGGACACATTACTAAATATCCCTGTCCAGAATAATCTATATTACAAGTTTCTAGGATTGTCGCTCTGTGTGTTACCTGAGGCCTGTTGTGTCTGTAGAGTCAGTGTGAAGTGATGGAAACAGCTGCAGGTCTCATCGAGGGCTCTCTTTGCTCAGAGTTTCAGCTGGTTGACTGGTCACTAAGCTTTACGGTCTGTCACCATCCAATTTTTAAATTCTCAGCCATTCTGACTTTACGAATTGCACCTGTGCAGGGTACATGCATGTATTTATGCCATACCAAGAATTGTAGACCATTGTGATATCAGAGGTAAGTCAACCAGTCACCACTCTTACTCTACACTAGTTGTATGATGGAGAGTGTGCAGATGGTGGTTTAGTTGGCCCAAATGCCACTGTTTCTCAAAACCACCCATCCAGCAACACAACCAGCACACACACTAACTCCAAACATGCACAGTCGCTCATGGCAGCACACACCCCTCATTTGCCCTCTGCCCAAATCTGCACAACTCTCCCAGCACAACACAATCCACACACAAATCAACACAACCAGCACATACAGTAACCCCAAATGCACATAGCCCTCACTGCAGCACACACCCCTTATTCACCACCCACACAAATCAACACAAAATGCCTCAGAACAACTCCTCTCCTCCGGATGCAAATCAGCATGACCAGCACACACAGTAACCCCCAAACACGCACAGCCCCTCACCACAGCACATACCATTTATTCACTATTCCCAAAATAACACAAATCTCTCAGTACAACCCCCCTTCCGTGTAACTCAACAGAAATCTCCCAGCACATCACACCACTCACCCACTATCACTCATACTTACCATAAAACCCTTTACTTGAATGGCAAAGCTGTGGGTCACCACTAGTACATTATATAATCACATATACCACATCTGTGGTGGTGTGACAGCCACATTATAAAATGTATAGCTGTGTGATAAACTGCATTTAGCATACTTAGGACCCTATTAAATTCACAGTCATGAATAACGTGTCAGAGACCATGAAATCTGGTCTCCCCTGTGAAATCTGGCTATTGTAGGGGGGTTGCCGTATTGCCATCCTTACTTCTGCGCTGCCTTCAGAGCTGACTAGTCAGAGTGCGGCGGCTTCTGGCCAGGTGCCCAGCTCTGAAGGCAATGCCACTGCCAGCAGCAGTGCAGAAGTTAGGGTGGCATGATATGAGGGGGTCGGCACTTTGGGAGGAGGGGGTCAGAGCCAGCCTTATGGGTGGGCAACCCCTCAGGGTGCTGTGGTCAAGGTCTGCTGCCTCCCACCCCCCTCCACACAGCCAGCCCAAGACACCTTTAACTCCCAAGTGCTGGGCCTGGAGCTGGGGAGGGGTAGGGCTGGAGCGCCCCTGCATGGGCGCTCCTGGGGTGGGTCTCATCCGTCTCCGGGAACCTCCCCCAGCTGCAGGAAGCTCTGCAGTTGCTGGCCAGGAGCCCAGCTCTGAAGGCAGCGCTGCTGCTGGCAGAGGTGCTGCCTTCAGAGCTGAGCTCCCGGCTAGCAGCCGCCGCTCTCTGGCTGCCTGGCTCTGAAGGCAGTGCTGCCGCCTCCTGCAGCTCAGAAGTAAGGATGGCAATACTGTGACCCCCTACAGTTGCCTTGGTTGCGACCCCTTCATTATCCCCTTTTGGATTGGGACCCCCATGGTTACAAGACTGTGAAATTTCAGATTTAAATATATGAAACTGTGAAATTTAAGATTTAAAAAAAAATCCTATGACCATGAAATTTACCAAAATGGAACGTGAATTTGGTAGGGCCCTAACATGCTGCTTTGACTACCTCATCTACACTCTACCCACTAATCAGTCTCTTCTGAGATGGCTTCCAAAATCCCAAACCTCGCAGCAGCTTCATCTGAGTATATGTACTTTAATATATATCTATTTAATTTAAAACTCACTAGCCATAAAATGGTTTTCTTCTTTTCATAAATGTGGAATTCTTCTCCTCTCTCTCTCCCTTCTGTTCCTTTGGCTCTAAGCTTATGAGGGCAGTATTCTGTGATAGACCATTGATAGGTTTAAGGTCTGATATCTGGTCTTTCCAATGACATATTGCACTTGCGTTTTGCCCTGGAAGATCATGAGATATCATAATGTGATGCTTTCTCAGGGTGCCTAGGACTGAGAGTCACCTTGTTACCCCCTGCTTCCAGCAAGAGGAAGACTTGCTGGTGCTTAACTGGGTGTCAGTTCCTTGACACCACCAGTCTGTTAACCACACAAACAATCTCATCAGGGCTCTGCCAGCTCTTACTTAAAACTTGCAGGGTAATAGGTGCACCCAAGCCCTCTTGAAACGTTACCCTGCAGTGTAAAACCATTAATCACTAGACACTCTCAGAAATTACCAGGTAAGCGTTTGCCAAAGAAACAGTGTACACACCACCTTGTTTGGTTCAACTGAGAAGCAGCTCCAATATAACATCACAGCACTGAGATATATTTATAGTGAAAACAATCAGAAGTTTATTACCAAACATAAGATTTGAAAGAGAGTGAATAAGGATAATGATGGAAACAGAAATGGTTACATATAAAACAAAAAATATAGCATGCTTCCTAACTTTAACAGGTAAAACCTTTGTCCAAAGTAGTTTGTCACCAAAAACAATATCCCAGCACCTCCAACCAACATGGCTGGGATCCTCCTTTTATTAATGCAAAAAGTGCTGTCCTTTTTGCTTCTTCGGTGAAGGATGAAAGGATGTCTTTTTTTGCCTTCCCCTTATGTTTCCCAAAGCCACAGTTTTGTATCCAGAATCAGGATAACCCCTGTGGCTTATTCCCTCGTGGGCTAGCTCCATGTTGCCTTCACATCCTGACATTGTATGGAAATGGACTTTCAATGTTTTGGATGCTTCTTTTACATGTGAACAAAGGCAGACAGGTGAATATACATCCTTTGGTCAAAACCTGCTTGTGAACCCCACTTTGATTCAGACTTTAAAACATTTTCCGGTAGATATCTATATATCTATCTATCTATATATATATATACATACAACTCCTTAAATATCATCTGTACATACATCTTGCAGTGATTATGACCTAAGCTTTTATTAGATAACTTACTTAACCCTCTTTGGATAAATACTATGAAATTAAGATGCTGGATGTAGTGAGTTTGCCAGGCTTGTCAGGGAGTTATTGTTACAGAATGGTGAACCCTTTGTCAGTTGGCATTGATGGATACCTTAGGATCACATATACCTTAACATTGTGACAACATTATGTACAGAAAAGCTATCTTAGGTAATTTATAGTATTCTAAAATTGTAGTTTAAATGCATCTCCCTTTTATGTCCACTTGCTAAAATATTTTCTCTGTAAACTGTTGCCATACAGCACACATGAAGATTTTATAGATACTCACTTTGGATATTTCATATAATTGGTGAGTTTATTACTCTGAAGTCATGTAACGATCCTAAACTACTCACAGAACCTTTGTGCCACAATATGCCATCAGAAATTCTCTCTGTGAAGGCTCCTACTTAATGTTTTCATCTTGTCCCTGATGGCTCTTGCTCTGCTTGCCATCCATTGATCTCCATATTCCATTATAAATGTAATCACATTGTCCATTTTTCATTCATGATGTGCAGTGTTCTATGAGCAGCTAGCTGCTGCCTGAGTAACTTTCTGTGGGTTTGCAGTTACCTACTTGTTCTGCAGTTCCTCAGTGGAATGTAAACCATAATCTTTGCATGCTTCATAGTCTTTATTTTAGTTCCTTTTCAGTTTTCTTGCTCAGTTAAGTTTCTTTCTGTACATGACAAGTGGCAGTACATGGCTTTTAAAAATGTTTTTGACAGCTAAAAAGGAGTTTGCTGTTCATGACACTTGGTACGTACGAAAGGAGTTTGATTCTTCTCTTCACCTAATCTCTCACGTTGGAATGTTTAATTAATCACTCCGCCTTGTTTATGCTGTAATGTTGAAATGTTTTAAATCAATGAAAACCTGTGTGCAGACACTCTTAGTTTGGTTTAAGAGTGGTTTATTCTGGTTTAGCTATAAAACCTGTTACCAGTCAACATAAACTAAACTAAAATATTGCCATTCTTAAACCAAAATAAGAGTATTTTATGGGTTTGCACTGGTTTAATTAAATCAATTTAAAACCAGAATCTAGATTAAACTGGAGCGACTTTCTCAGGTAGACAAGATCTTAGACGTCAGTAATTTATTCTGTCCAATCTTGTATTTGTTTTATGTTTATATTGATTATAACTAAGGCTATGATTCTGTCATAGAGGTTACAGTTTCCATGACTTTCCGAGACCTCTGTGGTGACTTCTGGTGCAGGGCTGGAGCAGCCGAAGCAGTGGCTGCTGGAATAGCTGACCAGCCGCCAGACCTGTGGCAGCAGTCCCCAGCCACTGGAGCAGCGGCTGGGGTTGGGGCAGCCTCTCTGGGGCTGGAGCAACAGTAGTCAGCCCCTGTCGCAGGAGCAGCAGCAGGGCTGGAGCAGTTGCAAGCCCCGGCAGCTCTCTCTTTGTCTCCCCTCCTTCCCCAGGGTATTTTTATAAAAGTCAATGACAGGTCATCGGCTTCCGTGAATTTTTGTTTATTGGCCGCGACCAGTCACTGACTTTTTACTAAAAATACTCGTGACAGAATTGTAGCCTTAATTATAACTTTAATTTATACACATTCAATTCACATTCAGAACTCTCTTGAATTCAGTAATTGCTTCGCATTCTGGCTCTAAGACGTTAACATTATCTGGAAGTTTGCTAATTCAGATGTGCGAGCACACATCTTTTTTTAATGTGATGTTTCTGAAAATCTTCTTTAGGTGGATGAAGAGCTTGTGAACTATATTAGTCTCCCAATATATTTTATAACTTCAGCTCAGGTCTACCCTCTGGTGGTCAATATAATACAAAATTTTGGGGTCCTGTTGAATTAATCCATGCTCCTTCTGGACACCCCAATAACGACAGTAGCCAAGCCTGCACCCTATCCTCTGAGATGCAGATCTAGCCATAGTGTTCAGTGTTTTCCTCCTCTAAGGGTGCCACCTGCCTCTTCTCTCCTCTGCCAACATCTTTTAACCTTAAGTCATTCATGGAGGAAAATTGGGTAACTAATTCAGTATAAATGATGTACTCTCCATACTTTTAATGTAGTGGATTGTGGGACTGAAAAGATTAACTGGAAATGGAGGTTTGGCTTCTTCTGATATTTAGTGAGTTCTCATGTTTCACTATTTGCAATTTTAATAGAACTGCTACTGGTATGATGACTCCTGGTGAGGGTTTACAGGCAAACTATAATCTGTAAGAGATTTATGTTAGAAATGCAGATTGTTACTAATGGCTTCTCTATTACAAACGTCTGATGTGCTTGTCATTTTTTGCTGGTCTTCATTGCAGAACTGACATAACTACAAGTGACAATAAATTGTCTTTAAAAATGCTGATGAGAGTGCAGGGACTAAGTGTGTGGGAGGGCAGATGAAAGTAGTGATGCATTGTGTGGGTGCTTTCATGTAAGAAATATGAGTCATTATTCATTACATTAATGGAAAGAAGCCCTTTTCCTTTCTTTGGAATACAGAGGTTTCTTTAAAAATTCTTCATGCGTAATTGGCGCTTAATAAATAATGAAAAGAATTTACTTTTAGAAATTAGCAAATATAACTTCAGTTAGTTGATTCATATTGTGTAGATACATTAGATTTCACCTTGAAGTTATATTTAATAATTCCGTGATAACAGCTAGTGATGTTTATATTTCCGATCATACCAAAAAAGGTCTAGTCTAAAGCCGTAGGTGCTGATCCTTAATATAAAATGCATAATATAAAAGCTACTATTTATAATACCTGACCCAACTAGGATCTACCCTCCCCCACACAATACAAATCAATCACCAGATGGACAAAAAGTACTAACGTGGAAGGATTTAAATTACTGATTTTTTTAATTCTTGTCCTAAAGAAAGATTTATTCACATTGGTTGGTTGGTATAAGCATTAAACTGTATTAATTTGCAACCAAATATAGTACGCTTTGTACAAAATTTGTTACTCCTTTTAACCAACCAGGAGGATAGACTCTATCTATACGCATTTATTAAGCAATTGTATATCTTAACATCCATTTATGCAGATTCTTAAATTTTACTTTTTTATGTAACATATGTAAAATGTGGTAAAGTTGTGTTTAAAAATTCTATTTTTTTCCCCTCAGGATTTGTTTTGAGCTGCATTATGATGGTAGTTAGATTCAATAAAAATGTACAAAATAGCATTTAAAAATTGTTTGTTAAATAAAACTACCTTAAATGTACTCGGTACATAAGGGGGGAAAAACAAGTTTATCAAGAAATATGTTTAATTTAAAACTGATTTATTAGACAAAACTAGTATTAATTGTAGTTGGTGAATTGATGGACTGTTTCTGGTCACACTGGGCCTTCAAGTGCCTATAAATACCATTGAAAATTCAGCCTCACGGCCTTCAGGTTTAGAATGATTAGATCTCATCCTCTCCCATCTGGTTTCCATTCATAGATTATAAGAGGAAAACAAGCTTTCCTGCTCTTTCAGCTCCCAGTTTCTTAATTTTGAATGAGTTTTATCCAAATGAAAACAAATATTCTCACCTGCTGCTAACTGAAACCAAAAGTGATGAAGGGAAAAGCTTTTCTGCATAACAAATTGAAAATTTTACATGTGGAAAATTTGCTTCATTATAAAGCATGAAAATAATATACATAATGCATTACTTTGTGACATATTCATAAAAATTTGAGTAGACCTAAAAAATTAGGTGTTTCCCCCCCATTTCTGTATGTAATTAAAAAAGCAGCTCTGTTTAACTCATTAAAATTTGAGGGCTCATTGATGCAGCATTTTTTATTTAAATAATTTGAATACATAATAATAATTTTAGCCCTGAACATAGGTTGTCATAATTTCAAGTTTAATTTTAAACAGATGTATTTTATCCACGCTGAAAAGTACTCTGTGCCCCTACAGAAACTTCAGCCAGCCTTTTGCAAAAGCAGAGAAAACCGATGAAAGCACAAGTGTATCTGCTGATCACAATTATGGTAATATTACATGGCGAGAAAGGCCTCAAGAAGATCCCAAGCCATCTAGGACTTTAGTTATTAGATCCCCATTTTAAGGCTGGATATAGGAAAAAATATTCCCCTTGAAATAGTCTCTCGTAATACCTGTTTTGAGATCTCTGTATGCTTCCATTTCTGTGGTAACTTGAGCTTTTCTTTCCAGTTTTTCTGTGGATAATGCATATAACAGAAAAGTTTTTTTAGTTTAAGAGGATTAGAATCTATACAAAATGTTTCTTGTAGATATTGCAGGGTATGTGGTTAATCATATTAGGAACCTTCTATGCTCCTGACAGAATTCTGCGCCTGTGCAGGAGCACAGAATTCATATGGCCCACGTATTTTTGTGCCCCCCGTGCAGAAAAACGGAAAAGAACATATTCATAAATGATCTGGGTAAACAGTGAGGTGGCAAAATTTGCAGATGATGCAAAACTACTCAAGATATCAGAGGGGTAGCCGTGTTAGTCTGGATCTGTAAAAAGCGACAGAGTCCTGTGGCACCTTATAGACTAACAGACACATTGGAGCATAAGCTTTCGTGGGTGAATACCCACTTCGTCAGATGCATGTAGTTATGATGATGATGATGTCTACATGCATCTGACGAAGTGGGTGTTCACCCACGAAAGCTTATGCTCCAATTCGTCTGTTAGTCTATAAGGTGCCACAGGACTCTTTGTCACTTTTTACTCAAGATAGTTAAGTACCGGCAGACTGCGAAGAGCTACAAAAGGATCTCTCAAAACTGGGTGACTGGGCAACAAAATGGCAGATGAAATTCAGTGTTGATGAATGCAAAGTAATGCACATTGGAAAACATAATCCCAACTATACATATAAAATGATGGGGTCTAAATTAGCTGTTACCACTCAAGAAAGAGATCTTGGAGTCATTGTGGGTAGTTCTCTGGAGTCATTCACTCAATGTGCAGCGGCAGCGAAAAAAACAAGCAACATTGGGAATCATTACGAAAGGGATAGATAATAAGACAGAAAATATCATATTGCCTCTATATAAATCCATGGTATGCCCACATCTTGAATACTGTGTGCAGATGTGATTGCCCCATCTCAAAAAAGATATATTGGAATTGAAAAACGTTCAGAAAAGGGCGACAGATATTAGGGGTACAGAACGGCTTCCATATGAGGAGTGATTAATAAGACTGGGACTTTTCAGGTTGGAAAAGAGACGACTAAGGTGGGATATGATAGAGGTCTATAAAATCATGACTGGTGTGGAGAAAGTAAATAACGAAGTGTTATTTACTCCTTCTCATAACACAAGAACTAGGGGTCACCAAATGAAATTAATAGGCAGTAGGTTTAAAACAAACAAAAGGAAGTCTTTCTTCACACAGTGCACAGTCAACCTTCTAGGACTTGGACCAGCATTTCCCAAGTGGTTGATCCTGGGATGAATTCGTGGTTGTTTGTCACTATCCCCTTCCCCATCACCTCCACATGCCCTGAAAGCACTCCCCCGATGGGGCCACCCACACTGTAGGGAAAAAGGGATGGTTTGAGCCAGGTCTTCGGTTTGAGAAGACTCCCATTGCAACCTGGTGCACCAGGTCACAGCGCCATGCAGGTTTGTCTTGTCATGGTGGAGGGGTGGCCAGGACAAATTTGAGTGAGTGGCACTGTGACCCCGTGCACCAGGTTGCGAGACCCAGAGTGGGGGGCTGGCTGAGGCTGCAGGAGAGTGTGGGGGGGGCAGGGTTAGGAGAGCAGGAGCAAGGGAGCTTGGGGCTAGGCTGAGGTAGATGGACAGGAGGGAACAGGAGGCTGGGGAAAGGTGCTAGCAATGTGAAAAGCACACAATTTTGTGTTTGCGTTTAAATCAAAAACATTTACAAATAGTAGTTATTGTGTGTGTCTCCATAAAAGACAAAATGCAGTTGGTGAGTTGACTTGGTAAAAAGCTTGGGAACCGCTGACTTAGACATCCTTCAAGCTGCTGTCATGATAGATGACAGAAAAGGTGTAGGTAATTTTCAACACTAAATGTACTGCTGCTTTCTCTTTGCATCTTAATTCAAAAGCCTTTTTATGCACTACTTCTAGGGTGCTGGTTCTCCTTTCATGTAATACATGCCTTTGTCTTTGCAATTCACATCTTACAGATGAAGGTATAAAGGTGCAAGGATTTCTCTGTTTGGGCATTGAGAGGGAGGGTTTCCTATTTCCAGGAGGGAAAATACTCTGACTGCTTTGTGTTCATCAGCTAAATCACTTCTGTTATCTGCTTGCATTTAAAAATCTGCGTGTAAGAGACACATGCTGATCTTGGAAGCACAGATTTACTGATTCATTTCTTGGAATCTTAGAGTCTTGAGTACTCTACAGAAAAGGCTAAATGTAAAATTAAACATTTCTCCCTGCTGTTTGTAACCAAGATAAAGTATTACTTATTTTTGGTGCTCAGTTGCTGGTTTAATCTGAATCAGTTACACATATCTTGTGGTTATGAAATTGGATAAAACATTGCAAATAATTAAAAATGAGCCTTCTGCCTCATGTTGTAAAGCGGGGTATGCTGAAATAGCAGTAGCATCATATTTTCCAGTAGACCTTTTTTTATGGACAGCTATGTCATTAGAAAGCTGCCCCACAGTGGAGTGTTTGGAATAGGATCAACAGTATGTTTACGTTCTATTTTTCTTTCCTGTTTTTTTCTGGAGCTGGGAAAGCAAACCTATATACAAGCCTTGTTTTAATCTATCCGGACACATACAACATATATAATGCAAATGACTAACAAGCTGTTGTTTTTTAAGATTTTTTTAAATATCCATTCGGAGAACTGAAGTAAAAATTAAGTAGCAAATTTGAATTACTGTTCAAACATTAATTGTGATAGTCAAAATCAAGGCATTACCCATGTCAGAATGTGAGCTCCTTCTACACTGCTTCCACCTAAAGTTACATTGTTTTTAATCAATTCTGTAGCATGATGTAACTTATTTTGTACAAAGTACTCTGCTTCTGTGTTACTTTAACATCCAGAGCAGTTCAGGATCTAATGGGATGCCCAAATTTACCGGTGTGAGTACAGAACTGGGAGCCAGAAGCGTAGGAGTTGTAATCCTGGTTCAGTCGCAAGATGACCTTGGGGAAATTATTTAACCTCTCTGTGCCTCAGCCTTCATCTGTAAAATGGAGAAATATCCTTCACAGTGTTCTACGGTTTATTGATTGTTACAAAGTGCTTTGAAGATGGAGTGCTATGTAAATGCTAGGCAGTTGCTTTCAAATTAACCAAAATTAGTTTGTCTATAATACCATATTCTGTGTGTGTATGGTATAATGTATACCTCTCTATCACCACAAGGATCTATACACTTTTATTCAAAGAGATCCTTCACTGCAAAAGGAAGGAGTGGCTGTGTGGATTTATTCATTCTTTGGCACATGGCTTCTCTGACAAGGAGTTAAAAATCAAGCCTCCCTTTATGCAGGTTTTTTTAATGTAACTTAATGTGCCAGCAATGCCCCTCTGCCATGTACATTGGCCAAACCGGATAGTCCCTACGTAAAAGAATAAATGGACACAAATCGGACATCAGGAATGGTAACACACAAAAGCCAGTATGTGAACCCTTCAATCTCCCTGGACATTCTATAACAGATTTAAAAGTAACTATTTTTGGGCCTGGTCTACACTGGGGGGGGGGGGGGAGGGAGAATCTATCTAAGTTACGCAACTTCAGCTACGTGAATAACTTAGATCTACTTACCGCGGTGTCTTCACTATGGTGAGTCAACTGCTTCATAGCTCTATCAAAAGAATTGTTGTCTAAGTGATTTATTCAGTGTAAAGGTGCCAGATTTCAGTTTAGATTTGCTGTTCATAAATTACTTTTATCATATTATGCCTTCCCTCAGGAAATTCCCTGTTTGGTCCCTAGGGGAACTTAATCTTAGTATTTTTAATACTGTACTATATTTAACATGTCTATTTAATTTAACCTGTGGCTAGGTTAACCTATTTTTATGGCTGTTTATTTTACTGGCTTATTTTAAAAGACAACATAAGATAGTCATGTTATAAGGCACCATATAAATGTTTTGGCTTACTGTAAACCTGAAATTGCAATTGGAGGAAAAGATACTTCTATAATTCTGTGAATGTTTCCTATGGAGAAATTATCATTATCCTAGACTATTTGAAAAGCAGAACCCAGGCTTGGCTCTTCAAGTTGCACTCATCACATCACTGAAAATATTTAATTTAAAGTAGAGGGAGTGTGTGACAGATTATGGCAGTAAAATTTAGCCTTCGGTGCCACATGGGTCAAACTATTGCAGTTTTTTGCTGATATGCTGTAATGGGAATTTTGACACAGGCAAGATAATGTTATGCGGAGTAGTCCAGTTATTCATTTCTCCAATATTTTACATATTTTACAATATTTTGAAAGACAGTAATGAGAGCTAGAGGTACCAAACACATGGGCACTTCGTAAGTTTTACAATGCAACTCTGCCAATGCAGCCCTTTTTGTCCTGAGCAGAGACTGACTTTTCCAAATTAGGCTAAGCAATAGTTCTTCTGATATCTATTGTTACTTGTTTTCTACTGTAAATTGAATTTGAACCAGGGTTTCCAGAATTGAAAATCAAAACACATTTTCTCCTTTGCCACTTAAATACTCACCCCCTCAAATATACCTCTAACTTCTAGAATTTTTTCTTGGGCTTTATTTATTTGAGAGAGAGAGAGCATTCTGAAAGACGGTGTTTTCTGCTTTTTGGGTTTTTTTTGTTTGTTTTCAATTTGTGTCACTGAAGTGTTTGAAAAAATTACTCATACTAAAAACACTAGTCCCTAATTTTAATCTATAAATGAAAGCTATAGCTACTCTGAAATTTTAAAAGAGATAAGAACATCAAGGTTCTTGTTATGCCTATTAATTAGGAAGGTTATAAAAGTTATAAACCTGTTTAAAATCTTAGAGGAGAAAGGGAGTCATTGGTGACTGGAGAAAGGGGGCACGGTGGTGGAATCAACTGTCATTGAATGTTGGAGAGAAGGGAGCTGGTGGTTAACTGTTGGGTGTTACTGGCTTTCTAGAATCTAGAAACTTTTGGAAAATGGGCAGGGCATCTGATAAACTGTTTCTCTACAAAGCTGGTTAGCTCATCTTATTTTGTAGTCTTCAGTGTTAGAATGAGAAGCAACCACATAGGGAATCTGACTGTGGTAAATGTGAAAATTGTTGTTCAGTAGTGCAAATGAGTAATTAGTGGTTAGTGATTACCAATATCAACTTATAAATGTATCAGGGCTAACATGCCCAAAGTTGAAGTAAATGGTAGAAAACAAGTAATCAAATGAACTGAAGATAATGTAAACAGGATTCTTCCAATGTCAAATGTAAATGTTAATGTAACCCAAGCTGGACCCACATAGTGGTTTGANAATATCAACTTATAAATGTATCAGGGCTAACATGCCCAAAGTTGAAGTAAATGGTAGAAAACAAGTAATCAAATGAACTGAAGATAATGTAAACAGGATTCTTCCAATGTAAAATGTAAATGTTAATGTAACCCAAGCTGGACCCACATAGTGGTTTGAGTCTGCTACTGGCTTTGAGCTAACTGACCTGAGTGCCTCAGCTCAGGCAACAGAGACTCATGGTTTTAGATCCAGAAGTTCTGGGTTCATCCCTGCTGCTGCTGACCCTCACCCAGGGTAACTAGAGAGACAGGGTTTGTGGTCATCTCAGATAGCAGGAAATCAGTTTCTTTGGATTCATCAGGACCAAACGTGCCATTGAGCAGAGATTTCATTATTGAGAAGCAGAACACTGAGCTTCGTCATACAAATGAGAATTTTTTGATGGCATCATTGTCTTTGAAACATACCCGGAACTATAAACTGTTCCAGGTCTTATAACAGCTCTTCAGTGTCACTGTCATTCAGGAGCAATGTCTGTTCTTCTTTGATATTCCCAAAATGGCAAAATGTCAGTCACTGATCTATAAACCAACTAAAAAGGCAAAGATGTGAACTTGCTAAAGTTGCAGTCTTCTGTTATGCAAAGAATGTTGCCTTAAATGTAGCACAAAGTGGACGCTTTAAAGGAATGATTGCAAAGCACCTTGCCCTGGATATACTCCACTCATAAGTCCATTATTGGATGCAAAAAAATAAAAGAAAAATTAAGCATTTATACGGGTAAAAATATATTCATATTGATTCCATGATTATGTTCAAGTTACAGAAAATGCCATTTCCAAGAGTGCAGAGAAAGTGTGAAAAAGGAGGTCTTTGTTATTTGCTAAGATAACAAAAATATAAAATGAAAAATATGAGAACATCTCTAATGTAAACTTCACTTTTGATGTTTGAGGTTTTTGGCATGCTGTTTGCACTTTGAGTGTCACACTTAACATAATTCTAACTCACATTTTTGGAAGTTCAAAAATCTTCCACAATCTGAGCCTTGTGGTTGGTGATTTGAAAAAGTAGAATTGATGCCCCAATTTATGGCCCAGATACAGTCTTCTTGAGAGTTCTGAGTGTGTTCACCTGTGCATCCTAGCTACCATATGTATTTTGAAATTTGCACTGAGCCACAAGGACTTTGATCATAACATATCATGTGTGTTACAGAACAAAGGACTATACAGGGATGGGACAGTGATGATGGAGAAAGCAAAGACCCTTTAGCTGGAGAGAGTTTTTAAAAGAAAAAAAAAACCTGTTTGACAGGTTTTTATCGATGTTATTAAAGATGGTGATAACTGTCCTTTTGGGGAGAGGGAGAAATTAGTTGGAATGGGCTGGAGCTGTTGCTGCTGCTTTTAAAGTCCGATCCTGTTTCCTAGAAGACAAAACAAGGCACACGCACACGCACACACACACACACACACCAAAGATAGAAAATGCAACTTCTATCTCTCCAA
Organism: Platysternon megacephalum; assembly: GCA_003942145.1. Taxonomy (NCBI): domain Eukaryota; kingdom Metazoa; phylum Chordata; order Testudines; family Platysternidae; genus Platysternon; species Platysternon megacephalum. The sequence continues at coordinate 13,106,314 of QXTE01000030.1, read as the reverse complement.
AAGGGAGTGTTGGGCAGAATACTACATCCTCTCATTATTCTGCCCATCCGTTAGGTCTAGTTTCCGACACACCAATTTTGGTTCACTGATTTTTCATTTCCACACTTTTCTTGCTACCCAAGCATGATCTTAACACAGTCCTTGAGTGATATCAGTAGGCTTTTTGTTTAAACTAATTCAGTCTGCGCATCTTGTTTTTGCACCTTTTCCCATTAACACTTGTTCGAGGTTATTGTGACATTTTATGAACGTACACTCGCTCTTTTTACAGTGGAGCTCACAATTAGGGTAAATGTGTAGCTGCGGTGATGCACATGCCTGATGTGTATGTGCTGCACTGGTGCAAGGCATAGTTTACACTGGTGTGCCATGTCTTGCTCCATGTAGGCAAAGTCTGATTTCACTGTCTCGTTATCAGAGATGGATTCAAGAAGACAATACTAACAACATTTATCTTTAGGATAGTCTGTATATGTAGGCTTCCCACACATATCTGTTTATTAGACACTGAAATAGCCAACAGTGCTAATTCAGGCATATAAGATAGTGGAGCATTTTACCTTTTTTTCTTCGTGAAAAAGTAAGGATCATCTTGGTGTAATCAGTGTTTATAATTTAACCTACAAATGGGTAACCTTTAGTTGTCCTTATGTTAACTTTTCATGCATATGCTAAAGGGTTTTGTATATAGTTAATGGCAGCAAAAGGAACAGATGCACAGCATTATTATTCAAGCACAGACAGTATGTTAAGACACCATGGTGACTAACTTGATATAAAAATCTAAATAGATAACATGCTGTAAAAGACCTAGATAGTCTGTTTCCCCAAGCAGCTTACAAATTAAAACAAATGGTGATAAAACTGAATACATAGGGAGATGCACTGGAAGATGTTAATATACAATATTTTTCTTGCATTAGTAATTCTGTAAAATACTGGGATGGACAGGGCATTCGATTGCCATTTGTTAGCATGTCAGCCTTGTTGCTAGTTTGTGAGTTTGTAGTACTCCACAGTATTTAATCTGTAGTTCAGAATTCATAATTGTCCTATATCTCCTCTCTTCCTCATCCATCAACAGATACTGTATTACTGTTCTAGCTACCAGGAAGCAAGAGCTGTCAAAATCAGAATAAAAGCACCAGCCTACCCACTTCCATTTCAATAATGAAACTTCCAGAGCGAAGCAAAGACAGAAATATAATGGAAAAGGGCTCACTATTTGAAAAGCAATCCCTGAGCAGGTGTGGGAGGGAAGTAGTATGGGAGACAGACTATATGACAAACAGAACTACCTATTAAGTTACTTTTCTTTGTCATATTTATCTTAAGTCTGGTCTACACTACAAAATTAGGTTGTTGTAAGATGCCTTGCGTCAACCTATTTATGCATATATCTACACTCAAATTTGTCTCTACCTGACATGCATGCCATTATAGCAACACAATAAAACTAGCTCCCCAAATGGCATACAGCGTTTGTCAACCTACTGAGGTTGACACCAGGAGAGTATAGATACTGCATGAGCGGTGTTGACTGTAACAGTCCTCCAGCAGCTGTCCCCCAGTGCCCCATTCCCTGCAAGAGTGACTGCTCTGGTACGATGTTAAACTCCACTACTCAAGGGTCACAGAGTTGAAATGCCATTTCCTGATTGCCCATTCATGGTGAGCATACCTAGCTGCTCACCCTTGTTGTGTGCAACTGCCCAACTGATTCCTGCCTGGAGTAGACAGGAAATATTGGATCTCCTGGGCCTGTGGGGAGAAGAGAGTATGCAAGCACAGCTACAGACCAGCCATAGAAACATGTTAAAAATTTGTATAGCATTGCCTGTGTGGTTTATTTGCACATTACTTTTCTGCACTGTTTTTTCCCACCCAATAAAGTTCTGTTTTTGGATAATCAAATTATCTTTATTAGTTCACAACAAATATTGCAGGGTGGTAGTCAAAACAGTACTTGTAAATGCATACCAAGCACCACAGAATTCATAATCATCAGGAAAATACCCAGTCATGTTTATAAATGCACAGCAAGCACTATGCAATTCTTAGCAGCACCCAAAGCTCCAGGTCCAGAGAACGCTCCAGGTGCAGAGAACTCTCCAGCACAGAACACTACTGTGGCTGACTAAAGTGTTCTTTCAAAGCCTCCCTCAACCACATAGCTCCACATTGGGTTCTTCTGATAGCCTTGTGTCTGGCTGTTTCAGGTCAGCTGAGAACCTTGATATGCATATCTAGTGGTGTGGGTGTATTTATAAAATAGAGTTTTTTGGGAAAGCTTGATCATAGAGGAAGATCTTGTGATGTGCCGTAACGATAAATAAATTATGGAACAGTCTGAAATCCTTTGGAAGCTCATTCCACACCCAGATCCCCCTAATCAAGAACCCTTTATCTATGGCTCTCATGCGCTGCATTGTGGGCTTAGTTAGCTGTTTTGTCCTAGAAGAGCACAACTGTATTGGCAGGCCATGGATGGTGATGTGGTCGCTTATGTAGCTGGGTCCTGACCTGTTGATGGCAAAAACCAATGCCAGAGTCTGAAACTGGCAGTGCAGTTGGACTGGGAGTCAGTGTAAGGATCAGAGCACAGGAATAATGTTCTCTCAGTGGCCTGCCCCCAAGAAGGGGGGCTGCTTTGTTTTACATGATTAAGAGCCTCTATATTGTTGTTTTCTTCTTCAGCCCCAGATACAGTGAGTTGTGGTAGTCTATTGTGGAGCTAATGAATGAGTGGATTACTTTAGCCACATCCTTGTTGTTTTCCTTCAAATTACAATACTGTACTTTTATTGTTAAAAGAAATAGTGATAGCAAGCAGTAAGGTGTAGGAGGAGAGATTATAACACAACTGCTGAGAATAAAATGCCACACCTGACCACCTACAACAGTGATTCTTAACCTGGGGTGCGAGATGCCCTTTCTGGGGGTGCGAGACATGCCACATTTTTTTAGAAGGTAAATCATTGAAAACACAAATTAAGCACAGGCACGTAAGTACAGCTACTTTGTTTAATCAAACCTATGTATTTAACATTATACATTTGTTTAACGATTACTGTAATATACAGACAATATATACAAACAAAAAAATTATTTTCAAGTTTTTAAGCTAATTGTAGGGGTGCAAGAACATATTTTGAGAACCAAAGGGGTGCAGGCTGCAGTAAAGGTTAAGAACCACTGTGTTTGCTAGTCTAAGCCATGGTAATCAAACTCGCCCTGTCTGGGGGAAATCTTGAAAGGATATTCCTTAATTCCAAAGTGCTTCTTAGCAATAGTCTCAACACAATTGAGGGGGACAAAGTCTAAGCCCAAACTCTGGATGTTGGGTAGAACATTGATGGAGAAAACTTTGACCTGTATTGTGGCCTCTTAAGTTCTTAACTACACATCAGAAGGTACCTGACTTTTAGCATGTTCAGATAAAAATTATTTAAGATTCCTTATTGCATGGAGGAGGAATGAACTCCAGTTACTGGTAAGATAATTAGACTGATTTGCTGACGTTACTGAGTGAACAGGAGACCACACAATCTACAGCAGGGAGCGTCTCTCTTGTAAGATGTTCCTTATGGAATCTTCCTTATGGAACCTTCAGAGGGGTAGCCGTGTTAGTCTGGATCTGTAAAAAAGTGACAGAGTCCTGTGGCACCTTATAGACTAACAGACGTATTGGAGCATAAGCTTTCGTGGGTGAATACCCACTTCGTCAGATGCATGTAGCTACAGTACATACATCTGACGAAGTGGGTATTCACCGACAAAAGCTTATGCTCCAATACGTCTGTTAGTCTATAAGGTGCCACAGGACTCTTTTTGTCATTGTTCATACAGTTAATGACTTCAGCATTTGGCTTCATTGTTGTGATGTGAATGAATGGTTTGCATTATGTTTTAGTATTCATGCCCAGAAAAAAATGGACTCAAACTTAATTATCTAACATAGTGACTGTATTTATACCTTTCTGCTTATGGAACATATACAAGCACCTTAAATGCTGCTAAAATGATGGATTTATGTAACCCTTATGAAAGACTAATGACTAGATTATCGGTGGTCAGTACCATATGCTTCTCTAAATTAGTATTCAGCAAGAGTAGGTTCTAGATTTTTAAGACCTGCTATTTTTTTTAATTTCTTCCTAAATCCATTAATTTGTTAGATGTCATTGTAATGAGCTGGGCATTTTGCCAAGTTTTCAGTATTGTCAGGATAATGAATAAAGTACAAAAGAAAATGCCTGTCTATTTTCTTTTAAAATGTTAAGTGGTGTACAGGCTTAGCCGCAAGACTACCCTTATTAAAGCAAGAGCAGAAGTAGGTAAAAACAAGAATGACTTTTCACCTTGTGTCTCTGCACATCTGTGCATCTCATGTGAATGTAATCGAAGTCCACCTAGATATGTAAGAACTGTCAAAGGTCTCAAATTAATAGAAACATTTTCTTTTAAAGACTTATCTTTCTAGAACTTGGAGAATATTTGGCTCTTAATATTCCCAAAAAGGTCATTATGTACCAGATTTTACTAGTTATGAAACTGCAGTAGAAGAAAAGTCTGTCCTGAAGCATTCAGAAACTGAACTAAAATGACATTAAAATTCTTGAAACCGACCATTATAATTGCCTCTCTTACATGGTGACAATAGCCGTGCTGGTCCCAGGATGTTAGAGACAAGATGGGGGAGGCAAAAATATTTTATTGGACCAACTTCTGTTGGTGAGAGCTTTCGAGCTCACACGGAGCTCTTCTTAAGGTCTGTGTAAGCTCAAAAGCTTGTCTCTCTCACCAACAGAAGTTGGTTCAATAAAAGATATTACCTCCCCCACCGTGACTCTCTAACATCATGATTGTGTCAGTAATAACTAAAGGTTAAAGTAATTTGGCCAGGAATCTTCTTCCTCATAACATCATTGTATGCATGCAATAAGTGTTCACTGCCTATTGTGTCCTCTTTTAAATGGTGTGCAAAAAGATTATTTAATGTTATTTTAATGCTGGGCTTTCACTTTGTTAATGCAGATATAGGTGATTAAAATCTAGTGTGTACTGATTTAAATATGTGGTGTTATAAACATCAATTGATTATATATTTCTGGCTATACAACAGAATTGGACTATTCTGATCAGTGGCTCCCAAGTCTTTTATCTCTGTGTATATAGTGTGGGGAGGGTGTATGAAAGTATATAATATATATTTTGTGTGTGTTATATTAAATGTAGTGTTTCTGGAATGTATTGCAAAGACTTTCAAGATGGAAGTCCTGCTCAGCTCCAGAAACGATCCATACCTGCCGATAGTGGGGGATAGAGGTAGGGCAGCAGCGTCAGAAGATGTTACTGAACCTGCTTAGTCCGTGTGAGCATGCTCAGTACAAGCCAAGCGGCAAATTGGGGGGAGGGGGCACATGACCTCACATGCTCCTCCCACGCTTCGCCTCTACTTAGCTCACGGGGGTTCTCAACCTTTTCTTTCTGAGGCCCCCTTCAACATGCTATCAAAACTCCAGGGCCAAGCAGGGGTAGGGGAGACTTGGGACTCTGGGCCGGGGTGGGAACTCTTGGGCATAGGCCTAGTTTGACTTCTGTTTTGGGGGGAGGGGGCGCTAGGGGCTGGCAGGGCTCTGGCCAGCTCTGCACAGCGGGATGCAGGGAGGGAGCATCACCTCCACCCCCTGACTCACCTCCGCAGGCCACCCACCTGTCTGGGGCTGTGTGCCGGTGGCTGCTCCCCGAGGGCTCTGCTGGCCCCGGAGCCGTCCAGGCAGCTCTGACAGCCTGTGGGAGCTGAGGAGCAGCTGCAACCCCGGGCACCAGCAGCAGATGGGGGAATGCCATGGCTGCCCACTCCATGGCACCACCAGCCAGAGGAGCAGCTTCCCCTCGCTGCCTGGCTCCGGCTTCTGGCCTAGGACCCGGCCAGAGAGCAGGTCCTGAGAGGGGGCTGGGGGAGAGGAGGAGGTGGGGGGTGGAGCTGCCCCCAGGACTTCCCCACTCTAGGTAAGGCACTGCAGTTTGGGGGGGCAACACCCTCGTGCTCCCTCAACTCTGCCCATGGGCTCAACGTTTCAGCCCCCCATGCTCCTGGCTGCAGTGGAGGGGGCAGGGGTTTCAGCCCTGCACCCCTCCTGGCTGCAGTGTGTGGGGGTAGCTTGGGGTTTCAGCCCTGCTGCTCCAAGAAGGTGGGGGAGGAGCTCGGGGTTTCAGCCCTACCACTCCTGGCTGCAGCGGGGGGAGGGAGAGCTTGGGGCTTCAGTCCCCCCCTGCTCCCAGCTTCAGGCCCCCCTTGCTCCTAGCTTCAGCGGGGAGGCGGGGGGAGCTCAGGGTTTCAGCCCTCTCCACGCTTCAGTCCCATGGGGGGGGCACCAGGGCTCGGGACTTCAGCCCCACACCACTCCCTGCTTGGGGCACCGGGTTTCTGTGGCGGGGCCCTGTGGCCCCCCTGAAAGGGCTCGCAGACCCCAGGGAGCAGTGGACCCCCAGTTGAGAACTGCTGGCTTAGCTCAGAAGATACATTATGGGACCGTGCCCACATACTGTGATAGGTGCATGAGACACAGAAATAGTCTGTGCCCAAGGAGAAATGGGGCTCTACAGGAGACATTGGGAAGGACTACAGCTCTGGGGGCCAGGCTGTTCGAATGGTATGAAACGTTGGACTCTGAGAGGGGGGAGTGCATGTGATAGTACATACCAAGAGTTGATACTTACCCATCTGAGTAGTTATTAGTGTTAATACATACTTAAAAGTTGGGAAATTCTCTACCACCCTCCTCAAAAAAACCCTGAACTTTAAGGTGGATAGATTCCATATTCCCCCTTCCTCTCCAAGACAGACCATAAAAAGCAAATTAGTCATTCAACATCTATACTCCACTAATCAGTTCCCCTTTTCAATCCTGCCTACCTGCTTTCCATGACTCACAGCCCACATCTTCACTCTCTCATCCTAAGCCACCCATTTTATAGCCTTAACGGAGACCATATTTATTGGATACCTTTTGTGTTTTGTTTATTAATAAAGGGTTTGTGTGAATCTATAGGTGTTGTATGTAGTTTTGAAATGTATGTGAGTGAGGGGTCGTGGCTACAAGATGGTTTTTCCTCTAATATTTAGGGAAAGTTTTGTGAATGGATCTATGTTCATGATCATTATAAATGTGGTTATAAGACATTGCAGAATTGAAATCTGTATGTGTGCATAAGAGCACTGTATTTATAATTTGAAAGTAGGCTTGCTGGTTAGAGGTAGAGTTTTAAAAGGTAGTTTTGGCCAATGTGGAGGAAGCTTACTCAGTCTTTTACATGCCCCTCACTTTGGTGTCTGGATATGACCATAATATATCTATTCTGATAATAAATAGGATTTCATCCTTTTACACTGTGACACTATTCACACAAAAAATCACTTTAAAAACAAAAGTGAAATATAGGCAAATTTAGAGGGAAGGAATTGAAATTTTATTTGTCTTATGCTCCTGTGAAATAGAGCTTTTGTGTAACCTTTTTTCTTCTTCTTCCTATTAAGTTTGTGCTGAAGCCTTCAACCCAGATGAGGAAGAGGAAGATACAGAACCAAGGGTAAGAATGGGCAAATCACATCTGGCATAGTCTTTTGCATGCGTTAATGTACATATGAAGCACATCATCCCCTTGTCAATTCTACATTTAATTCTGCAAAATAAAATGATTACTGAAAAAACAGAATTATTCTAAAATGTTAAGTGTCTTTGTTCTGGGCATTCCTTTGGGCATTATGGGCTTTAATTTACAAATTTGTTGTCCAAAAATATTTTAAAATTGTACCTAGAGGCCTACCATCTATATGAACTTAAATATTTTCCTTTCTTAATTATCTGCTTAAGTAACACTTGTTCAGACAATTCCTGGAGCACTGGTGCTAGTGTGAGGAATTAGTGAAGCTTTAGCACAGCTCTGAGTCTGGATGCCTAGAATACCTCTCATGTTTTTCACTGCCTTCCTTATCAAAGCAGTTCTGTTCTGGGAGAGCTTACCTGCTGCTTATATTGGAAATGCTTTGTTGAAATGTGCTTGAGCCTATAATCACCAATTGTTGTATCTTTTTAAATGCAGGCAATTTATAGGGATTATTACACTTCAGATACTGTAATTGTATTTCTCGAGAGCTACTGTATATAACAAAATCCTGGTTGATAGGGATCGATATTTCCTTTAGGGACTTGTACTTCTGAAATGAAGCTCAGTTGCCTTGTTAGTCTCAAGGACATGTCAGATTTTCAATATTGTGAAAATCTAAAGCCAATTTAATTTATTCTAAAGGAGAAGATTCTTTTTAAATATTTTATTACAAAATACTGAAAAATAGATGATAGGTGTCTCTAGTAACTGCAAATATGTTTTTGAAAAGTGGATTCATTTATTGACCACTTGGGGTCGCGAGGTTATTACGTGGGGGTCGCGAGCTGTCAGCTTCTACCCCATATCCTGCTTTGCCTCCAGCATTTATAATAGTATTAAATATTAAAAATGTGTTTTTAATTTATAAGGGGGGTCGCACTCAGAGGCTTGCTGTGTGAAACGGGGTCACAAATACAAAAGTTTGAGAACCACCATGTTAGAGGTTTTGATTCCTGAGTAGTATTTTGACTTGTATTGTTTTTACATCCATTTTTTCATTGTGTTCTCATTCTTTTTTATTTAATGGCTAAGTACTTAATGGTGCAACTTTCTTTCAGAATCCTGGCTATCTATGTGGTTAATTTGAATCAATTCATCCTCTTATCTGCTTACTATCCAATTTTAACCCCCAGTGAATTTACTTGGATTTTGTTTTCATTATAATAAGGAATTATTTTAGTGAAAAAAATGAACATTTGTTCTCTTTATCTGGGAAGACATCACCTGAAGAAAACAAAATAAAGACTTCAGTTTTTCTTGGTTTTTGTAGTGACGTCAGATGAAATTCTGGTATCAAGTTCTTTAGATGATTTACTGGTGGTTATGGCCACTAGAAACATGTATCATAAGATTTCTGTACTGTCTAGGTATTTCTACTATGATCCTCACAAAGGTATCTGGGTAGTATACCATGTATTTTGGATCTCATCAAGATTTTCAGTACTACAGATACTTTCAGTGGAATTTAAGACTTACAAAAAATAAAATTTCAAATTCAATTATTGTCCCTATAGACCCCACTCTCATGTGCATCTGAACCTTCTAGAAAGTTGTGGCCATTGGGGCTGCAAAGACACTTGCTTGTGGAACCAACACTTACTGTGAGGCTACATACGTTGCTATTGCTGGGATACCCTCTGTTCCTCCTCCTTCTTGTTCATTGCTTTCTTGGCTATTTTTCTCTAAAAACATGGTTTACAGTCTACTTCTATACATTTAATTTTAATTTAATTAATATTGAGTTTAGAAAAAAATAAATAACTTTTTTGTTGTTGTTAGGCTGTGCGGATCTACTGGACAAACTGTTGTCATCTGAGATCTCAGTTTTCTTTTTATAAGCCCATCTCTTAGGATTGAATGGGTGACTAATTTTCACTGGTGCAAGGGAAAGATTTTAGTTGCTGACCTCCCATGCCTAGTATCTGAAAATGTCTGGGAAGGGTCATTTGTCAGGGAGACGCTCCTTCTGCACTAGCTTCACCTCTCCCATTCTCATAAAGGTCATGGGTCTCTTCTCCTGTTCTTGCTCATAAGAGGCACGGAGGTCTCTGGATCAGACATGGTCACAGCAGTTGAACTGGTGCCTGGTCCCTCTTTGCTCGCCTAAGTTCTGAATTAGGAGGAAAGCGAAAACAGAACAGTTTAGAAGAAAAGAGAGGGCTGACTTTGTTTTTTTACTTGGAATTGTTTTCTTGTTCCTTTTCTTCCAAGTTCTTGTGGGGGTGGGGGGTTCTTTTCCATCCTTCCATGCCATACTCTGATCTAGTCTCTTAGGCAGGCTTTGTGTTTCAGCTGCCGGAAGATCACTAAACAATTCAGAAGCGGGAAAGAGTGGAAAATAATTCCAGAATTTAAAAATAATTTTTTTTTTTTTTTCAAATAACTAGTTTTAAGACATATAAATATCTCAAATGGTCTGGTTGTATTAAATATTAGTGGAGCTGTTATGATGAGGAATATTAAAACAATAAAATAGTTAATTGAAGAGCAATAGTAAAACAGCTTTTGCTCACTCAGTTTAATTTTCTAAATATTTGTGTATTTGTTTTTGTCTGGATGTTCTTTAAAAATATGCTTGATCAGAATATCAAATTTTTTTAAGTACGAGTTCCTGAACAATTATTGCCACTATATAGATATTATTTTTTCTTTCACTTTTCTTTTATACATTATTTTACTTTTCATTCTTTTGAGGTTCCAGCTACATCAAGGCTCTTACTTAATGTTGTGATTCACTTTGTGAGGTTAAGTATTTTTCAGATTGTGATCAGATTTCTTTACTGCCATGACAGGTTTTGTTTTATTTTTCCTTGCAGGTAGTTCATCCAAAAACAGATGAGCAGAGATGTAGACTGCAGGAAGCATGCAAAGATATACTCCTCTTCAAAAACCTAGATCAGGTAGTACTGCTATAATGTTTGAACTACAGTAGTTTACCATATGTATAATTACTAGCCATTTATATTGTTCTCAGTAGTGGAATATTGCAAAAGGAGTATTGTAAGAATACAAGGACATACTGAATTTGTATCCTGTAATAGCCTCCTTACAAAGGAGGATTCAACTAAGAAGCAAATATCCAACTTGTAAAAGGTTAAAGTAGAAATCGATCCAGGTAATAGCTTCAGTATTCTCCATTATTATCATCTTCTCCTGATTGAATGGGGTGGAGGAGAAATTGTCTATATAAAAAAGGGATTATTGTTATCTTCTCCTGATTGAATGGGGGGGAGGGATAGCTCAGTGGTTTGAGCATTGGCCCACCAAACCCAGGGTTGTGAGTTCAGTCCTTGAGGGGGCCATTTAGGGATGGGGGGGGAGTTGGGGATTGGCCCTCTTTGAGCAGGGGGTTGGACTAGATGACCTCCTGAGGTCCCTTCCAACCCTAATATTCTATGATTCTATGAAAAGATGACTATGAAGAATTTCTATTTCAAAAATCTAAACCCCCAAACTAGTAACAGAATATGAGAATATTTAAATTACAGTTGAATACATTTTAAAATTAAAACACTAGCTAGATGGCATAAGTACTCTCCCGTCAAGTCTTGAGCTCAGAATCCTGAGCTCTCCTTTGTAACCATTGTTAATGTTTTGCCCTGAACCATGACAGGATTCCAATCATCTTTTTGGCTGTTGGAAACCAGAGGGTAAAAAACGTGATTTAGTCAGGTGGAACTTGAACAGAATTGCTTCTTGCCCCTCACAAAAGAGCAGCACTGTCTTACGTAGCAGGTTGGTTAGACAAGCCTTGGAAACCATTTGGTCTCCTCAAGACCACAGCCTTAAGGCTTTTCATAATATACTGTGAAACCAAGGTAGCCGAACAGTCAAAGGCCTGACAGCCTTATTGCTGCTGCTAACTTGAGAACCACAAAGAGCTGTTAAAAGAAGCAGTAGGAACATTTCTAAACTCTTGTAGCTTTTAGGTTATGACACTTGAGAAGGAAACAGTACGCTGAAGTATGAAGTGAGCCACCACCATCTGATGCAGAAAATAAGAATCTAAAGTATCATTCCATAGCATGGTTGTGGATTGCCCAGAAACACTGTTGCAGTATCCAAAGTAGAAGCAACTGATATGTGATACTATGATGTCTTAACAAGAATTTTATAACTGAATAGTTAGGCATTGTAGATCTGTGGTCTGACCTTCCTCAGCTCTTGTCTATATACACAAGTTGCACTGGTAAAACTTTCTTCATATCAGTAGGAACTGCCTTGTTCTGAGACCTCTTGTGCTCTGGGGATTCAGCGTTAATAGTTAGCTCTCTTGTAGCTGCATGAGTACAAATCCCTAGTGCAGACAGGCAAAACCACTATAAGCTGTGACTTGCACTGGTGCAGCTCATTCTGCTTTGAAGCTGTGGTTAGCTGCACCAGTGCAGAACATGGCTGATTGTGGCTTTGCTCACTACTGCTGTGTTACTTTGTGATGACCTTGCCCACTATGTCAGATCATTCAAGTGATAATTTCCTTCACTCACTAAAATTTACCCCATTGATATTTGCATACTAATATGCCAGTATTTTGACAGAATTCTCCAGTTACACAGCTGACGATGCTCACACTGTTTTTGTCATTGACTAGCACTCCTGCCCATCACTTTCACAGTGCCAGTTTCTGAAATATTAATTGTTTGCAGTCTGTTTTTGAGCATGTACATAAAGATCAAACACCAATCAATCTGTTTTAATTCAATTAAATATTTCAAGGTTCTGATTAACATGATTTTTAGACACTCCTCCCAAGAAAATTGCATCCCTTTCTATTTTCACTAATGACAAACCCATTTTGCTAATGCTGCTGTTCTTACGCCAATAAGTGCTGCTTTGTACCAGGGTACTTGATTTTCTTTTCCCTAAAAATGGTTCAGAACTTGGAAGTTGAATCTGAGGAAAATAGATTTGGTTGAAACTGAACAGATTGATCAGACACATAGATGAACAGAATTTGTTGGGGAAGAGTCAACATGGTTTTTGTAAAGGGGAATCATGCCTCCCCAATCTTTTAGAGTTCTTTGAGGGGGTCAGCAAACGTGGACAAGGGTGATCCAGTGGATATCGTATACTTAGTTTCAAAAAGCCTTTGACAAGGGCCCTCACTAAAGGCTCTTAAACAAAGTAAGTTGTCATGGGATAAGAGGGAAGGTCCTCTCATGGATCAGTAACTGGTTAAAAGACAAAAAACAAAGGGTAGTAATAAATAGTTTTCAGAATGGAGAGAGGTAAGTAGTGGTATCCCCCAAGGGCCTGTACTAGGACTAGTGCTGTTCAATATATTCATAAATGTTCTGGAAAAAGGATAAGCAGTGAGGTGGCAAAATTTGCAGAAAATACAAGATAGTTAAGTCCAAAGCAGACTGTGAAAAATTACAAAGGGTTATCACAAAACTGGTTGATGGGGCAGCAAAATGGCAGATGAAATTCAATGTTGATAAACGCAAACTAATGCACATTGGAAAACATAATCCCAACTATACATACAAAATGATGGGGTGTAAAAAGAGATCTTGGTGCCATTGTGGATAGTTATCTGGAAACATCCGCTCAATGTGCAGCAGCAGTCAAAAAATCTAACAATGTTAGGAACCATGAGGAAAGGGGTAGATAATAAGACAGAAAATATCATCATGCCTCTATATAAAACCATGGTACTCCCACACCTTGAATACTGCATGTAGTTCTGGTCATCCCATCTCAAAAAAGATATATTAGAATTGGAAAAGGTACACAGAAGGGCAACAGAAATGATATGGTGTATGGAACAACTTCTGTATGAGGAGAGATTAAAAAGACTGGGACTTTTCAGCTTGGAAAAGAAACGACTAAGAGGGTTATGATAGAGGTCTATAAAATCTTGACTGGTGTGGAGAAAGTGAATAAGGAAATCCTATTTACTCCTTCAGATAACATAAGAACTAGGGGTCACCCAATGAAATTAATAGGCAGCAGGTTTAAAACAAAAGGAAGTACTTCTTCACACAGTACACAGTCAACCTGTGGAACTCGTTGCCAGGGGATGTTGTGAAGGGCAAAACTATAACAGGGTTCAAAAAAGTACTAGGTAAGTTCCTGGAGGATAGGTCCATCAATGGTTATTAGCCAAGATGGTCAGGGATGGAACCACACGCTCTGAGTGGCGCTAGCCTCTGTTTGCCAGAAGCTGGGAGTGGATAACAGGATGGATCACTCAATGATTTCCTGTTCTGTTCATTCCTTCCGAAGCATCTGGCATTGGCCACTGCGGGAAGACAGGATACTGGGCTAGATGGATCATTGGTCTGGCCCAGTCTGGCTGTTATGTTCTTAACTGAGCAACCTTAATTATGGCAGTTGTTAGGGCTCCAACACTAGAACAATGTGTGCACTAAAGAAAATGATCAGGATGTGTAGGCTTATGGTACAGGACGTCATTACCTCTGAGGGCACCTTACAAAAGGAGTCAAGCTTCTTTCCAATAGCAATATGAATGGTGGATAGCATTTGCCATCTTTTTCTCAATCCCCTTGAGTAACTGAAAAATATGAACAGCCTGGGAAGAACGATTACAGAATACACACCAGGCTACAAAGTGTGTGCAACATCTGCTTGTATCCAGTTCTGTATGTGGTCGCAACATAATGAATGGTCTAATATAAGTAAGCCAATCTTGCAAAACAGTCAGGCAAAAATCTGTTCTTCTGCCCTTTGTTGTGATGACTGAGGGAGTGTAAAACTATTTTTTACACTATTTATTTAGGAAGTTTTAACAAGTTTACAAATTCTTGCCATGTAAATATCAGAAACAAAACTATCATTACAACAGTTACCTTTTGTTTAAAGAGACATTTTACAGAAGATAGTAATCTGTTTAACAGGGTGTTACCATATTACAGCGTGAGCATCATTACAACACCTATAATATGTTGTTTCTAGTGATTTTATTAAGTTGAGTGAAATCTCAGTGTATGCATTTAACAGACCAGGCATGTCTATCAAATGTTAATATTCAGAAACATTGAACAGGTATGGGGCGGGGGAGGGGGCTGATGGATGTACTTTGAGTATTGAATAAAATGTAAACAAATATCTAAGTAGTTATCTGTCCTGTCTATTTTGCTGGCTACATAATTGGTGTGTTAATTTTTCCATAACTACAACCTCCCATATTTTTTGAACCTTTCTTCTGTGGTGGGACTATTTTTCCTTTTTCTAGTGAGAGGCTACTAATAGCCAAGCAGCTACTAGCAGATAAGGGATTAATTCTTCATTTCCTCTTGGAAGCCGTAGGAGAATTACCAAAGGATCATTTTGGTAATAAATTTCCAACAATTTGTGATATTGGATTACAGATGGCATCCCAATACTCTCTTATGACTGGACATGTACACCATATATGCATAAAATCTCCTCTTTCACCGCAACTTTTCCAACATTTATCCCCATTCAGTCTCTCTTATTTTTTAACCTGACTGATGTGAGGTACCATTGAAACAGTATCTTCAAGAAATTTTCTTGTATTGTGCTACAAACTAAGATCACTGGTCTTCTTTTCCGGATCAGACCCCCTTGGGGTAATTTGTCTATCAGCATCCTTATCCCAGCATGTCATAAATAGAGACTTTTTTGTTAGGAAAGCTGTCTGCAAAGATTGATATCAATTAGTTATATTTTTTGTTTGTGTCCTAATTGAGTAGACACCATCGCTTTATTAAAGTTTGTTTTCTGTATAAAACAGGTTTTCTGGAAAATCAAGAAACATAATGCCTGACTTGAAAGTACTGGTACCAGGGCAGAGTGGACCCAGTTAAAGTTAGTTTTGATCTTTAAATAAGTTAGAAAAGTTTCTTTATTGAATAACTGGCCAACCATGTGTATTCCATCACTCTCCCAATCTTTGAAGCTCTGTAGTTCACAATTTGGGTTAAGATCTAGCTTATTAGCAGTGGGTGCCATTGGCAACAGAAAAGAATTGATCTTTTCTCTAGTTCTATCCCAACCTCATAGAGTAGCCTTTGATAAAGAATGTGTGTAAATTTGTGGAGGGCATGATTTTTTTTATTAATCTGTTGTAGCCTTGTGACATTTTCACTGCCACAATTTTCTTGTTCCATAAAAGGCCAGTGTTTGCCTGGGTAAGAGCACCCTCACTTCACTACTGCTTTGAGCTGGCTGGCACTAGAGAATATTTGGAACAGCTAATCTATCCTGTTTAATGGGTCTGTACAAAGTATCTGCACTCACTCTTGGTCTCTTCTTATTCCACATAATTCTAACATCCTTTGTATTCCTGCTAGGGTTTTATCTGGGGTAGAATCATAAAACCATAGGGTTAGAAAGGACCACAAGGGTCATGTAGTCTAATCCCTTGCCATTGTCTGTTCCGTTGTCCTACTGGTTTTATGGCTCTTTTTCCTAAAACTTCACAGAATCACATAAGGATTTTGAAACAATAAAGAAGTGCTTGGCAGAGTGTTCATTTTGACTATGGATATTCTTCTCAACCAAGACATTGCATACTTTCCTCAGCCTTCCAGATCTTTGTTTATTTGCTGAAGTAGTAGTTTGACATTTAAATCATAGAGCTCTTCTAGGTTGTTTGAGATTTGAATTCCCAGGTATCTTATATAATTGGTTGCCCATTTGTACCCAAATGTTTCTAGAGGAGTGACTTTTCAGAATCTAGCAAATTAATACCTAGCATTTCAGATTTTGCTTAATTTTCTTTAAATACAGACACCTTCCCAAATTCCTGGATTTCTTTAGCAACTCATTTTAGGTAAATATTTGATTTATATCAAAATATTACATAATTTGCATGTAATGATATTTTCTGATATACTCTTGCAAGTTTTATTCCTGTGATGGATTAATTGTTCCTTATCCTCTGTGCAAAAGGCTCCAGGGGCAGTGCAAAAAGTAGAGGAGACACTGGTCATCTCTGCCTGGTCCCTCTTTGTAGTTCTGATAGGGGAGATTTTACCCTATTAACTTGCACAGTTGCTTTTGGGTTGGTGTAAAGAGCAGTTATCCATTTAAGGAACTGGGGGCCAAAGTCCATACCGGATAGGACTTGAAACAGAAAGCTTCATTCTATTCTGTCAAAGGCTTTCTCTGAGTCTAGTGATAACAAAACAAAACAAAAAATTTATCTAGCATTATGGATGATTTCAAGTACTCTCCAAATATTGTCTTATATTTGTCTATCCTTAATGAATCCAGTTTCATCTGGATTTATATAAGCTGGGAGCGTAGACTGAAGTCAGTTAGCTAGTATTTTTGCTATAGTCTTTGTTGTGATTCAATAGTGATGCAGCTCTTATAGGCCCATATAAGGTAAGGTCTTTTGTGTCCTGAGGGAAAACAACCACAACAGCATCTTTCATAGGCTGTAGAAGTTTTTCCCTTAACAGAATAGTGTTGAAGATACCTCTCAAGGGACCCACTAAGACGTCTATTTTACTAACCTGTCAAAAAATTATTCTTTGGGTAAATATAACTTTGCATGACTGGAGTACACATAATTGGCCAAATTCATCTCTTGTTTAACTCCAGTGATTTCAGTTGAGTTAAACCAAAGTAAATGTAGGCACAGTACATCAATTGTTCTGTTTAAATATATCTTCTAAAAGGCATAAGTTAGCTACCAGAACACTCATAATCAAAGACTAAGAAGCCAGTGTCCTTTGGATCACTTCTTGCAAGAATCAGAGTAAATTTTGGAGTAAAACCAATCCAGGTTCCTAGCAAAAGTCCTTAATATGCTGCAGATCTGAACACTCTTGCCTGCGGAAAACTAACTTGCATTATATCCCCACATCTAAAGCCATGGGGGAACAAAATATAAGTTCTGTCATGGGAGAGAATCCTGCAAAAAATGTGATAGTTTCACTAATGCAGTTGTGTTACACAATATCTTGTGAGTGAGTTTGTAGAATCTTAAAATGCTGTAATGTATTGGGCATGTGCATCAGCTATGCTACTAATTCTTATTAAAAAGGAGTTGGTGAGCATGCACAGTATTTTAACCTCCTATGGCAGTTTACATTTTAGATCCAACCATACTTGTTCACATTATCAACAAGCTTGAAGATTTTTTTAAAGCCTCTGCTTCCCACCCCCCAAAATAAGGTACTGTTGAACTTTAGGGGTTAAAAAAGCATTTATAGCCACAATGCTTACATTTTTCTGACTTCTGTTATTTAGACACACATACTTTAAATATGTGGTTAAAACAAACAGCTTTCAGGCTGAGACTGTCTTCTAAGTTTAAATACCAGGCGGATTTAAGATGAGAAAATAAGAGATTTCTGATGAAAAGTCAGACAGCACTTCTAATATAGTGGTGCTTACAGATACTGCTGTAATGAGTCATATTGTAAAACTAGTGTAGTAAATTTTAAAATACATTAAGCAGCATAAACACTGGATATGGGGTGTTCATGAGTTGCATTTTGGAAATTTGTTGTGGTTTAAATGTTAAAGTTAGCGTATCTGATAGTGGACGGAAATTACAGTGAAAGTCAATTGTCTGTGGTTTTAAGGATAACAAATATAGGAAAGAAGTTCAGCATTCATATAAGGCCCTTAAATGGCACAGTGATAGAGACTGTGATGGTTAAATATGGTGCTGTTATGTAGACATAGATTTAGTGAACCATATCTTCAGCTGATGTAGATCAGCATGTCTGTATCAAAGGAGCGATATCAGTTTACACTTGCTGAGAATCTTTGGCATTGAACCCATAGCAGTGGATTAAGCTGTTTAGGCTTTAACTACAAATCAGCGTTTTTGTCAGAAAATGCAATACAAGCAAACCCTTGAGATACTAAATATTAAAATACAATTGAAAGCTGTTTAATGTCAAAATATTAAAATAACTCAACTATTCCTATTTAGGATATGAAAATCCATGTGCCTTACTACTCACTGTCCAGAACAAAAGTTTAATGAACCAGTCTTTTTCCAATGAATAATGTTAATGCGTTTTTTTTTTAACCTTCCAGGAGCAGCTCTCTCAGGTTCTCGACGCCATGTTTGAGAGGAAAGTGAAACCTCAGGAACACGTCATTGACCAAGGAGATGATGGAGACAACTTTTATGTCGTTGAGAGGTAGGAAAATGAGCCATTAACTTGTATGAGTTCTATGGAGGTAAAAATCTAGAACTCATAATTTCTGTTCCATTTCAATCATTCTGGAAATAGTAGGGAATTCCTATAGACTTAGCACCACATGCGGCTTTTGTTTTTCTTAGTTTTTTCATTCATTAGGGATTTTTATAAACATCTTTCCTCTATTATTCGGCCTAATCTTCTGTACTAGGTAGCTATTTTAAGGCACCCGGTTGTCAGTCAATCAGTCTATCTATTCTCTTGCAGATCAATGGGTTCTATATATCTGTGTAATTAAGAGATTCTCCCTTTCATATGTATAAAATACCTATATATATTTTTTACCTTTTTATAATAAAGGCATCCAGAGAAACTCTGGTGTATCAGTGTTTCCTCTTATAAGCATCTCCTAGGGACAGTTCTATTGATGAACACCTACTTAATTCTTCTGCAGATATGAAGAATATACGTTTGTGGCTCCTATAAAACTGTGATGTTAATAAGAATAATCTTGAATAACGTAAGGATAAGTGGTTGTGGGAACAGGATCTTGATTCAGCCACAGATGTTGATTCATGTAATTATCAGATGCTCCTCTTTCAAATAATGGCACCATTAAATAGACACAAGATTTCAAAGCAATTCCTTAAGACAGTGCATTTCCTTTGGATTGTCATTTATGGTATTTTTAGGGAGTTTACAAAGCACTTTTACGTTAGCTTCTGGTAACCTAGTTAATTCAGCCAAATTCCTATTTTGATTAGCTCGTGTTCTACAAATAGGCTGTCGGCTATAAAACATTTTATACTGAAAGCTAGCTGGCTGCAGAAGATTTAAGGCTGTAGAGTTTGTGCCACATGTGATTTTTTTTTTTTTTTTTTCCCCCCCCCAGGGGATATGACGGCAGTTGGTACTTTACTGCTGTCACAACTGTGGGCAAAACTGTGCAGGTCAAAAAGACACTATATTGAGAATAAGTGAATCAAGCCTGATAGGTAGTATTGTAGTATTGTATGACAGTTGAGACCCAACTTGGAAATGCAGGCCCAGCAATGTCTGCTGTACTGTTCATTCCACAAATCATCATCTTTGAACGTCTAACGTTATCTATATTCTTTTATTGTATCTATTTTCCATGTCCAAAAGCATATTTCCCTAAAGATACCACATTGATTGGATTTCTGCTCTTGGGTCATGCACTTCTAGTTTGAGTTAGGTGGAAATTCCTTTGTTTTCTAAGGATTTTAGCTCTTTAAGCCATCAGTAGGTGTGTCTTGTACACAGAGCAATTGCTGGTGCCCTAATGTTCTTGAGAACCTTTCCTTACAATTCCTTTCTGATCATGGTCAACAAAGGAGCTCCCTATTTGAACTGTAACTATTGTGGCAGATTTCAGCTCTCCACCTGCTTGGAGATGTTAGGCACAGGCCTTTCTCAAAGCCTTCTGGCTCTGGTGTAGAGCAGTAAATTCCACCATCAGTGCCTTTGAGGCTTGGGTTTTTGGGTCCACTTTGCTTCAGAGGCACTAAGATGACTCTTTGAGGTTCCCTGGATGCAGGGCGAATTAGGAATATAGGACTGGGACTGGAAGAGACCTTCTGGGTCATTGAGTCTAGCCCCCTGCTATTGCAGGCAACCCTGGCATATTTTCCCATTCACAGATTTATCAAGCTCCATCTTAAAACTAGTCTGAGTATTTGCCCCTACTACTCCTATTGGAAGGCTGTTCCAGATCCTCATTCCTCTGATGGTTAGAATCCTTCTTCTAATTTCCAGCTTACATTTATTCATGGCTAGTTTTTACCCATTTGTTCTTGTGCCAACATTGTACTTTAGCTTAAATAGCTCTTCTCCCCGATGTATTTATAGAGAGCAATCAGATCCTTTCCTCTCTGTTTTCATTTTGTTAGGCCAAACAAGCCACAGTCTTTTACTTTCCTCTTGGAAGATAGGCTCTCCGTTCCCCTGATCATCCAAATAACCCTTCTCTGCACCTGTTCCAGTTTGAGTTCATCTTTCTTAAATGTGGATGACTAGAATTATACACAATATTTCAGATTAGGTTTTAGCAGTGCTTGTATAATGGCATTAGTACTTCCCTTTCTCTACTGGAAATACTTCACCTGATGTATCGTAGGATCACATTTGTCTTTTTCACAGCGACATTACATTGGTGGCTCCTAGTCCTCCAGCGATCAATTAATTAATCCAGGTTTTTCTCCTCTGTCATTTCCAACTGATGAGCCTCCCTCCCCCCAGCTTATAGCAGAAATTTGGCCCGGAGCAGCGAACCGTGGCCAGTGGGAGCCGCGATCCGCCGAACCTGCGGACGCGGCAGGTAAACAAACCAGCCTGGCCCACCAGGGGCTTTCCCTGCACAAACGGCGGCCCCAGTTTGAGAAACACTGATCAAGGGTACCTTTTCCCTAGTTTGCTTATGAGAATGACATATAAGACAGTATCAAAAGCCTTTCTAAATTTGAGATATCACATTTAATTCTTCCCTCCCATTCACAAAGAAGGATATTAGGTTGGTTTGACATGATTTATTCTTGACAAATCCATGTTGACTGTTATTTATCAACTTATTGTCTTCTAGATACTTACAAATTGATTGTTTGATTATTTGCTCCATTATCTTTCCAAGTACCAAAATTAAGCTGATTGGACAACCCAGGGAATTATAGACCATATTCCCCTTTTTATAAATAGGTACTATATTTACCCTTTTCTTGCCCTCTGGGATCTCTGCCGTCCTCCATGAGTGCTGAAAGATAATCACTAATGGCTCAGAGATTCATCAGCTGTTCCTTAAGTATTCTAGATGTATTTCATCAGGCTCTGCTGACTTGAAGACATCTAACTTGTCTAAGTAATTCTTAACTTGTTCTTTCCCTATTTTAGCCTCAGATTCTACCTCATTTGCACTGATGTTCACTATGTTAGTGGTCCGATCACTGCTAACCTTTTGGTGAAAACTGAAACAAATTTATTTAATACTTCGGCCACAGCTGCGTTTTCTGTTATTGTCCTTTCGTCCTCTTTGAGTAATGGGCCTACTCTGTCATTAATCTTCCTCTTGCTTCTACTGTATTTGTGTTTTCTGGTTAACCTTTATGTCCCTAGCTAGTTTAATCTCATTTTGTGCCTTGGCCTTTCTAATTTTGTCCCTACGTGCTTGTGGTGTTGTTTTTTTAATATATATTCATCATTTATAATTTGATCTAGTTTCTACTTTTTGAATTTCTGGTTATTGAAGATCTACTGGTTAAGCTAGGGTGCTTTGTTACTGTACTTCTTATCTTTCCTGTGCATTGGGATAGTTTGCTCTTGTATCCTTAATAATAATATTTGTATGGTTTTAAACTTTTCCATGAAAACTGCCTTTCTAGTGGCGCAGTTAACTATGCTTGAAGACTTGGTGAGTTAGGTGATTTGATGGTTAATCCTGTCTTTTACGCTATCTTCTTCAAAGATAAAGTATCCCTCCAACCATACCCGGGTTCCTACCCAAAGTCATCTTCAACTTCCATATCAGTCAGGCTATTCATCTGCCAGTTTTCCACACTAAACCCCATCAGACTAGAGAGGATGCTGCCCATCACACCTTGGATGTTAGAGCATTAGCATATTATTTGGACAGAAATAAACCTTTTAGAGCCTCTCAGAGACTATTTGTATCTATTGCAGACATAGCTAAGTGACCATCAGTGTCGACCCAGAAACTTAAGTGGCTTTCAGGCTGCATCCTCTCCTGCTATGGAGCTGCTATTCATCTGATTGCTGCTATCCCTATAATATTCAGTTTCATATCGTGTACTGGCAGTTCTAGCTCCTCCATTTTATTGCCCAGGCTCCTTGCATTAGTGTACAAACATTTGTTGTTTGTCTGACCTTGCCCAATTTCCTAGCCGGATTAGGTATAGTCTTTGCACTAACTGTATCACCCATCTGACTATTGCTCCTATCAATATTGGTGCTTGCTTTCTTTTTGGAGTCCTTGCGCCTATCCTCTGTTGATGGCCTTATGCTTCCCTTAATAGGCTTATTGTTCATAGTGTCTCTGTTAACTGCATGTGGCATTGGCAGTTCACTGTTCACTGCTAGAGTGGCTTCTGTTAGCATACTGAAATGGTGTTTTCTCTTGTCTGTATTCCATATATAATTAAGTAATATGGTTCCAAGGGTCAGAGTCCTTTGTAGACATAGTAGGCTATTTCCCTGTTGTTCTGGCTTCAGCCTTAGCTTTCTGGATGAAAGGAGAGTGCCTCAGCTGAGGCCTCAACTGAGACTTGTAACTCTTGGATTGCTTTGAGGTATCTCCTGAAATGTTCACAAGCCTGACTTGGACATAGTTGGAATTGACCCAGCAAACTAAATTTAATCTTTCGGTCTGAAAGGCTTTGAGGCAGGAATGCCGACTTGTGGGTTTGTTGCAAAGCTTTCCCACACCTGATACACTATAGTTTCTGAGTCGAGGTGTCTGTGCAGGAAGCATCAATAAGGTGGAGCTGTCTGCAAGTGTTGTTGGCACAGAGCTGCACCCAGTGCTTGTTTTAGAAATAGCAGAGTTCAAAGATAACTCCTATCCAATGCCAGGGTATGCAGTCATCACTCCTAACTGCCGCTTGACTGATGCTGCCAGCTAGGACTTAGCTTAGTGGACTCTATTTGTTCCTAAACGTATTTATTAAAGAGTTCCACTTGCTGCTATTTCTGACAATTCTCTTATTTCTAGGTGGCAGTTGACACCCTATGGGAGGTAAATAATATTCTCTCCAGTTTGCTGGTGAAGATTATAGCTTTGCACCCAACATTAAGTCTATATAAGAACTTGATGTGGTGGTTTTTCTGGGGTTGTCTTCCATTAACAGATTCATTGGCTGTTTTTCCTCTAGAGATTACATCTTTCATAAATTCTCCTTGACCAATGTCTGTTCCAAGGAATGACTCTATTAGGGTATTCCTCAGATGCATAGTTCCTGCTCAGACACTTCCCTTATAACATTAAAATGTAGGAAATCTTTGTCTTTTCATGAAGGTAGGTATGGTTCAGAGGTACTGCCATCGACCATCCCTGACAATTGGTTGGCTTGGTTGCAGTGCAGCGTCTGCTAATGCATATGGGACTCTAGGTATATTTGGTCCCGCCTCAGCACAGCGGGATGGAGTAGATGACCTCTGTATCAGAGGCCCATTTAAGGTTCACTACTCTGTCACAAACTCTTGTCAGGCCTGGCATACACACTGTGTCATGATATTTCTTTAAAAGGTGACAGGTATCGTTTGAAATCTAATAACACACTGGTCATTAATGTCACTGAAATGTTTGTAACAACTCTGTATGTGAAATTATGGATACTCTGATGATATGTCCTGGAGACTGTAAACAGACGAAGGTGAGAAAACAGGTTTCTTCCACAGGGAAGGAAAATACGGTGGCAGATGCCTTGTCCAGGAAAGCGGGCTCTAATCTTCTGCCTCTGGGCCAGCCAGTGGCTAACCCTCCTGCGGCATTGTAATGGAGGAGGTGTGACCCTAAGAGCATCCCAGGGCCAGAGGGTAGGGGGCTCCTGGGTATCATGTAACGAGTTCCAGCTGGCCTGACCAATTCAGTGTACCCCAACTCAATTAATATTCTTGCATGATATATGTATGTGGTGTGTATGAAACATTATGGATATATGCTAGAATTATGACTAAAATGTGTTTAAATCAGGAATGTCAGTGAAAATTGGTAAACAGTCTGCCCTAGACAAAGAAATGTTTGCTTCTCTGACCAGTCTGGTCATCAGGCAGTGAGAATGAGGGTCTATTTACATATTAGGTAACCTAAACTAGCAAGCTAACAACTGGGGGAGGAGACAGCATGGCGTCTGTACCCAGGAAGAGAGAGAAGCTTGGCAGTGTTTTACTTTTCAAAGAATACATTACAGATTTTTGCTGGTCTATAAAGACGGGGTGGAGGCTGAACCTCAAGTGATCAGAAATTGAATCTACTGATTGCATACAATATTACTGTATGATAAAAGTGTGTTGAGCGAGGTCTTTTATGAAAGCCTATGACACACTGGTGATCAGTATAGTTGTGAATTGTATTTATTAACACTACATAGGGAATTATGAATACTCCTTAATATTATGCTTTACAATCTGTGACCCAAACAAAGGGAGAAACAGGTCTCTCCCAGACAGGAGGGAACGTTATAGCTATCTCCCTGTCTCCAAAGAAATTAAGCAAGGTGTGACCAAAACAATGGAAGCCCCATTTACATAGAAATCAGATGGGGAATAAGAAGCCTACAGGAAGGGAGGAACAGCAGGGTCTATAAACTTTGAGAGAGATGCTTTTCAAAGGTTTATTAGACTATAAAGGGAGGGCAGAGAACATCCCTAAGTTATCCATCACTAGACAGGCACAAGAGGCTAGAGCTCTTGCAGCTGAGAAAGATGGATCCTTCAACCCAGGAGGGGTTGAAGTCTCTGGAAACTGACTATAGGTGAGAAACCTGCAAAGGCAAAGATCTTTCACTTATGAAAACAAGGGAAGCCAGCATCTTGTACTTCCGTGGAAGATTCTGACTGAGGGAAAGTCAGCCATGGCTAGGGAGACTGGTAAGAGAAACCATCTTGAACAAAGCCGGTACCTTCCTAGATAAAGTTTTAGACTTTTAGATGCATTTTCACTTTTATTTGCCTGTAGCAGTTTCTAACTTTATTCCTTTTACTTTGCAGCACATAACTTTGTCCTATTGTTAATAAATTTGTTTTATTTTTACTATAAACCAACTCAGTGCTGAGTTTGCACGGAAGAGTTTATATACCCCAGTTAAGTTAATAAGCTGTAATGTGCTTTTGTCTCTTTAAAGGAACAGATAAACCTTATTATTTCTCTGAACTGTCCAGGAGAAGGCTGGTGATTGCAGAGCACAGGGTTTGGGGAAAATTCAGGATGGGGAGTGTGTTGGGGTCACCTTGCTAGTTGTAATCAAGGCTGGTGGAAGTCAGAGTGGGGCTGGGGGTCTGTAGATAGGCTGCTGGGGTCGAAGTTGCTGAACCAGGGCTGGTTGCATAGCGCATAGGCATTCAGGGTGTGACCTGCATATTTGTTGCTGTGAGTGTCCCAGGCTGGGAACTACAGTAGCAAGTAATTGTGGTCCACTCAAGGTTACAGGGTAAGAGGTGATAAATCCCTCACTGGTCTGGATTACACCTCTGAAAACCATGACAACTTCTCAAGGTCTTTTCCAGCTCTACATTTCTGTGATTCTCTTATTGTAAATGGAATAACCAGAGAAACTCATTTGGACTGCCCTAGTACTTGGAATCCCCGTTCAACGCCGCAAAAGCCCTCCTGGTGTATCTTCTTAGCTTAACTGAAGGAGACACATTCAGACTCAAATGTTCATCTCCCTTCTTTCCCCCACTCCCAAATATAGTTTGACAAAATGTCTTTTAAAGAGCCAGGCACCTCAAACATCAGAACTAGCAGCAGTTAACCTAACTGAAAAAGCTCCTAAACCCAGTGACATCTGCTAGGCATAGCAAAGTCAGGAAGCCCAAGTAATAATTTCAGAAGAAAGCAGGGAGCCCTGATCAAGACTGACAAAGGGAAGCTTCAGGGAGTTAAAATGCATTGTGAAGGGAGAGGTGCTTTGAAGGCATCTTACATAGAAATAGCTTACAATCAGATAATGGCAAACTGGGCAGAGCATGTGCTCTTTGTACACAGATCAGAGATAGGAAAACTAATTTTTGTACTGGGAAAACATTTGCATCATTTGTATTTGAGCCAGCTGTTGAAAGCACTATTTTATTAGCAGTGCTGTAATTTGGTCTAATGAACAGTATTTTTTCCAGGGGATTGTATGATATTTTTGTAACAAGAGACAGCCAGCCTCGTTGTGTCGGCCGTTATGACAATCACGGCAGTTTTGGGGAACTGGCCTTGATGTACAACACTCCTAGAGCTGCTACCATTGTTGCCACAACAGAAGGAGCCCTTTGGGGACTGGTAAGTGTGGAAAATTATTCTCAGCTGCATCAAGTGTTAAACACTAATTAATGCACCACGTCCGTCAGCCGTTACTTTTTCCCATTGCGTGTCTGTATGCAAATAGCTATTTTATCATGATTTATTATTTCAACCCAGAGTTCATTGTGCACTTCCCTAAAACAATCTCTCAGTAAATCATAACTCCAGATCTATTAGTGAGGGTCATTTGATCACTTCAGAGGGGCTACAATGTAAAGCTTTTGCTAGGTAGTCTGTTTTTTCATACTGCAGAGGGATAAAGAAAAGGTAACGAATGCATGTACCGGTATTTGATATTAGGAGAGCAGCCCCACCCATCTAGGACTGGGGAGGCAAGAATGTTAACTTCCGAGCATCTTCCTCTTTCTCAGGGGAACAGTTGTAGTTCTCTTTCTCGTTAGCCTGTCAAGTAATATGAAGCGCTCACTCTGAGGTTGTAGGAAGAGACACCAAAAGATTTGTTCACCTTCCCAAGGACAAACTGTAGCTTTCATGATGTTCATGGTCCCTGCTTCACATTACTGTGGAAGAGGTCCCAGGGTGAGCACAGCTTAGAGAGTTGTTCCCACCTTTTGGGCTGATAGACAATACTGCTGCTTTTGTTTCTGGGTTAGCTTGTTAAATGTGACTTTTAGAAATCAGAGCTTCCTATATGGTCCTTTTCTCTACAGTATTTGTGTGAGGTCTATCTTCATAGTGCTCTGTGTTACTCATCTGCTATGGTTCACGTCATAAAATGACTGGAATACCACAGAAGCCTTTGAAGTTTGTAGAACAGTACACAGGGCTCCTCAGCAACTATCAGTAAAGGTTGACTGTGCATTATGACCTTGATTATATGATTGATAAGCTATTACGCACCAGCATGTTTGTGCAATCTCAGTGCACACTGAGAAGATTGACTTCTCTTTTTGTTTGCAGTTTATAAAGGAAAGGAAAGATTCTGATAAGCTAACCTGGGAGTAGTGTTGAGATCTAGTTAATTTCCGTAACAAAACAGGCTAAATAATGTAAAATGAACCACCTGCACATGGAGCTCATTAGAAAAAGTGAATAAAATGACTTTTTATTCCAGTTACCTTTAAGGTGAAATGAAGTTGATTTGTCTAGCCATAATTATGGTTATTTTCCCACGATCCCTTTGCCTGCTCTCTGCTCTCAGCTACTTACTAAACCACAGGAATGACTCGCACTCTCTTCCACTTAAGAGGCTTTAGCTACCGCCACAGGACTGCAAGCCCATCTCAGCAAGAGTCAGAGACTAAGATCAGTAATCAAATCTAGGTCTCTTGCAAAGCAGTGAAGAGTACTTACTCCCAACATCTGATTTATCTTGCTCCTGTGCCACTGACTGCTTCTGGAGAGAGACTCATTAACATGCACACTCCCCTCTTTCAATTCTGCCTTCTTTCTGGTCAAACAGAAGCCCTTCTCCTTCCTCACTGACTCTCAAACCCACATTCCCACACTCATTCCCAACCTCTGATGCCTTCCTGAAATCATCCTTTGCTCCTGTGTCTTCTGCCTCTCCACACAAGATGTAACCAGCTATTACAAAGAAAAGATCAGCAAGATTTGCTGTGACTTCATTTTCCCCTTGTCCCCCAAAACTCTGTTTTCCTCTTGCTTTTCATTAGGTGTTTCTCACTCACTCTTCTCCTCCAATGACCCCATTCGCTCTTTCCTTTGGCCAAGACTGAACTTCTTGTCTTCCCTCGCTGCTAACATCACCATCCTTTGTCACTCAGGGCCACAGATTGAGTGTCATCCATGACTCAGCCATCTGTCTACACCAATACTCAAAGCCAGTGGTTCTCAACCAGGAGTCTGGGGCCCCCTGGGGGGCTGTGAGCAGGTTTCAGGGGGGCCGCCAAGCAGGACAGCATTAGACTCGCTGGGGCCCAGGGTAGAAAGTCGAAGCCCCACCACATGGGGCTGAAGCCCAGGGCCCTGAGCCCCACCACCTGGGGCTGAAGCCTGAGCAAGCCCCAGGCAATTGCCCTGCTTACTACCCCCTAATGCCAGCCCAGGCTTTTATATGCAGAAAACCAGTTATTGTGGCACAGGTGGGCTGTGGAGTTTTTATAGCATGTGGGGGGGGGAGGGCGCTCAGAAAGAAAAAGATTGAGAACCCCTGCTCTAAGCTGTGCCCAGATCTTACTACTGTTTCCATCATAACCTCTCTAAGATCTGGCTCTTGCTCTGCCAGCATACCTAAAATGCTCAGCTAGGCCCTCAGGCCCTCATTACCTTGAGAAGTCATCAAGCGCAGCCCCCTGCACAGAGGCAGGACCAAGTAAACCTAGACCATCCATGACAGGTGTTTGTCTAACCTGTTCAAAAAATCTCCAATGACAGACATTCCATAACATATTCCGGGTTTAACTACCCTTATAGTTAGAAGGATTTTCCCAATATCTAACCTAAATCTCCCTTGCTGTAAATTAACCCTGTGATGGGTTGGACCCCCTTTCGGGATGCCACCTGATGTATTAGGGTCCCACTGAGCCCACCCATTCCACCAGCCTGGGCTCCCTCATCCTGTCCTGCTGCACAAACATACACACACTCACCCAGCTGTAGAATCGCACAGAGTCTGCAATCAGCTCTGTGTGGGAAGACTCAGCTTGGGGAACTGCCCAGCACAGAGGTGCACACACCTTCCGGAGTGTAAACCCAAAATTATATTGTCTTGTGCTATATAGAGATCTATGCAGTGTAAGCTCATGAAATTCGCTCCCTCCCTCAATGTGGAGGAAGATATTCTCCCCCCCCCTCCCCCCGCCATTATGAATTGCACAAACTGGGTTTTAGAATAAACAAAAAATAAGTTTATTAACTACAAAAGGTAGATTTTAAGTGATTATAAGGGATAGCGAACAGAACAAAGCAGATCACTGAGCAACTAAAACAAAACACGCAAACTAAGCTTATTACACTAAATTAACTGGTTGTTAATAGCAAATTCTTACCCTAAGTGGTGTTTTATGCAGGTTGCAGAGTTTCTTGAAGGTAAACTGCACTGCTTGCAGCTTGAATCTCCAGGTATTTGTTTCACTGGCTGACCTTTCTCGCCTGGGCTAAGGCCTTGCTCCCAGCTTAGTTCCTTTGTCTCTTCAGGTATTTTCAGCAGTTTTCCTTCTTGGGCGGGGCGGCCGTGGAGAAGAGCCAAGAAGAACTCACTCTCCAGCCTTAAATAGGATTTGCATATGGCAGGATCCTTTGTTTCCTAGTTTGACCCCCACCCCCTTCCAGTGGAAAAATACCACCAGTCCAAAATGGCGTCCAGTACCAGGTGACATGATCACCTGACCCTGCAGTGTCAAAGCAGCATCCCAGGAAACTTCTCAGGAAGGAGGGAGATTAGCATCTTCAAAGTCCTATTGTCCTTCCTAATGGCCCATCCAGGCTGTTCACATACTGTCTGGTGGGCATTCCCCAGGTGAAAACACAATTGTAATTATTACATAGTCAATATTTTTAACTTCAGATGCAGAAATGATACATGCATACAAATTGGATAATCACATACAGTAAATCATGACCTTTCCAAAGATACCTCACATGACCCATCTTGCATAAAACATATCTTAGTTTTGCCATATTCATGCCATAAGCATATCTCTCTGACTAATATGGGGCGTAGGGTCACAAACCCCATTACTTCTTGTCCGACCTTCAGTGGACATGAAGGAACAAATGAACACTGTCCTCTTTATAACAGCTCTTAACATATTTGAAGGTTATCAGGTCCCCCTTCCGTCGTCTTTTCTCCAGACTAAACACATCTAGTTTTTTAACTATTCCTCATAGGTCAGGTTTTTTAAACCTTTTATTATTTTTGTTGCTCTTTTCTGGGCTCTCTCAAATTTATCCACATCTTTCCTACAGCATGGCACCTACAACTGGACACAATATTTACTCCTCCAGCTGAGGCCTCACCAGTGCCAAGTAGAGTGGGATAACTAGCTCCCATATTTATATATGACATTCCTGTTAATATACCCCAGAATGATATCAGCCTTTTTCACAACTGTATCACATTGTTAACTCATTCAGTTTGTGATCCACTATAACCCCCAGATCCTCTTCAGCAGTACTACCACCTAGTCAATTATTCCCCATTTTGTAGTTGTTATTTCTTCCTAAGTGTAGTGCTTTGCACTTGTCTTTTCTGAATTTCATCTTGTTGATTTCAGACCAATTCTTTAATTTTCAAGATTTTTTTTTAATTCTAACCCTGTTCTCCAAAGTGCTTGCATACCCTCCCAGTTTGATGTCATCTTCAAATGTTATAAGCATACTCTCCACTCCATTATCCAAGTCATTAATGAAAATAGTATCAGACCCCAGTGGGACTCCACAAGATATGCCTTCTCACTTTGACAGTAAACCATTGATAACTACTCTTACAGGAGTATAAGTTTTCAACCAGTTATGCACCCACCTTATAGTAATTTCATCTAGACCACATTTCCCTAGTTTGCTTATGAGAATATCATGCAGGACTGTGTCAAAACAGTTAGTAAAATCAAGGTATATCATTGCTGCTGTGTCCCCCGCTAAGCCAGTAACCCTGTCCAAGAAGGAAATTAGGTTTGCCATGATTTGTTCTTGACAAATTCATGTTGGCTATTTCTTATAACCCTTTTATGCTTTAGGTGCTTACAAATTGACTGCTTAATTATTTGTTCCAGTATCTTTCCAGGTATCAAAGTTAGGCTGACTGGTCTATACTCCTTGGGTTCTCTTTGTCCCCCTTCTTAAAGATAGGTGCTGTGTTTTCCTTTCTCTAGTCCTCTGGGACCTCACCCATCCTCCATGAGTTCTCGAAGCTACTCCCTAACGGTTCCAAGATTGCTTCAGTAGTTCCTTAAATACTCTAGGATGAATTTAATCAGGCCCTGCCATCTTAAATATACATCTAACTTATGTAAATAGTCTTTAACCTGTTCTGTCCCTATCTTGGTTTGTGTTCCTTTCCCCTTGTTGTTAATATAATTGTGTTGAGTACCTGGTCACCATTAACCTTTTAAGTAAGAGTGAAGCAAAATAGGTATTAAACACCTGAGCTTTCTTGATGTGATCATTTATTAGCTCTGCTTCCCTACCAAGTAGAAGATGTAATCATTCCTTCATATTTTCCTAATATATTTTAAAAACATCTTTTATTGTCTTTTATGGCCCTTGCTAGGTGGAACTCATTTTGTGCCTTAGCTTTTCTGATTTTGGCCCTACATGTTTGTACTATTCTTCCCTTAGCCTGCTGAGAAGAAGTTCTCAAGAAAGCTAAATATTTCTGATACAAAAATATGAGGTGAACAACCCCTGCAGATATTGGGCAAGCTTAATCTCATTTGGTCAAATGCTACTACCTAGTGGCTACATTGATCAAGTCACCCCTTAACCTTCTCTTTGTTAAGTTAAATAGATCGACTTCTTAATCTACCACTATAAGGTATGTGTTCTAATCCTCTAATCATTCTTGTGGCTCTTCTCTGAACCCTGTCCAATTTATCAACTTTCTTCTTGAATTGTGGGCACCAGAACTGGACAAAATATTCCATTACCAGTCACACCAATGCCAAAAAGAGAGGTAAAATAACCTCTCAACTCCTATTTGACATTCCCTTCTTTATGCATCCCAGGACTGCTTATGCTGTTTTGGCCACAGTGTCACTTTGGGAGCTCATGTTCCACCATGAGAATCCACCATGACCCCCCAACCTTTTTCAGAGTCACTGCCTCACAGGATAGAGTCCCCCTTCTGTAAGTGTGACCTACATTCTTTGTTCCTAGATGTATATATTTAGCCATATTAACACACACATTGTTTGCTTGTGCCCAGTTTACCAAGTAACCCAGATTGTGCTGAATTGGTGATTTGTCCTCATCATTATTTACCACTCCCCCAATTTTTGTGTCATCTGCAAAATTAATCAGTTATGATTTTATATTCCAGGTCATTGATAAAAATGTTAAATAGTATAGGGCCAAGAACTGGTCCCTTCAGGACCCCACTGGAAACACATGCTTAATTACAATTTCCTGTTTACAGTTACATTTTGAGACCTATCAGTTATCCAGTTTTTAATCCATTTAATGTGTGTCATGTTAATTTTAATATCGTTCTGGTTTTTTAATCAAAATGTTGTGCAGTATCAAGTCAAACGCTGTACAGAAGTCTAAGTATGTTACATCAGCACTATTACCTTTATCTGCCAAACTTGTAATCTCGTCAAAAAATCGGGTTAGTTTGACAGGATCTATTTTCCATAAACCCATGTTGTTCTGCATTAATTACTACTCTCCTTTAATACTTTATTAATTGAGTCCCATATCAGCATCTCCACTATCTTTTCTGGGATTGATGTCAGGCTGACAGGCCTATAATTACCCAGGTCATCCCATTTACCCTTTTTAAAAATTGTTACACCATTAGCTTTCTTCCAGTCATCTGGAACTTCCCCAGTGCTCCAGGACTTACAGAAAATCAGCATTAACTGTCCATCAAGCTCGTCAGCCAGCTCTTTTAAAACACTTGGATTCAAGTTATCTGGACCTGCTGATTTAAAAAGTCTAATTCTAGCAGCTTCTGTTTAACATCCTCCAGAGATACTAGTGGAGTGGAGAGTGCTGTCACCATATGAGACTATATCCTCTGTGTTTTCCCCCCAAATACAGAACAGAAATATTTATTGAACACTTATGCTTTTCTGCATTATTGACAATTCTACCATTTCCATCTAGCAATGGACCAATATCAGAGTCAGGATTCTTTTTGTTCCTAATATATTTTAAAAAGTCTCCTCCTTCTTGTCCTTAACTCTGTTGGCTATAGATTTCTCCTTGTGTCCCTTTGCTTCCCTTATCATTTTTCAACAATTCCTAACTTCTGATTTCTATTACAGTAGGTCCTTTTTACAGCAGCCATCAACAATGCCCATTATTTGATTAATACAGCACAATTTCAATAGACTTTTTAAACACACTGTTTATAAACTAGCATTTGCAGCTGTGACGGGTTGGATCACAGAAACCCCCTTGGAGCTGCCACCTGATGTGCCCAGACTACTTCTACCCCTGTTTTCCCTGCCAGCTCAGGACCCCAGCACCCTGTCTTGCTGAGCCAGACATACCTGTTTGCTCCAACAAAGACCCCGGGTCTGAATTACTTGCCCCAAAGCTGCAGGTTTACCTGAAAGCAGCTAACAGGAAGTGTTCCTGTCTTTAACACTCAGATGCCCAACTCCCAATGGGGTCTAAACCCAAATAAATCCGTTTTACCCTGTATAAAGCTTATACAGGGTAAACTCCTAAATTGTTTGCCCTCTGTAGCACTGATAGATATGCACGGCTGTTTGCTCCCCCAGGTATTAATACATACTCTGAGTTAATTAATAAGTAAAAAGTGATTTTATTAAATACCGAAAGTAGGATTTAAGTGGTTCCAAGTAGTAACAGACAGAACAAAGTCACCAAGCAAAATAAAATAAAATGCACAAATCTATATCTAATCAAACTGAATACAGATAAGATCCTCACCAGTTCCAGAATGCTCCCTTTTACAGACTAATCTCCTTTTAGCCTGGGTCCAGCAATCACTCACACCCCTTGCAGTCACTGCTCTTTGTTCCAGTTTCTTCCAAGTATCCTGGGGGGTGGAGATGCTCTCTCTTTAGCCAGCTGAAGACAAAATGGAGGGGTCTCCCAGGGGTTTAAATAGACTTTTTCTTGTGGGTGGAGACCCCCTCCTCACTCCTATGCAAAGTCCAGCTCCAAGTTGGAGTTTAGGAGTCACCTGGGCAAGTCACATGTCCATGCATGACTCACAGTTTTTACAGGTAGCATCCATTGTTTACAGGCTACCTTGAACGTCCTCAAGTAGACTTCTTATGTGGATTGGAGCATTCCAAGATCCATTGTCCTTTAAGTGTTTCTTGATTAGGTACTTAATTTCAACATTCCTTTCTCTAGGAACTGACCAAATGCTCTACTAAGGTTATTTAGAAATCAAGCCAGTACACAGCCAACATTCATAACATTCATAATGTTGAATACAAAAATGATACATGCATGCAGATAGGATTAATACATTCAGTAGATCATAACCTTTACGGAGATATATTACATGGCACATGTAGCATAAAACACATTCTAAGCATATTTCCATAGAGCCTTATGGGAGGTACCGTCACAGCAGCATTCCTGCTTTGTGGAGAGATAGCATCAGTCTGCATATGTCTTAAGCACTTGCCATTTTGTCCAAAGGAAATAATCTACTTTTCTATCCTTTCTCTTACAGGATCGAGTGACGTTCAGAAGAATTATACTGAAAAACAATGCGAAGAAGAGGAAGACATTTGAATTATTTATTGAGTCTGTGCCCCTTCTTAAATCGTTGGAGGTAAAGCTGTTTTATTAGCATTCGCTTTAGAGAGTCTGCTGTTGTTGATGCTTTTCAAGTAGATAGGATTCTTGTTGGATCCTTGCTAGAGCACAATTTGAAATAGAAGTTACAGTAACACCACCTTAGTAGAACAACTTCATTTCTTTTACAGCAGTTATGCAAACATTTTGTTCAAATCCTTCCTTCAGTCACAAGTGGAATGAAAGGTTGCTGATTTAATCTTAAATACCATATGTACCCTTCTTCAAAATCACCATGCATTCAGGAAACAACATTGTTTAAAACAAGGAATGGGAGTTAAGGGGTCAGGGTTCTCTTCCAGATTATGGTACTGATGTGTTGTTACTTTACACAGTGACTTAACGTCTCTTTGCCTCAGTTTCCCCATCAGGGGTGCTCTCTAAGGCTTAATTAATGTTTGTAAAGCACTTTCAGATCCTTAGATGGAAGGTGCTAGAGAAAAGCAAAGTATTATGGTTAGATGTGACTGGCAGTCTTTGCTCAAGGGGTGGAAAAAACATGGTGGTACAGGTCAGGACAGAGGTGTATTGGCAAAGCTATGGGAGGAAACATCCACAGCCCCTGCTCCCTCTGTACCTGGGTTAAACCAGCTCCATCACTGTGACCTTCCTGAGCACTAAAGTGTCTCATAAATATTTAGGGAAATAGAAAAAATCTCATTAGCATTTTTGGTGGCTTACTGCATGGCGAACTGTGTTTATATTGTATGTAGAATAACTCATTTCATTACATTTGAGGTACGCATGCTCAAGATTAGCTGAGTAAGATTTAAATCCATTACTGATGTATCATCCTTGGTGTAGAATTATAACTTTCCGAACTGTTTTTGCTATCACTCTTGACCCATCAATTCTCTCTTGAGAGGCTAAGTGGACAAGAAGAAATGTGAGCTTTAATGTAAGATTAATCTCTTCAAACTATTGGCTCTTTCCTGCACATGAAGACTCAGGCATACGTATTTCATACAACTGCTTTCTAATTTTTAATTTCTAATTTACCATCATTAAAACAACAGACCTTTAAACTACAGCCAAGTTAACACATTTGACTATTTCCCCTTGCAACTTAGTCATAAGTACATAGGGTCAAATTCAGCTCTGGAATAAATGAGTAAATGCCACTAAAGTGAATAGAGTCAATCACCATTTACTCCACTGTTGAATTTGGTTCTCTATCTATGACACTAGAAAAAGCAATAACTCCCAGACGCTCACTGTAAATTGTATGGCATGCTGATCTCAAAGAGCGTAGCAAGCATTCTTTTTGATGTAGTACACAAGAATAGGAAAAGCTTCACATGGTTTCAGGTCCTAATTGCTCAGGAGTGCCATCAACTCTCTATCATCCTTCCCATATCTTCTTCTTCTACCCCACCAGAATGATCGGCTCCATAGTTAGTTTGACTGTAAAAACTGCAAATTGTATCTTCACAGGTCATAAACTTCTTTCTGCACTGGTTAACCCTCCCAAGGTTTTTCCCCTAGAAAATATCCAATGTCAAGTGATCTATCCTAAATGTGAGGGTNGGTCGGTCCTGGGGCCGGTTTTGTTCAATATCTTCATTAATGATCTGGAGGATGGCGTGGACTGCACTCTCAGCAAATTTGCAGATGACACTAAACTGGGAGGAGTGGTAGATACGCTGGAGGGTAGGGATAGGATACAGAGGGACCTAGACAAATTAGAGGATTGGGCCAAAAGAAACCTGATGAGGTTCAACAAGGACAAGTGCAGAGTCCTGCACTTAGGACGGAAGAATCCCATGCACTGTTACAGACTAGGGACCGAGTGGCTAGGCAGCAGTTCTGCAGAAAAGGACCTAGGGGTTACGGTGGACGAGAAGCTGGATATGAGTCAACAGTGTGCCCTTGTTGCCAAGAAGGCTAACGGCATTTTGGGCTGTATAAGTAGGGGCATTGCCAGCAGATCGAGGGACGTGATCGTTCCCCTCTATTCGACATTGGTGAGGCCTCACCTGGAGTACTGTGTCCAGTTTTGGGCCCCACACTACAAGAAGGATGTGGAAAAATTGGAAAGAGTCCAGCGGAGGGCAACAAAAATGATTAGGGGGCTGGAGCACATGAGTTATGAGGAGAGGCTGAGGGAACTGGGATTGTTTAGTCTGCAGAAGAGAAGAATGAGGGGGGATTTGATAGCTGCTTTCAACTACCTGAAAGGGGGTTCCAAAGAGGATGGATCTAGACTGTTCTCAGTGGTACCAGATGACAGAACAAGGAGTAACGGTCTCAAGTTGCAGTGGGGGAGGTTTAGATTGGATATTAGGAAAAACTTTTTCACTAGGAGGGTGGTGAAGCACTGGAATGGGTTACCTAGGGAGGTGGTGGAATCTCCTTCCTTAGAGGTTTTTAAGGTCAGGCTTGACAAAGCCCTGGCTGGGATGATTTAGTTGGTGTTGGTCCTGCTTTGAGCAGGGGGTTGGACCAGATGACCTCCTGAGGTCCCTTCCAACCCTGATTCTATGACCTGCGGACGCGGCAGGTAAACAAACTGGCCCGGCCCGCCAGGGGCTTTCCCTACACAAGCGGCGTCCCAAGTTTGGGAAACACTGCCCTATGGGATTTGAAGTTAGTTGGCGTTTGAAGTGACCATGTACAAGAAGGTTGCAGAGAAGGTTCCTGAACAAATAGCATATAAAAGAACATCAGTAGTTGATATATGGAGGGAGTGGAAAGGAGAGATGGGGCGGGGGGCCTAAAGATTCGCTTCTGCCATTTTGCCCCAAACCTTGAAGATGTGTTTATGCCTGACTAACTATGTGGATTATTGTCTTTCCTCCTGTGCCTCTCAGCTGTTTTTAGTTTAGTTTTGTTTTTTAACTCTAGCTTGTCTGCCATGTTTGCATTTAGACTTTATGCTCTTCTGGGCAGGGAGAACTTGGAGGAAGATGAGCATGTTTGTGGGCCCTTAAAAATAACAACAACAGATGCCTGTTGTATATTATAATATATGTGTAACACACTAAATTCCACTTGTATATCATTCTTTAATAAGGAAAACAGAAATAGGAAATACCATTATGTGTATGTATAATGTGGCAAAGATGTTTCATTGGAAACATTTCACTTTCAAAATATTTTTCTTTTTTTGTGTGTGCTTGTCTACTCTTCCCTAAACTTTTATTGTTAGTTTTTCAGTCTGGTTGCCATGTGGTTTTAGAAAAAGAAAGAAACTGAGGCACTAAATTGAGCATGTCTAGTGCTCCAAGCCACTGTAGGAAATAGGTTCCAGAAAAAAATTAGTGTGTTGGCAAGAACATGCTGACATTAAATGTAACAATTCCAAACGATATTGTATCTGTATTCTTCACACAATTATTTTTCCACCTTCCCTCAGTGAAGATTATGAAACAAACCAGGTTGGAAGTTTGTAACTTAACTGTGTGTGTGTGTGTGTGTGTGTGTACTCATTTCAATGGAAACAGGGAAATTAGTTAGTAAAAAATTTTCAATACTTAGACATCTGAACCAATTTTATGCAAATTTAAAAATCTCTTTAAGAATAGGAAATTAAAACAAGGATTGAAAGAAGCTTAGATTGGACATTGGAATTTACCTTACCTATATTGTATTCTGTTCTTGAAAGCTGTGATGGAATGTAGCAAAAACTTTCACTGTGGCATGCATGTTTTTCAGTACCCAAAGGCACGTCTTAAATGTATGTAACTATACATGCCTGTTATTTTATAGCAAATTGAGAGAGTTATGAACCTCTGGGGCAGTTGTAGGCTGAATGGAAATTTTCTCTCTGTTCCAGCTTTCAGAGCGAATGAAGATAGTTGATGTAATAGGGGAGAAGGTGTATCGAGATGGGGATCGCATCATTTCTCAGGTATTTGGACTTTGAATTCCCCACTCTTTTTTTATATTTCATAGAATCATAGATACCAGTTTGGTTGTCCAGTTTGACCTTGTTCATGCCATTATTCTTACTAACATCTTATTTAAGGTTTTTTTTATTATTTTCAGGGATGGGTTGGTACCTAGTTCCCCTAGGTTTTTGTTCCATTATCCATTTTTCTTACTCTTATTTACTTCCTGCTTGTGAATATTTTTAAAAAGCCTTTTTTCAAAAGTTATACAGGAAGTACAATAAAATTAATTACTCTTATTTGGGTTATTAAGAAAAAAAGGTATGCAGATTTTCATGGGGAAGGCAAAAGGCACATCCCTGACACACAGGGCAGTCCTCTAACAAATTTCAACTTCCTGCTCCAAAGCTCTGAAGTGCTAGAGCTTCTCAAAGAAAAGATTGCCTGAATTTTTTAACATAGGCAAAACATATTTTTCCCTAGGCTAATTCTTGGATACAGCTGAACCATTTTGACTGGAATTTTCCCAAAAAACCCTCCTGCAGCAGAGGCCTGGCGTGGAAAATTTCAGCCCAAATGGTTACTTTTGCAAAGTTATAAGCAACTGAAAATTCAATCTTATAATGGGAAGTGCTGGTCACTGTTCTTGTTAGGCGAAGCTTCTGCCCTGTCTACAAAACACTTGTCTCTGTACTTGCGTATATATGGGATCACAGTAAAGCTAGACAGGTAATGGGGGTCACCCTGTTAGTCCTAAGGGGAACACACAGTATTTCCAAGGGTGGTAGTTCTGGTGCATTTGTGGCTACACACACCTATTTTCCCCAGCCATTTTGCACTTCAAGGTCATATTTAGTTGATTACCTGAAGCCACCCTATAATATCTTTCTTGGACTTGTTTGCTCTTCAGGTAGCTGTCCACCAATTTGTATCTTTTTTCCCTTGAATGAGTAACTTTGTTTCTTTAATATTATATTTTTGGATCTATATTGAATGCCTTACTGATATCCCAATATACGCCATCCACTCATTGTCAGATATACCATTAATCCTATAGAAGGCCATTTGATTTGTTGGCATAGTTTAGTTTTAGCAATACAATATCTTTTATTAGTTTTTAGACACCTTGCCCACAGAAGTTGATGTATTAGACTCCTGTCAGTCTCAGCTGTTTTGCCCAGAATGTGTCGGGTTAATTAGCTGGTAATTTTCTGGTTCTTTCCTCCTATTGGCCTTAAAGGAATAGTTGCTACCATGTTTGGTATTTTCCAGACAGCTAGTGTCTCTCCACTGACTCACTGAAACTTGTTTTCAGAGGTTCCAGGCCTTTCTTGGTTAGTTTTGTTAAAAACTATATGATGCGTTTCATCAGGATCTGCAGTAGTTTTGCCAGATTTTTTCCCCGTCTTTGTTTGCCCTTTTGCTGTTGGCCTCTCCATTTGCTATCTCAAATAATTGGCCTGCTTCCTGCACAAGGTTTTTACTAGAAGTTGAGCAGAAGCAGCTCATTGCAGTGTTGGCTCTTTTGATATTTTCTCATACTTGCTCTCCTTTCTGATGTTAGCGATTCTGTATATTCCTTACCTTTCTCTTTTACTGAATGTACTTCTAGAACCCTTTCTTATTTCTTTTGACTCCTCTAGTTATCACTTTGTTGCTTTGTTTTTGTTTTCTTAATATTACATGTGCATTCCTTGATGACTGTTTGTTTACCTGGTCAACTTCCTGTCAATTTTTTCCCTTGTATTTCACCAGCATTTTTAAGACCTTCCTTGTTGATATTGGCATTGTTAGCCTTTTGGATGTCAGCAGGTAAACTCTCCTCAGACTCCTCGTCCCCATTTTCAGCTACTGCTTTAGCCCAATTTAGGCCACTTCCTGTATTACTCACTGCAGCAAATTTTCAACTTGTGCACAATTTAACACTAAGCCCTGTATAGTGTGAACATTGGAATATAATTTCTGCATCTTAAAATAGGATGGCTTATTTATTCTTACCTTTTCTCTTTATAGGGTGATAAAGCAGACAGCTTTTACATTGTAGAGTCTGGTGAAGTAAAAATCTTGATTAAAAGCAAGGTGAGTCCAAATACAGTTATGGGGTGAGAAGTCAAGAGCTATTGTGGTTTAGAAACTAAGTGACAGGAAACAAAAAGAGAGAAATGGTCAATTTTCACTATAGCCAAAGGTTAATAGAGAGGAGGTGTAGCATGGTTCCATAATAGAGTCAGTGGTGATTAATATATTTATCAATGCGCTGGGAAAAGGAGTGAACAGTGAGTTGGCAAAACCAGCAGATGACACACTAATGTAGGTGAATAAAGACTACAGAAGAGTGAAAAGTTGCAGAGGGACCTAACAAAGTGAATGGGCAGCACGATGGCCGGTTACATTCAGTGTTGACACATGCAAGTTAACACTGAAAGAAAAAATTTGAACCATTTCATGCTATTGCTGTGTTCTAAATTTAAAAAAAGTCCTGGGCATCATTGTAGACAGCCCTGTTCAATATACATCTGGGGAGGCTAAAAAGAAAAATACCCTCTCATAATAGGAGATCAAGGGGACATTGACTGAAATTGAAGACACATTAGTTTAAAACTGATTCATGGAGGTTTCTTACACCTTCCTCTGAAGCATGTGGTACTGGATAGGGTTAGACAGGACAGTGGGCTAGATGGATTCTCGGCCTGATCTATGTTCTTAATAAAAGCGCTGTGCTGTACAACAGACTAACTCTCAGATTATTTTAAGATCTGATAGTTATTGTTTCCAGTTGGGCAAGGCAGGCTGTACATCTCCCCAAAGTGGCTTCAAGCTATTTCAAAAAACGATTCTGAAGATGACGCATGTCTGTTTGAGAAACATGCTTTGCTTCCATCCGCACATGTGCAAATTGCCATGATGTTCCCTTCCAAACTTCAAACATGGATAGGGTCTTCCCTAGGGGGATACTCAAAGTACAGCATCTTTTAACCCTTTGCCCTTCCTGTGACTTCTTTTTAACTGGAGACTTGCTTTCAAACGAATAGTTCTCCCATTTTGAGGCAATCTTTACGAGGCAGAGCCTTGTGTATGTTATACTTAAAATCTTTGTTAGGGAATATTCTGGAGACCCTGTGCACAGGATACTGAGCCATTACTGAAGCATTTCTCTGCCAGCTGTGATCTTCTGTTCAGGGAGAGCTGTATGCATAGCACTGTGTAGTAATTAAAATATTCACTTCACATAATGTTCTGTTTCTGGCACAGACTATGACAAGTAAGGATGCTAACCAGGAAGTGGAGATTGCCCGGTGTCACAAAGGACAGTATTTTGGAGAGCTTGCACTTGTTACCAACAAACCCAGAGCAGCCTCTGCCTATGCTGTTGGGGATGTCAAGTGTTTAGGTAAGGGTACTTTGTGCTGCTAGGTATCTCTCTGCAGTAGGTGCCTTCAAGCAATGCCCAATCGCTTCATGTTGTCTATGCTATTCCATTAAGTTGTACAGCCATGTAGATCCTAACTGGCATCCAATCTGGATTGCTTGTTCTTCAGTCAAGGCCAGGAGTTTTGGCCTGCAAGGGACCTTCAGCACTTCAGTCTGGGAACCCTTGTTTCCTTCATCTTGCCTTTCTTTGTACCATCTCTGTTTTGACTGGGGATGGCAGAAGTGCCCAGTGGAGATTAAGTATGTTACTTCCTTTATGTGCCTGGCCTCCACCATTCCAGAAAAGAGAAGTCATAAATAGAGTCCAGTGTGTATCTGCAGCATGGTAGCATAAAAGCACAACCTCCATTCAGCTTGATTTCCTTCCCTTTAAAGATGTTTGTTACATATGACTTTGAGATTTTTCAGTATTGCTTGTATTGCAGCCATGTATTTTTGCATTTGGCCTCCAGATTTATCCCAGGATCAGACATTTATTTTTTAGTCTCCTGGATCAGCATGACAGCTTTGTAAAACTAGAAGTTTGACTTCAGTGGGAGTGGCTTCCACTGAAACATTAGAACCATATTGGCTGGAATCAAATGACATGAGTTTTAGAAAGTAATTGGGATTAGGTTATTGCTTTATTTTGGAGGACGGCTCTTTATTTGTTTTCACTCTTCTATTTGTTTCTGTGTAGTCATGGATGTGCAAGCATTCGAGAGGCTGCTTGGCCCCTGCATGGACATTATGAAGAGGAATATAACACATTATGAGGAGCAGCTGGTGGCAATGTTTGGTTCAAGCATGGACCTGTTGGATCCAGGGAATTAGGCACAGGGTACCTTAGTGCCTTCTCAGTTCAAGACACAGAAAAGCCTCCTATCAGCAACACAACACATAAGGAAAAATGGACACTACAGAACAGTTACTGCTGCTGTCTTCTTGGGCATTTTAGAAATAAATAAATAAGTCTCAGCACAGATGGATGGGGAGAGGCTCACTCCATGCCTCCACTTTGCTGCTGAAATTTCATTATTAGGCTTAGTTTAAAGATGATTCTAACCCTTCTCTCACTTGTTTGGCTCAGAATGGCATGTCTCTCCAACCATTTAAGTGCCTGATGCGAAACCCAAAGTGTAAAAGATACAGAACCTTCTTTTTCTTTCTCATTTTATTGTTGTGGTAAATCTTCAGAGCAGATCTGTAATGGCAGGCTGCTTATCTTCCCCCAGGGAGCAGCCTTCTCTTTACAGTCTCTTAATATCTTCCTTTGACACTTCCTTTACATAATGTCAAAAATTTAATTGTAGCATTTGGGTTTGACGTCGAATA
The DNA here is from genome assembly GCA_003942145.1 of Platysternon megacephalum. Taxonomy (NCBI): domain Eukaryota; kingdom Metazoa; phylum Chordata; order Testudines; family Platysternidae; genus Platysternon; species Platysternon megacephalum. The sequence goes on along the minus strand of QXTE01000030.1, from coordinate 13,062,503 downwards.
TATCAAGGGGACTTGAAATTATCAGAGCCATTGAATAAGTTGGCATTGAGGTGTTCCTGCCATCTGCTGAAAGCTTCAGGTACTGCAGTTCTGTAATAAAACTATCAACAAACCTGGGGGCACAAGAAATAACTGCTCAATACTGAAATGCAGAAAATGAAGAATGATTGACTTCTGAACATTTTCTGAGCAGTAAAGAGAATTGTTTTAGTTCTTTATGCTACCAAACATATGCAGAGAGTTTGATAGTGGTCCAACAGCTCCAGTGGCCGGAAGGTGCCAGAGCTGTATCATCCCCATCTCCATTTCTTCAAGTGGGCAGATTTTACTGCTGAGATGTTGCAGCACATGACCCTCTCCTGCTTTTAGAGAGATCCTTTATACTGCTAGATTTCACAGGGTGTTGCTGTTGTCTGGATCAGTTTTAAAACTCTCTTTTTAAGGAGGTTAATTTTTTGTAATTTAAAGGAACAATATTTATGTACTTAAGCAGCTCCCCCCCAATTCTAATATTTTGTAGTATCCTTTAACTTGATTGGACACTTAGATACTTCCAAATGCCACGTCTGTTTGTTAAATCTTTCAGAAATTAGCAACATTTGACTTCACGAAGCAAATGCCTTTGCTAACTAGGCAGTTGATGTGTTTGGAGTGGTCTTTTGATTTAGGTAACAATTCAGTTAAAGATATTTATCTGTCAAATCTGCAGCATTTATTAGGGAGACTTCTATTTCTATAGATCTATTGACCTTAAGGCACATCCTGATGAGATTTTATCAGAGTATTATCTAAATGAGACTCAGACCTTCAGGGGGACACTTTTTATGGTATAAAATAAAATATTTATATAAAGAAAAGGCATTGAATTTGTAGGTAATAAGTCTAGTGGTCCCCTTTCCATTTTCAGTCTTCTAAATTTATGTGAAACTTACCCACATGTTTCTGGGATGGTGAAATTTTAATTGCAGACTCTGATGGGTAGAACTGAACCCACTATTTAGTTTTTATGATCACCTGAGCTAGGGGAGAGAATACTACAACTCTGAATTCCTGCTTGTTAGCACACTAGAAATCTGCTCTTTTTAACAAGTGGAAGGTGAAGAGCTACAACACGGAGTTGGCTTCTAGCCCGTAATATTTTCCTCCTCCCAGCTCCTGCACTGTTCTGTGAAGTGGGATCCGTATCAGGTTGAGGCTGTACTGATGTTGTCTAGTTACAGTAGACTGCATTACGCTTTCAGATGATGGACTGGTTTGTAATGAATACCACTGAACAAGGTGTGCCACACTGTTATCTAGTTGCTCTTGTAACTGCCTCCATTCTTAGCACAGTGCGTTTTCCCTGCTTTACTGTACAGGTTCAGCTCTGCAAGGCTAAAAAAGCAGCAGGAACTGGAATTTCATTCATGCTTCTGAGGTTTAACACTAAAAACACTCATAGACTTTCTTTGTAATTGTAGAATTTAAAAAAAAGAACAGTTGGCAGGTCCTCACGCTGATAACTGAGAGATTAGGATTCAAAAGTAGACTCAGGCTCCCAAGCCAGGCCAGCTGTGGATTGTCCAGGCAATCCAGACACAAGCTGGTCTCCAAACCCATCTGAGTTTCCGTACAGTTTAAGCTGTCACATGAACCAAAGAGGATCTCTCTGAATAAATATCCTCAACCAGCTTTGGTCCTTCCCATACGAACACTTCCTCAGATGCCCCTCCCTTGTATCCACTGGAGTGCAGCACGTTTGGCTACATTACAACTTTCAGTTCTCTGTATTATAGGTCTCGTGCCTCAGAATATGCAAACCTTGTAAACTGTACTGAAGCCTGGCCAAAAGGAAGCAAAGTCTACTGGGTACCCTTGTTAGGCCTTAAGGAACGTCTGCATGGAAGGATTTTAATGGATTTAGAAGGCAGAGGGAGGGAACATGAGGCCATGGACTCAGAAAGCTAGAGGTCCCAGATGAGGGAGAACAGATTTACAAACTTCTACCCATCTCTATGCTCCTTGAACGCAGTAGAGTGGCATTATCTCACAGAGCCGTGTGACACCCAATGTCAGATGGGACACTGGTATGATGCAAGTGAGCAATTGAACTTTGAGCAGAGAGAATGAACCTCTAAGGGCAGGGGGTCATCAGTTTAAAGTCTATCATTTGGGATTTGCCTGGCTGGTCTGGTTTGTTTTAAACAATTTGCTTTGTAGTCTTTTGGGGATTGGGGACAGGAAGATAGGGAGAGGTGACCTATAGAATGTTACTCAATAGCACCTTTGTCTTTTATTCATACTCTGGCTGGCTAGCCAAAGTCAGAGTGCTTGAAAGTAGAGAGAGAGAACTGACTGAGAGACATTGGCCAATAGTGATTCAGCTGCATCACCACATCCCTGTCTTACTCCAGCCACTTTTGTTTTAATGTCTCTAATGGATGTGAGAGTTTCTCTGGTGGTATAGCTCTGTGTTCAGTAAATCTGCCATGGATTCTCAGCGATTGGTAGTGGAGAGAGCTCTAGTTTAATAAGAGAACTCAGCAGCAAAGTGGGTAAGAGGATGGTGACCTTGAGATTTGGAGAAATATCTGTCTTATTTCTGATTCTCTGCTTGTGATTGTTGTGAAGTCAGTGAGAGGAGCTTTCAGTGGTCAAGTGTCCTGGCATATGGTATTTCTGGTTAACGTCACAGCACAGGTTTCACAATGTACAAAAAAAAGCTGTCTCTTTTTAAAAAAACAAAAACAAAGTGCAGTTTTGCACAGAGGAAAAAAAGAAAAACCCCTTTGAATGTCACTTTCCATTCTCTTTCCTTTTCAGTTAGCTGATGTTGGGACTCTGGTTCTTGACATGTATTTGTAAACCAGTCTTGCCAAAATACAAATGTTTTGGGTTTTTTCACTCCAGCTACCTTTTGTTGTTATTACAGTTACTTCTGTTTTCAGTCACTTCAACCATATGCTTTATTTCAAGAGACCTTCCTTGTGATTTCTCTCTTTACAGGCTATAGTATTATATCAGTATTTAAAGATGCACAAGAAAGCCACTAGCCTCATAAGAGAATTACTGAAATCCACTTAACCTGGCTGGAGCTAAAGATGTGCTACCAATATTTTCCTCCACTCAGAAAAAAAATGAATTCTGCATAAAGATGCTACCTCAAGGCTCCAAGTGCTTTAAAGGTCTTTCACCTGGGAGAATTCCATAAGTCAGTTTTGCAAATTGGTCTGTTGCATTGAGTTAAATGTTTTTTATTGATTCATTGGGAGACCCATATTTTATTAACTCATTTTACAACTAGTATTTGATTCTCAAAGGATGAGTGATTGCAGAGAGATTAATTCTTGCACTATCATGTTGACAGTGGGGGGAAAAATACCTGCCATATAAGCTTATGGTTTAAAAACATTCTGGGGTTCAGCTTCACTTTTGGTTAATAAAATGCTGACATGTCGTGTCCAGCCTTCCTGGTACAATCCTGTGTGTGTGTGTTAACTTATTCCAGCTGACACAGCCCCCCACAGCATTTATGTAATGAAGTGGCTGGGTATGTCTAGTGACAAAGGAGAAAGCTAAATTACTTGGAGGACTGCTGGAGGCACTATAGTTGGTACTCTCAGTGGCCTGCTGAGAATGGTATTCTCTCCCGGACACAATAAAACCAGTTACAAAATTCCCCAACCACAGAATTTTACTATTTGGTGAGAGGACCCTATTGATGCATTTAGATTACACCTGTATGTGGATATTATTGCTATGGATAAAACCAGTTCCTATTGCTATTGTTGCCACACTACATGGTAAAATGGTGCGATTGGCATTCTGATTTATTATTTGAGTACTGTTGGTGTGTTGAGCACTGTGCAAAACATAGATTGTCCTAAAACAAATTCTGAAGAACAAAACTAGTTTTAAGGTGAGATTAGCTGCCCTGCATTTGTGGCTGACGGACGCAGTGTGTGCTGAGCTGTGGCTGTCTATTTCTTTAACAAAACTAACACAAAACCTTTAAAGGAAACACGTAAACATCCAGTACAAAAGATGTGCTGTGTGACCTGGAGAGTTTACTATCTGAACACCCAGCATGGTGGCATATTTGCTGTTGCTGAGCGGGTTTTATTTTAACCCTCTTAAAATGTATATACAGCTTTAAATGTATAGATCTGGGAGAAGAATTCTGGTGAATCCATGGGACACTGATCAAGTTTCAAAATGGAAAGTGTCTTAGCACATTCGCTAGGGGCTTTGGATGACATAAATGTGTCATGTCTCTGGGCTTTGCTTCCCACGTCAGCATTGGGAAGCTGGGAATTGTTCAGATCCGTGTCACTAAAAGGTATGAAGTGCATCCACTAGGGACTCTGTCTCCCCAATCAAGGCGTGAGCTAAAGATTGGATCCGACGCTTGCCAAGAGCACTAGGCGTTTGGAAGAACCCCACACCTGGGCACTCGAATCCCTCTCCATTGGAACCGAGAGGGGAGAGAAACCTCCCAGCCCAAGAAAGCAAGCGGCATGGAGCTGGGTCTCCCTTGGCACCAAGCAGAGCAAGAGTTTACTGATGTCTAAGCATCACATGCACAGACACTTGTCATCTGGGCTCTGAATCTGGGATCAGCATATCAGCAAGATGTTAGATTTGAGCTATTACCCCACTGTGGTGAATGGGGACAGATCTCTGCCATTGTTTCAGGCTGGCTGCAGACTCAAGGAAGACAGCACTGCAGCAGTTAGTTTTGGTTTGTGTTTTTGAAGGCTCTCTTTGGCAGGAAGAGGCATACACAAATAACTGTTCTTTAATGAAAGCAGAGAGACCACAGCAAGGCAAAGGTTCTGCAGGAAATTCCCCAACAGCAGAATCCTGGCACATAGGTCATGCGGAAAGGCTCTACAGGACAGTAAGTCACATCTCCTGGGCCAAGCAGTTGGATCCACAAGGGTACGTGTGCAGGATACAGCCATCCAGAAGGCTGAATTTATGTGCCAAAAAAACATGCAGCCCAAGAGTGTGGATCTCTGCAAACAACTGTGAAAACCCCTACTTACTGGTCAGTAACCTTTCTGCTTAAGGCCATCAAACCAACAGTCAGGAAAGGGGTAGGGGATGGTTGTTGTGATTAAAAAAGTGAGAATCCTTTGGGAATTGTTGGATTGAGTTTTTTAAAAGCAGGTTTTAAAAATAAGAGCAATTGAAGAAGTTTTGTGCTCAGGTTGTTATCCCTAGCAAAACGACAGACAGACGCATGCCATGAGGAGCAGCAATGGCCTCGGCATGCACTGATCCTTCCAAGCACAGCTCCTACAGTGTCTACAATGAAACTTTAATGCACACGGGCCTTGTCTACACACAAACTATATCACATTAACTATCCCAGTGTTCAGAGTGGTGCGGTTGTATCTTAGAGCTTGGCTGTAGACAATGGATCGTGTGACGTGGTCTGGATGAAAGCTGGAGGCATGTAGGTAAGTATAGTGGTCAGTAGGTTTCCGGTATAGGGTGGTGTTTATGTGACCATCACTTATTAGCACTGTAGTGTCTAGGAAGTGGACCTCTTGTGTGGACTGGACTGTTAGTCTCTAAGGTGCCACAAGGACTCCTCGTTGTTTTATCCCAGTGTTGTTAAAGCAGTGCAACCCCCCAGTGTAGATATAGTGGTATAAAGGTGCCTTACAGCAGTCTAGCTATNTTAGTCTCTAAGGTGCCACAAGGACTCCTCGTTGTTTTATCCCAGTGTTGTTAAAGCAGTGTAACGCCCCAGTGTAGATATAGTGGTATAAAGGTGCCTTACAGCAGTCTAGCTACTCACTTTTGCACTATAAGGCACCTCTGTACTGCTGCAACTACATCCACGCTAGGGGTTGTACCGATTAAGTTCTCAGTAGAAAAATCACCCCCCCTNCTCACTTTTGCACTATAAGGCACCTCTGTACTGCTGCAACTACATCCACGCTAGGGGTTGTACCAATTAAGTTCTCAGTAGAAAAATCACCCCCCCCCCACCCCCCCGTAACTGCAATATTTCAATCAGTACAAGAATTGTGTGCACACCAGGCCTAAATCATAAACTTAGTTAAGGCTAAAGTGACCCATTTTCTTCCCCTCCTGATAAAGTTCTAGCTCCTTTATGTGGATCAGTGCTTTGGTGCAGAGCAGTTTGTAATGAAGATCACTTGTGAATGGCGCATGGCCCTGTACAGAGAAACGTTTATGCTTTATCATTACAAAGTGAGAAAGGATCCACTACAAAATGTAGAACAACAGGGGTTTTTTTACCCCAGCATGAGGGACTAGAACTGTTTATCACTTTTCTGATTATGTCTCTGTTCTGTTGTTGTCCCAACTCCACCCCATCCCCAAATGAGTTCATGCTGCCCAAGGTTACTCCAGGTAGGAAATGTATCATGTTAGTCACCTTGCACTTCTTGTAAATGGAGATTACAGTCCAGCACAACCAATATTTAGTTTTCTAAACTATCTCTTCTGCCACAGCTGCAGAATTGTTAACATCTACAGTATACTGATACTGTAAACAAATGAGTGGTTATCAGAACTACTGTCCCTTAAATCTGTGGGGTTAAAATCAACTGTTTTGGCCAAATCTGCATGTTATGAAAATTACATTTCCTCCCAAGTTGACACAGCCATTTGAATGATGTAATGTGCCCTTTTTAACATGGAAACCTCCATGCAAATACTTGATACGTAACATGGCTTGAGGCAGTTTCAAGAAATTCACTGGGCAATGAAGGTGTAGGGTGCTGCAGTCTCATCTTCAATTTTGTCTCAGGCTGTTGAAGACAAGAAATACTGGTTCTGGAATAAATCCCCTCAGACATAGCTGAGTACAGATGGCTTTTCCTGGAGTTAAGCTGCTCTTTCAGCTTCAGAAAGACAAATATTGAATGCTCCATGATAAATACACTGTGGGCAACAAAGGCAGAGATGCTCTTTTTCTTTTAAATGGGCTTGGCTTTGATGCAGTATATCTCTGAAACTAACAGCAGGGCATTCTCAGTCCAGTTACTGTTGCTGGCACTAAGGCAGGATTAAAGCATATATATAATACAGAGAGCCATTTGTTACCAAGTTTTACAGTACTGGGTCCTCGACATGGGAATCATCTGTAGGCAGGGTAGCATTTAAATTGACAATAAACATCTGTATTTGAGAGAAAATCTGATACGTAAAAACAAGCTGCCAGCCTCATTTCAGAGCCAGTGTCGTCAGTTACTGAAAGCAGGCTGCTATTTCTACGTCATCTTACAAATGTTTGACTTTATTTTTCAAGCAGAAATTGGTGGGATGACCATGTTAATTCGGCAGTGGCTGAGCATCTATTATTGCAAAGGCTGGAGAAAAACTCTTAAAAAGCCTCTATTCCTCATTACAACTTTCCAGTTTGCTCCAACTCACCTCCGTTAGCTGAAGCTCCACAATCCATGGTTGTCTTAAGTATTTCACGTTCAAATCTAAAGTTCATTCCAAAGCTCTCAGCTCAGCTGCTTTCTCTGTTATCTCAAAGGATTTTCTTCTACTGCTATTGCTGGAGTTAGGAGGTTGGAGGTGGGGTTGAAGAATGGAGTATTTAGTCCTTGGGAATTATCATTTATAACCAAGGGAGTGGGAGAGTAGTGTCCAACAAAAAGAACGAACACATTCAAAATGATTACCCTTCTTGCCTGGGGTGAGCCACACACCTGTCATTGGTTACAATTCATACCTATGTTTGCTGCAGCTCCCACTTGTCATGGGGTTCAGATTCAGTTTTTGTTTTGTTATCCTATCATTTTAAAGCTTTATGTTAATTTCATCAAAGAAACCAACTGTTGTCAACTTCAAGCATCCAAGTAAATGACAGAAAAATTTCATATTACATGCTTTGATCATTCCAAAGTGCTCAGGTTTTCCCATGGGATTTAATGCTACTCCTAAACTAGGTTACCATTTGTATTGCAATGAGAATCCTCATTAATCAAATCTTGTAACACTGGTGAATTCAGGGATTTGCATCATCATGTAATATGTATCTTTGCCCCAGGAAATTAAGACAATCTGTTTAGTCATAGGAAGGATGCACTCTGTTCTCTGGAGAAACTCCAAGTAGGTCAGGCTGTGGGGCCAGCAGCCCCTGTTCTGCACTGCCAAGTATGGAATCAATGACTTTTGTTGTGTCCTTCCCACATTAGATATTTTCTTATGTTCAAACATTTGCCTGCATGAAGAGCTGCATTCTGCTCTCTTGGGCTGCACTGGCAGGGGTGAATAAGAACAGTACTTAGCCCAAAGACTGTGCTAACAGGCTTCTGTTTCAGTTTTATATGCAGGGATGACAGCTCATGTAACATAAGAGTGTTGCCTCTTCTATTGGGCGAGTGTTCTATTGGGCAACAATTATATCATCGAAAGCATATTTTTCTGCCCGCTTGCCAAAGTAATTCACATTTTAAATACAGTTTTAGCAGAATTCATTTAGTTTAAAGGCCAACAGAATGACCTGGCATTAATATCCAGCAACCCAAGGGAATAGCAATCACAGCAACTAGTGAGAATTATGGGCCAGGTTCTGAGAAATCTTTAGGTTTTCCAGAAAAAGGATGCATTTTAATGCTATAAACCTACTATTGGGAGCCTGGGTTCTAGCTAGCTAGAGCCCTCATCCCCATGTTATTCCTGTGACAAGCGGGATGGGAATGGCTGCGGTTGTTGGGGGAGGAATTATGTGGATCTGGTACACATGCATTGAAATGCTCCAAATGGTCTGTGTGCCAGTTCTTAAACCCATATCTCAGAACACTCCTCTGTGGCTCCACTTGCAGGACTGGTGTAATAGCCTCCTTAGGTCTCAATGGAGCCAGGATCAGGGCAAAAAAGCTTGGGCTGTCTGATCCTCTTTGACCATGGCTATTTGGAGGTGTATTTAGAATACAGACCTATGCCTTCAAAATAACCTTAAGTGACCATAAGAAAGAGATTGCAGGGTTCTCAGAGGCACCATATCCAATCTGTTCAGATTACAACTAAAATATAACCAGCCGTAAGTATCCTTAGTTACAATTCTAGTGCTGATGTGTGAGCCAGACTTTGAATCCAAGCTCGTCTCCGTAGTTACATTGGCTCTGCAAAAACAACAGGAGGCAAAAAGTAGCAACATCTTAGCTTAGGCAATACAGTCAGCAGGCAGGCCTCTGTCCCAGTGGAAAGCAGCTGTCATGGAGGTTCATAGATCAAAATCTGGTCTTTGATGTAGTTGGAGCTTGATCCATTAATTGCTTGAAAATTAGGATGAAGGTCTTAAACTGGCATCAAGAGTTATCTGGGAGATAATGGAGGGACTTGAAAAGAAATGCATGGATCACGGTAGCCAGTCCTCATCTGGGAGGAAGTTGCCTAATGAGCTGTGGGTAAAAGGAGGCATTTTCAGATGTTGATGCTTTCTGGCCATCCAAGCATCAGTGAGGAGTCAGACAAGACCCCAAAGCTTCATCCCACTCTGGTGAATGGGGCCTGTGCGCCTTCAGTGGAAGGTGGAGACAACGTCTCAGTCATTTCGTTAAAGGGCTTCTCCTTTCCAACCAGCATCTGTTCAGTCTTGCCTGGCTTGAGCATGAAGACTGCTCTTAATCCAAGAGCTGATTGCTCCTAGGTATTCTGACATTTTAGTAGTGATGGTGGTTGTATCAGAATAGAACTGTGTTTTAAACAGCCCTCTAAGTCTTTAAAAACCTTACCTACAGCTGGCAAGAGCAATGGTGCTGGCCAGCAGTGGGGCCCCTTGTCTTTCCAGTTTCCATGCCAATCTGGATATCCTCAGACTATCACCAGCACTGTCTGCTCCACTGAGAGGGAGGGCACATTTGGGTCTTTAGCTGCTGTCTGTTCAGAGGGGTTATACGCAGAGGTTTAGTGGGGACTGCAGCAATAGCGTAGATGGAAAAGTAATCTCAGGAAAGTATGCATGTCTTTTTAGCTGTTTTTAATGTAATGTAGTAGCTGGGAATGAGGAGACTCTAGCCCCGTGTGACCAACCAGCTCTCCCCAGACAACCACCACGTACTCCACGCTTTGGCAACCACTGCTTTGGACTGAAGGCAGAGATATAAACAGCAGGGGGATTCAGTGGTGAAACCTCCTCCTGCCCCCCCCCACTAACACTGCCAGTATGCTGTTAGGTTTTTAAATACACAAAGAGCAACCATGACCTTGGCTAAAGGACATTTGTTAGATTAATACAAACAAGAAAAGTTAGAGAATCAAGGCTCCATGGGGGGTGTGGGTGTCCACTGAACCAGCAGGAGCCACTGAGAACAAAATGGTTCTCAACAAATTTAAAGATGCAGTACACAGTTTCTTTGCTATGGGCATCCATTTCATTCACCACACATACGGAGTTAGTATTATCTTGCAAGTCTTGCTTTCATGCACAGTTCTCTCCATATGACATAATGATATAAACAGTACTTTTCTGATGTTCCGGACATTTAAGATTCTCAACAATTTTTATAACCATCTTCTAGGCAATGTGATAAACCCAAAGAAATAAAAATTCCTAAAGTCTAAATCCAGGAAGGTTTTCCTCTTACCACATTTCTTACATATTCTTAACTTTTCTAGATTGAGACTTTAGGTATTTTTATTCCTTCAGGTCTATCACATTGCCTAGATGGTTATAAAAATTAAGAGAATCTTAAATCTGCCTGGGTCTGCTATACACTTACAAATGTTGATAAAATTTTGTTACAGAGGATGAGATAACATGAGCTGCATAAACTCTGGCACTGTCACATTTTGTAGAAGAACTCGCACAAGCTTTTCAGAGCAGCAGAATTTTGTAAATTGTGTGGTCCTAGTCTGAGAAGTGGCTGCAAGAAGGTTCCATATTTGCTTAGCTGATTTGCTCCAGGTACATATTCAGACAAAGCTGCTGACTTTAAGAACTAAACTAACATTTTGCTGCTCTTTTTTTTTTTTTTACTCCGGGTCAGCCCTGCAAAGCCAAACATGCTCAGAGGGAGCAATCTGTATTCCTCTTATGTATCTTCAGCAGAAGAGTTTACTAACTCCACTGAAAGCTCTGAGTTAGCACAGGTGATTCAGATGGCATCATGTAAAGACATGATGTGGGTTTGTACAGGGCCTAATTTGGGACCTTTATTACAGGTGATGTATGAGAAGCAAAGAGAGCAGCTGGGTTCTCAGATACCAGATTGAATCTCCAAGAACTAAATATCTCTGCCTGTAAATGGAGCACATCTGTTCAGAAATTTGGAGACAAATAGAGCACCGCATGCCATTTACATGGTTCTTTTCAGAGCAGAATCAGACTGTACTTCTTGCAACTCTCCTGAAGTTCACGCTAGTTTCTTAATGTCCCTGGGGGGAGGGATAGCTCAGTGGTTTGAGCATTGGCCCGCTAAACCCAAGGTTGTGAGTTCAATCCTTGAGGGGGCCATTTAGGTATCTGGGGGAACAAATTGGTCCTGCTAGTGAAGGCAGGGGACTGGACTCGATGACCTTTCAAGGTCCCGTCCAGTTCTATGAGATAGGTATATCTCCATATATTATTATATTTGTGTATTATGCACCAGATCCACAAACTTTGTCTGGAATGTAGATGTGACAGGAATGGAGTTTGTTAAAACAGCCACTCCAGAAACAGCCAGCACTTGCATGACAGAAATAAGGTTAAGTACTATAGGAAGTCTCAGCCTCAGGGTACAAAGTACCAAAGCTTATGCTCAAATAAATTTGTTAGTCTCTAGGTGCCACAAGTACTCCTGCTCTCAGCACGGCTGCTACTCTGAAATTTGTGACTCTGTGACCGTGACCCTTTTTGGGCAAAAAAAAATCTGCATTTATCTTATATGCATTTGGGTACGAGAGTAGGATACTATGACAAGCATTTGTTCCCCACATCAGATTCTTCAGTTAGCAACTCATTTATTTCCTTTATCTACCCAAACGAAGTTCGTAATAGTTAAGTAATGAGAACATTTAGTCCTTATCCACACAGTGTTCAGAACAATGCTAGCTGCAACCCTGATCAGAATGGCTGATGCTAGCAGTGCTCTAACAATGTGTGCTGACCCTAGACAAGATTTTCTCCACTTCAAAATGGTGTTTTTCCCTCTGCAGGCTGGGTTCTTTTAGGCCTGATTTTCAGAAGTGCTAAGCATAAATTTAAACTGGAGTTGGAAATGCTCAGCACTTCTGAAAACCAGACCCTATTTTCCCCCTTCTGATACCTACCCCCTTAGGCGACATCGCGGCCGTCACGCACGCCTTTCGCCTCCTGACGTGCCCTCAGATCAGATCAGGGTAATAATGCAGGAACCCTGCTATTTTAAAACCCCTTGTGTTTAAATGGGATCATAGCTAGCAGAGTTCTGCTCCTAGTAAGGGCAGGACCAACATTTCCCCACTATTAAGCTACTTTACTGAATCACTCTCTGTTTTTCAGATGGGAGTTTCTAACCATAGGGATCAAGCTGTGCTATTCAGGCTTAGAGAGACATCAGCCAGTTCAACATATAATTCCGTCCGTGGCCAGGATGGCGGATCGGGTTAGTGACAAGACCAGCAACCTTTCTGCTCTAGGTCACATTGCATTCTGTCACTGTGGTCCTCGGTATCAATGATGGCTGATCTATGGGAAATGGGTCTGATCTCAAGTCTAGTTCCTAGCATGCAGAACACATTCATAATTGATCATCTTGGCACTTGCAGCAGGAGACACGACTTGAGAGAGTTCAGACTGCTCAGCCCCTCCAAGTGAAGCTCCAGGCAGCGTGCCTGGGGCAGCATGGTAAAGCTAGTGCTGCCTCCAGCAGTCCTGTTTCAGTCACGAGGTCATTGTGACTCCTTTGCTGCCAGTCTGGCATCCTTCAAGCCTCAGATTTACTTAAACTCAAAACCTCATCTAGTGTCAGCTTTTTTCTTTTTGAATCACTCTATTTCTAACTGATTTGACGCCACCTCATGATAGTGACGATTCTGGGAAATAAAATGCAAAGCAACCTAAACACTCCTTAAAGTTATGAATAATTGTTCTCGTTCATATTCCATTCCCACAGCGACAAAGAGTATCAGTTCCTATATTAACCAAAATACCTGATCTTCATTTCCCCAGATGACCTGTGTTGGGACTTCGTTCATGTTCTCACGAAGCACGTTCCAGAACTCTTCTTTGGTACATCCTGAAAAAATATATTATTTTTTTTTAGAAAGGAAGAAAAATTAGTATGAAAGACATGAACTTTGTTCCATTTAATGCTATTGTCCTATATCTATGTGTTCTGTGTATGGAATATTTCCATTTGTGTACAAGTTACATGTACTATTATAGTCAGTGACTTTTTATAGGACCTGTTGGTATAGTTCTTTCTGCCAGACAAGCTCTGCTCTTACATATTAGGTAGCATTTGTTATGTGTAATTAATATATCGATTCACTTGTATCAGAAACAGAGCAGATACACATAGCCACTCCTGGCACAGCTGGGAGGTAAGGGCTCCTGGATGGAATGGATCATCAACTGTAGTTCTTAAAAAAACAGCTCTGTTCTTCTGATCCCTGTGTTGCATGATGTGGCTGGCTTATGCGATAGCCCCTCTCATGGCCAGGGGTCACTTTGCAGGCATCCTGCTTCTGTTCCCCTGCTTTTCAGGACCCCCTGGAGACCTGCACACAAGCTTTTCACATGGACCAAACACCCTCCCTCCACCCCGCCTGGGACTCTTGCTCTCACAAAGGATCAAGCATGGATATTCCAAGCCAAAACCAGCCAACGAGTACCACAGAAGCTGACACTGAGAGAAGAGAGGACAATAGCAGTGCTCCTGCTTTGTCTGCCTCACAGTGCAAATGGAGATATTACGAAGACAAAGACTTAATAGGAAACCGCTCAAAAACAAAAAGCCCAAACTTGAGCTAATGTTTGAGGAGCAGGATGTAGTTTGCCCCTTCCATGGTGTTTTTTAGGAAATCTGAGAAACAAGTTCAGAAGTAATGGGTCAGAAGATCCATAGGCACTGCCGTTGTTTCAGAGACTACTGATGACTGGGGGTTCCTCAATGAGTCTGCATAGGATCAGTTCAGTAGTTGCTGGGATTCAAAAAGTTAAAGCTTAATAAACCATCAGAACACAAATTGTCAGCATTACCTGTCCACATAGACAAAGTAAATATCCTGTATCAACAAATCACACCTGTTTTTACTGTTCATTTGCTAGGCCATTTGTCACAAGCCTAATTCAAAAAACGAAATCACTGGATTGCGACTCTAATTAAGCAGCATTTTTCCTACTTTACCTAGCTGTCGATTTTGATTATCATCAATGTAAGTATTTTTTCATCAGTTTGTGTGTGTACGGTGAAATCGACATCCATAGACATTTACTGATAAAAAGCTACTCCTTCCAAGCCTAGATACATTGAGCCATGTGAGGGGGTCACCTTGAATTCTGCATTGCCATCTGGTGTTTACAGATGGAATAGCCAGAAACTTTAGCCCTAGGAATTTTTTGAATGACAGCTCAATGACTGCGTTAAATTTGTCGTTGGTGATGATCACCATCATGAAGTGTATATAAAAGACAACAGCGTGGGACGTGAACTAAAGAACAGTTTCTGTATTCTTGATGACTAGTGCTAGACTAAAGATTAAGTCCGGTGTGTGTTCATCTACCCATGTGAGGGGAGGTCCAGAAATGGGCCAGATCTACTCTATGTCCTGTAAACCTTCACTCACCTGGATAGAGTCAATGAGTGCTCATATTTGTCAGGGTTTGCAGGACTGGGCCACATGTCCTTTCCAAGATTGGAAAGATTGACCAAAGCACTAGCTGCAGTTCAGAAGACAAAACAAAACCCGCCAACAACAAATCAATCCCAGGAAAGCCGTGCTGAGGCCTTCTCCCACATCAAAGTTTAAAAGAGCACCTGCAATGGATGCAGCGACACCTCCTGTCTCTGAGGGAGCTAGTTTTAAAGGATCCCTCAGGTGTGACAGGAATGTGAGTGGCTTAGAGCACAGGTCCTGATAGCAACAGCAGCCCTTGTTATAGAGAGGGCTGCAATGGAGGAGTGACAGCAGCAAAGTCATGGGACAAGCCGGCAGTATAGGCTCCCCAGGAAGTTTGTAATGTAGTAGATTAGAGGGCAGGTAGAGGCCACGGTGCAGGAGCAGCTTCTAGGCAGTACCAGTAGCTTTTGCCTTTTTTTTTTTTTAAACAACCGTTATGGGAAATTTTAAAAAAGTAGCAGCAGTAGCAGCAGCTCCAAAAAATGCAGCTTAGATCCTGTATCATGTTAATGAACATGGCAAGTCTGTGCATGGAATTTTAATTACTAATAGTGTCCATACCCTGTGGACCTTGGGCAGGGAGGGAAGCTCATTATAACATATAAAACGAAGTGTTGTTAGATACAGCACTTGCTGGGTAGAGCGCATTGTAGTTAAGGTGGTTGTGACTTTTATCAGGATAAAAACTCTGATTCTTAAGAGTTCACAGCATTCCAGTGAATTCTCCATTGAGTCTGCCATTTTCCACACTCTGTCTCAGTCCAAAGGGTAAACTTTTTAGAACAGGGGTAGGCAACCTATGGCACACGTGCCGAAGGCAGCATGTGAGCTAATTTTCAGTGGCACTCACACTGCGCGGGTCCTGGCCACCGGTCCGGGGGGCTCTGCATTTTAATTTAATTTTAAATGAAGCTTCTTAAACATTTTAAAAACCTTATTTACTTTACGTACAATAGTTTGTTTATATATTATAGACTTATAGAAAGAGACCTTCTAAAAACGTTTAAATGTAGTACTGGCCCGCGAAACCTTAAATTAGAGTGAATAAATGAAGACTCGGCACCCCACTTCTNGTTCACAGCATTCCAGTGAATTCTCCATTGAGTCTGCCATTTTCCACACTCTGTCTCAGCCCAAAGGGTAAACTTTTTAGAACAGGGGTAGGCAACCTATGGCACGCGGGCCGAAGGTGGCACATGAGCTGATTTTCAGTGGCACTCACACTGCCCGGGTCCTGGCCACCGGTTCGGGGTGCTCTGCATTTTAATTTAAAATGAAGCTTCTTAAACATTTTAAAAACCTTATTTACTTTACATACAATAGTTTGTTTATATATTATAGACTTATAGAAAGAGACCTTCTAAAAACGTTAAAATGTATGACTGGCACGCGAAACCTTACAGTGAATAAATGAAGACTCGGCACCCCACTTCTGAAAGGTGGCTGACCCCTCTTTTAGAATATCTTTTCACTTGTTTTTACTTTAAGGTGAAAAAAATACACTACTTGCACTCTGTGAAAATGCTAAGATACTTTCTTTGTGCATGACTCATGGATGCACTGTAAATTGGAAATGTTATGGGGGCCTAGTCCCCACTGAGGCCAGTCTGAATCTCTGTTTGAAAATCACCAACCAATAAGCATTTGAACAGCTCAGTTCTGCGTATACATGTTATAGTCGCTCTGTACCAGCCCGGGTGCTGAAACGGGGCCGCTCTCTACCCAGAAAGTGCTTTAGGACATTTACCCTCGTGCACAGCACTAGTCCGTGGCCTCTGTGCATAATCCTGGTGCTGGGGCTCTGCACAAAAGTGAATTCCCCGCTCCGCAGCCGGTCAAGGGGCCCCAGCCCAGCCGGAGTGGGGGGGAAGGTGAGGCAGGGTCGATGCGGGGTGGGCGGGTAGCATGGCCCGAGCTGTGTGCACGGGAGGGCGTTGGCGGCAGCAGGCCCGAGGCGAGGAACGTCCCTGCCCGGCCCTCGCTCCCCGTTCAGCACAAGCGGGCCCGGAGTCCCAGTAACGGTGCCTAGGGGCGGGGGCGGCGACAGCTGCCGCCCGAGGCCTGGCTGCGGGTGTTTGGTTTTTCTCTCGCCCGGCTCCTGTTTCTCCCGGGTTTGTATCTTCGACTCTGGGGCCCTTCTTCGAAATGTTGCCTCTGCTCTGAGCCCGGGCCGGTCTCTGGCCCGCAGCCCCCGGGCTGGCCCCGCCCGAGAGGCGCCATGTTTGTTCCCCCCCGGCCTTGTCTAGTCACTGCGCAGCCACAGACTGACACCGGGCCGCGAGCTCTGCCTCTCCGCGGGGTCAGATCCCCATGGCAACGCGGCGGCCTGAGGGGGAGGGAGCCCAGCAACAGTGACCAGGCCACAGCGGCGCGCGGCGAAACCGTTGTGTCAGTGGAGCATATCGCGCACGCGCCGTAGCCGCGTCACGGGGGAGCACCGCGCACGCGCAGAGCAGAGTCGAGCCCGCCGGGCGCTCCCGGAGCTGCGACAGCAACAAAGGTGCCGCCCTGTTACTCCCCGGAAGCCCCAACATAGCGCCCAGCCCCCTCTCCTGCTGCTCACTGGCCCCGCTGGGACGCCGTAAGGGGCGGGCCGTGTCGGTGTCCCCCATTGGCCACGAGGAGGAGGAGCTGCTCGCTGATTGGTCGGTGGGGCGGACAGATCCGCTTCCCACCCCCACCCCCTCGGTGACGTAAGAAAGCGGCGGAGGAGCGCGGCGCGTGGGTTTGGGAGCGCTGGAAGCGCGGGGCCGGTTCGGTCCGAAACCCTCCTCCGCTGGGCGGCGAGTGCCTATGACCCCCCGCCTCTGTAGCGCTCCCAGGCCGGCCCGGCACTGCGCGTGCGCAGAGCCCGCCGCTGCCGAACAGGCGCGCGCCGCTCAGCCAGGAGCTGCGCCCACGTGCCCGCCGCTGGCTGCAGGGGGAGCCCCGGTAACCGAGCCCGGCGCCGGGACCCCTCTCCCGGCGCGCCTCAGAGCCCGGGCTCCAGCCCCGCCCCGCAGCGCCACGGGGCGGGACTGATCCGGTGCTCGGAGCGCGCCTGGCATTTCCTCTGGGCCAGCTGGAAGCCTTTGCACGAGCTCCGTGTTCCCGCCCTCGCTCCCGGGGCTCGAGCTGATCCCGAGCATGGCTGAACGAGGTGGAGGGAAGGGGGCTCAGCCTGCTGCGTTTGAAAGAATCGTTTTCAAGAACGCGTCTGAACACCACTACATGCAGATTCGTTTGTAAGTTCAGCCCTTCCCCCGATCTTTAAATACAAAATCCATTTGAAGATGAATCGACTTGAATAATGAGACTCAATGTAAACCTTGTTCTTTTCAGAGAATTTCAAGAAGGTGGAATTAGATTGAATGCTGCTCATTTCAAGCAACTTATTCTTTCAGCACTGAAGGAATTACATGGGGAGGTATGAGATCATTGACCGTGTGACTGACTATTGTACTTTTCTGAATTCCTTATAAATATAATTTTATATATATATATATATATATTTTAAGGGTCCAGAAGCAACCATTATGATGATCTAGTTTCTAGTCTAAGCTCCTGCATAATAATGGCCAAAGAACTTCATCTAATAATTTGTGCCTCAAGCCCATAACTCTGGGTTGAGTTGAGCCTTTCCCTCAACTTGAAGATTGCACATGATGGAGAATCACCACATCCTTAAATCAATGGTGCTGACTTTTTAAAAACCATTATTTCAAATGGAAAGTCTAGGAGAGTGTGCTGCTGAATGGCAGAGCCTGATCTTTCTGCACCTTGTTCTTTATTTACCGCACTATGATTATGGGGTTTTTTTGTTTTTGTTTTTTTTAATCTGTAAACTTCAGGCTGCTTTTAACAATGGTAGTAAATGTTACAATTCTTCTGTTTTAGTAGTTTTCTGAACCCTGAAGTTTCTTGTGCTGCATACACGATTCATCTGACCTAACATTAATTTTAGCAGGGCAAAGAATTTTGACTAATTGACTTCTCAGTGTGGAAGCTGTTTCATCCAAAATTGCAAACTGGTGATTCTGGAAGATCTCTGAAGCTAAATGGTCAGTCTGGGTCAGTATGTGGATGGGGTCCCTCAAAAGATAACCAAAATGTTGGTGATTCTCTAGGTTCGTGGCCTAATGAGTGATTCTATCTCGTCCTTTCCATTAGAAAACATAATTTAGTGAATAGTATTACCCGAATTAGAATTATTACTAGAATGTCAGAGCTGAAAGTAAGCAGAAAGGAGGCTTGGTTCATGGGGCATAAAGGGAAAGGAAGAAACAATTTAAAATTATTTCCCTCCTGCTCCCTCAGAGCCCTTCTCTCCCTGCTTTCTGCTGTTTCGTAGACTTTGGCTTTTAAGTTCAAGAAACTGAACTAGGAGCCTTAATGTACCTCCTATCAGCCTGGATTCTGCTTCAGTGCTATTTGACACTCACTGAGCTGGGTGTAAAAACAGCCATTTTCCTTTAAGTCCGGGTATCCCTGCTCCTGCTGCAGTGGAGCTTCAAAGGGAAAACAGTAGGAGGGAATATGTCCTACTGTACTGGAACTCAAGAGATCCTAGGTTTTATTCCTGGCTCTGCCACTGATTTACTGGGTGAGGTGGGACAAGTCATATCACCTCTTTGTCTGAGTTTTGCCAGCTGTAAAATGGTGATAATATTGCAAAGTGCTTTGAGATCTGTGAATGAAAAGGGCTATATAAGAGCTGGGTATTGCAAAGTTGCTCTAATAATAATATTTTCAGTTGGAGAACATGGAAATCATATGTTCATAAACTGGTGTTAAAGCAGTGAATAATATTGATTTAACAGTAGTGCCCTATTTGTGCATAGGTTGGTGCAGCCTTGCCTGTTGATATCTTAACATATGAGGAAAAAACCCTGTCTGCAATACTAAGAGTTCCTAGCAGGTAAGACACTGATTGCATATATAGTACTTTGCAAGTACCAACATGGAATTGTGTAAGATGTATAAATAACCTTTAATTTGAAAATAACTAGCTTACAACTTCTGATAGTTTCCTATCAAAACAAGGGAGAAAATAATAGCTGTGATTTCATAGAAATGCAGGGCTGGAAGGGACCTTGGGAATTCTTCAACTCCAGCCCCTGCACTCAGGCCGGACCAAGTAAACCGTCCTAGACCATCCCTGACAGGTGTTTGTCCAGCTTGTTCTTAAACATCTCCAGTGATGGAGATTCCACAACCGTACTTGGAAGTCTGTTCCAGTGCTTAACTTCCCGTCTAGTTAGAAAGTTTTCCAATATCTAACCTACCGGTAAATCTATCTTGCAGCAGATTAAGCTCATCACGACTACTTCTACCTTAAGTAGACAGGGAGAACAATCGCTCACTGCCCTCTTTATAACAGCCCTTAACATAGTTGATTGTTACCAGGTTGCCCTTCAGTCTTCTTTTCCCAAGACTAAATATGCCTGGATATTTTAACGTTTCCTTGTGGGTCAGATTTTCTAAACCTGTTTGTCTGTTGCATTCTTTGACAGGGTAACAAGCCTTGTAGATGGGGGGAAGCGGTAGATTTGGTATATCTTGACTTCAGTAAGGCTT
Source organism: Platysternon megacephalum (assembly GCA_003942145.1). Classification (NCBI taxonomy): domain Eukaryota; kingdom Metazoa; phylum Chordata; order Testudines; family Platysternidae; genus Platysternon; species Platysternon megacephalum. The sequence continues at coordinate 13,042,166 of QXTE01000030.1, read as the reverse complement.
TTGATACTGTCTTGCATTACCTTTTCATAAACAAACTAGGGAAATACAACCTAGATGGAAGAGTATATTGAGTGGGGTCTTGTACGGATCAGTTCTGGGTCCAGTTCTGTTAAATATCTTCATCAATTATTTAGATAATGGCATAGAGAGTACACTTACAAAGTTCGTAGACAATACCAAGTTGGGAGGAGTTGCAAGTGCTTTGGAGGATAGGATTAAAATTCAAAATGATCTGGAGAAACAGTCTGAAGTAAATAGGATGAAATTCAATACGGACAAATGCAAATTACTCCACTTAGGAAGGAACAATCAGTGGCGCAGATACAAAATGGGAAATGACTGCCTAGGAAGGAGTACTGCGGAACGGGATCTGGAGGTCATAGTGAATCACAAGCTAAATGAGAGTCAACAGTGTAATGCTGTTGCAAAAAAGCAACCATCATTCTGGGATGTATTAGCAGGAGTGTTGTAAGCAAGACACGAGAAGTAATTCTTCCGCTCTGCTCTGCGCTGATTAGGCCTCAACTGGAGTATTGTGTCCAGTTCTGGGCGCCACATTTCAGGAAAGATGTGGACAAATTGGAGGAAGTCCAGAGAAAAGCAACAAAAATGATAAGTGTAGAAAAACATGATCTGTGAGGGAAGATTGAAAAAAATTGGGTTTGTTTAATCTGGAGAAGAGAAGACTGAGGGGGGACATAACAGTTTTAAGTACGTAAAAGGAGGAGGAAGAAAAATTGTTCTCATTAACCTCTGAGGATAGGACAAGAAGCAACAGGCTTAAATTGCAGCTAGGGCGGGTTAGGTTGCACATTAAGAAAAACGTCCTGTCAGGGTGGTTAAGCACTGAAGTAAATTGCCCAAGGAGGTTGTGGAATCTCCATCATTGGAGATTTTTATGAGCAGCTTAGACAAACACCTGTCAGGGATGGTCTTAGATCAGGGATTCTCAAACTGGGTCGGGACCCCATTTTAATGGGGTCACCAAGGCTGGTGTTGTCCCTGGGCCCCAGCAAGTCTGAAGCCCAAACCCCACCACCCAGGGCTAAAGTTACATGCACCCCGCCCAGGGCAGAAGCCCTTGGGCTTTAGCTTTGGCCCCCCCAGCCCAGGGCGGCGGGGCTTGGACGGGCTCAGTCTTCAGTCCCTGTTCCTGGGGTCATGTAGTGATTTTTGTTGTCAGAAGGGGGGTCACGATGCAATGAAGTTTGAGAACCGCTGTCTTAGATAATACTTAATCCTCCCAGGAGTGCAGGGGAATGGACTAGGTGGCCTCTCGAGGTCCCTTCCAGTTCTATGATTCTTGTGTGTTTCTGGGATGTATGTGAATGCTGCTTAGTGATCACTCGGGAGTGGTTTTTTTTTTTTTCCTCCTAACTGCGCTTGAATTTCAAGAGATACCTAGGGGGACACCTGGCCCAGAATTGGTAGACGCTTCATCCTTCACTGATATGAGACAATCCATTGCTGAAAGAGGGAGCTTTTTCACTCTCAATTATCAAGTGGCTGCTTAAAAGTCTGGAGGAGGACACTTATAGCCTTATTGGCCTCTAGATAGTCTGTACTGTATTCTTGTACTGCCCTCATCACCGTGGTATCTGAGTGCCTTCCAGGAGTGCATAAATGACATGGTTTATTCTCTTCTCATCCTCTCCTCGGGGAGAATTATGTGTATAGTGTAGTGTCTTTTGTTTTGGATTTTTGAATGTACACACTGCTACATGTTAGAGAAGGCAGGGTGAAGAATGTGTCTGGCACTTGGAATGAAAGATGATTAGTTGTGGAGCAAAACCGTAAATGATTCCTCTCCATTTTAAAAAGCTATGTGAAAAGCCTTTTTAAGGTGTGAAATCCAGTAACTGGCCTTTTAGAGCAGTCTTTACATCCCTATTATCTTTCAACGTTAATACTGTGAGGTCTGCCTAATTTAGATTCTAGAAGTTAGAGCAAGGGTGTTGAACGTTTGTCTCTGATCCTGATTCTGCCACTGACTGCTCTGTGACCATGAGTAAGTTACTTAATGTCTCTGTAATGGTGTCCCCATCTGTAAAATGAGGATAAGTGAGCAGCTTTATAAAGCACTTTAAGACTTTTTGATGTAAAGCACTAAATAACTTGGGAGTAATCATTTACTACTTAGGGCTAGTCTACACTGGCAGTGCTAAGGTGCTGCCGCAGCAGCACTTTAATGTGCCTTGTGTGGTCGCGGCACAGCGTTGGGGGAGAGCTCTCCCGGCGTTCTAAAAAAACCACCTCCACGAGGGGCATAGCTCCCAGCACTGGTGCAATGTCTACACTGGCGCTTTACAGCGCTGAAACTTGCTGAGCTCCGGGGGGTGTTTTTTCACATCCCTGAGTGAGAAAGTTGCAGTGCTGTAAATTGCCAGTGCAGACAAACCCTAAGAGAAATGGTAAAGCACTAGGAATCAAAAGAGCAGTAAAAAGGCAGACTAAGAAACCACCTCAAACACAACAAATTTCCATTGGCATTTGTGGGTTTCAACTATTTTCTGACTCTGAGACCACAAAAATGTGACTTGTCCAGAATAGTTAAAATGACACTGTGGTCTAAAAAGTGACGAAGATGCGTAAACCTCACAACGTCTTGACAGAGCTGCTTCTTGTGTGTAGTCCTATCTGCTGCATTTAGTTACAAAAGTAAGTGTTCAGTACTAGTTGGATCTGCAGAGCCAATGCAGGTTAGAGTGAATTGGATAGTGTTACTTGTGCATCAACAGAATTGGTTCCTGCGTTCCAGGCAGGGCTTTGGAGCTGTGCTCCAGCTCCAGGCAAAAACCTGAAGTTCCACTGCTCCGGAGCTGCTCTGGGCTCCACTCCAAAGCCCTGGTTCCAGGGCCAATCAGTTACACCTGTGGTTAATCAGTTGACGGCAGTAGGGTTGCTCACGTGGCACTGAAAGGAAAATTGGGCCCACAGAATCTCTTACTGATGATCATGCATGACCTAGAAAGAACCCAGCTTGATTTTGCTAGGCTGAGTATGCAGGGCTAGAGGTTAAAGACTAAAACATCTTTTTACTTAAATTGAGCAAACTTGATACGTACTCGTGAGACGATAAACATGGATCCATACAGTGTTACTGTCTTAAAACATAAAATGACCAGGAGTGGATGATGTAGTACTGAAACCTGTGTCTGTTATCCCTTGCTGTGGGAAGAGGTCAGGAGCAGTTGGGAGATTAGGGCACTAAAGATGAATGGAAGCTATTGGGGATGGGGAAGGGAAGGAGACTAAAGGCACAGGAAGAGCGGTTCAGGAAACAGGCTCAGAAAAAAAGGGTTTGACAAGGGAAAAACCCGTGAGCATGGATTGTATTCAGTACTTCAAACCATGGATAAGACAAACTACACTGAAGGGTAATTGTGTCACAAACTTGTCACCAGAGCCCACTGATGAAATTACCAGCTGTTAAATGCAGTTGGGAGTTCATTATTCCTTCTGTTTAGGGTATCTCTATTTAAGCTGTATACCCATCAGGAAAACCTTTGAGCCATGTGAATCCTAATAATATATTTAATGTTGTCATTATTTAGTGGCCTTGTCAAGCTGTGGAGTGCTCTAACACTGCTGGGCTCCTACCAGAACAGGAAGTGTGCTTTCAGAGTGATACAGGTAAAGGCCTGGGGAACTCCGGGACCTGCCCCTGAATTTTAGTCCTCTTTAGGGTTACTCAGCCTACTCAAGTACACAAAACCTCTTAATAGAGGCATGGCTTACTTTGTAAAAACTGATCCGTTTTTAGAGTTAAATACCCTTAAGGATGGGTGTGAAACAGATTGGTGAGAGATTGAATCAGTCTGTCTTATAATTACTGAAATTCAGTCGACTTAAATTGTCATGTCCAGGTCTCTCTCTATATTGTACGGTGCTTTGTAACAATCACCTGTTGTCATATCTGGGGTTGTCTGAGAGGAAGTAGATGCTGGGAATCATCTTTCCTTTTGGGGGCCCACATAGATGCGATCTTGTAAAACTAGACTCTTGTGTCTGAGTTTCATCACTTTACATATCTACTACAGTGAGGTCAGGTCTGATCTCGTTAACAGATTTTTGCGGAAACTAATTTCCATGACAGTTTGTCCTTGGCCCCTATCTGGGTACAAACTTGTATTTTCCCCCCACTGTCACTCACCCACTTCAAACCCCATTGCACTTGAACTCCAGAGCCCAATGCTTGTTCCTTTTGAAATGCTTCACTTCATTCTGCCACGCAACTTTCAGTAACCTGAGTCTGGGAGCTGGAGTTGGTCTCCAAGGGGATAGTTGAATAACATGGTTGGCTTAAGTTGCTCTAATTTTGCTTTATATGGGGGAAATTTGTTGTTTTTTCTCTTGCCTGCTGGAAATTGTTTGATATGTGTGATGTTTTCATAATGTGTCATTTTTTTCCCCACCAGACCTCTCCATTTCTCCTTGCGTTATCTGGGAACAGTAGAGAACTCATACTGGATTGAATACACAGGAGAGACATGGTTGGGCTGTAAGAAGCAGAAGTTGCTCAAGATGTTGGCACTACTCAAACCTAGAATTTTTGGTGGGGATTTCAAAAGAACCATCCTGACAAAACCAAACATTGCCAGCTCATTGCTTAGATCTCCCTCTCTTCGGTGTTTACATATACAGGTTGGAGACAAGGCTGAACTTACTAAAGCCTTCACACAGAAAGATGTTGTTAGTTTTGCTGACTTAACTGGGGACACAAACCCACTGCATTTGAATGAAGACTATGCAAAGAGAACTAGGTTTGGGAGAACAATTGTACATGGAGTTTTGATCAACGGACTTATTTCTGCAGTTATAGGTACTAAAATGCCTGGGTATGGTTGTGTGTTGCTTTCTCAGGAAATTCACTTCCCAGCTCCCTTGTACATTGGAGAAGTCGTCTTAGCTGCAGCAGAAGTGACGAGACTGAAAAGATCTGTTGCATACATTTCAGTATCATGTACTGTTAGGGAAAGTGAAAAGATTGTTATGGAAGGGATAGTGAAAGTCATGGTGTCAGAAGGTCAGCGCTCCTGACTTCATGGTGCTTTATTCTTTAGTAAAATTCAGAAATATGTGGGGGGGTTCACATGTATGATACCTCAAACCTTGGTAAGAGGAAGCCTGCAGAAACACTTTGAAGGACACAGCTTGGTGTCAATTTTGAGAGCTACTGTGCCTTGCAGGTGAGAGATGTAAAACATCACTTTTGATGGCTTGTAAGGACACGAAGATCAGTATGATCCATACTTACCTTACATCTATTACCATCGTGTGCAATCAAGCCTATTCTGTTTCTTAGCTCAACTGTCTGTTTACTGGAACCTTTTACAAAGAAATGTTTACTTCACGTAATGTTCTGGAGTCGGGCAAGAGATTCCTGTCCCCTGACTAGTAAACATGGAGCCAAGATAAGTATCTCAGATAAATATAGTATTCTCTTGGTTCCTTGTTACTATTGCACGATATGTGCCACATTTCACATGTCTAATATATCGAGTTTTGAACTCTTGTTCGGTTTGAGGTTCTGGATATGGCAAAGGGCCAAATCTCTCAATCCCTCCCCCCTTACTGAATGAAGCAAGCAGCATTGGGTTCATATTAACACATGCACATGTCATCCTCTCCCCTGACTTACAAGAATAAAAAGCTTTTTATTCAAACATTGCCTCTATTAGGGTAGCTCTGATGTTTCTTTCACAACTTAATGCATTGTTCCACTTAATTTTCAAGTGAAAGGACTCATTTGATTTAAGGCTATCATTAGGCCATACAAAAATGGTCTGTGTAAAGGTCTTGGATAAACTCCTACCACTGCTAAACTACAAACTAAATGTCATGTGGCAACCTGTCACAAATAGAGGAATCTTAAAATTAAATTATAAGGGAACTTTACAGACATGTGCGTACACATGGTAGCTTTATGAGCTAAACCCTTTATAGTCCAGAATTGCTTATTGTGTGATTAAAATTGGGCCTTGATCTGCTTCGGAAAGAGGGTAGACAGAAGGAAGTGGTTTTAGTAGGTCTGTTCTTTCAGACAACACATAGAGCCAAATGTGCATGAGAGAGACAGGCAGAGTTTGATCAGATCAGAATAAATGAGGTGGCTGCTGTAACCTTAAATTTACCTGACCAGGTAGTTATCTGCCCCCTGGTACCATAGTGTTTGAGCAGCCTCTTAAACTTTAATGTATTTATCCTCTCAACAGAACTGTGAGGTAGGGAAGTGCTATGATCCCCATTTTTCAGATGGGGAAGTAAGGCCCACAGAGACTAGGGGACAGATTTTTAAAGGTATTTAGACATCTAAAGCTCCAGCTAAGCACCTAGTGGGGTTTTCCATAGTGCCTAGGCACCTATCATCATATTTTGATGTATAATACCTTTAAAAATACTGGCTGTGATGTGCAAAAGGTCATATGGGACATTTGCAGGGAATTAAACCTGGGGTCTCTAAAGTCCCATGCTAGCACCCCAAATCCTGGGCTGTCCTAAGTAGCGAAGTCTGATACCATTCTCAGAGCTGCAGAAATCACAGGAATCATAGAACTGGAAAGGACCTCAAGAAGTCATCTAGTCCAGTCCCCTGCACTCAAGGCAGGACTAAGTATTATCTATACAATGTAAGCTAGAGCACCGTGCTCTGGATCTGATGGCAGAGTTTAGCTCATAACCTACTCTTTGTGGATACAATGGATAGTCAAAGTACACTAGGTTGACTTCTGCTTTAGTAGCTGTAGTTCCTTTTCTCTCTTAAACTTAGTCTCATTCCAGGTCTGTTTATGATATCTATATATACTAAATCTCTAGGCATGTTTACATTAAGAATGATACATTGTGAATAACAACTGCCAGCCAGAATTAGGGGAAGAGACAAACAAAGCAAACATCCATTTTTAGACCTTGGGCTTTGGACTCTGTGTGAGCTTGTTGGACCAAGGGAACAATTGCCAGAATCAAGAGCTTTCTACTGACCAAGCCTATGTCCCACTACAAATCTGGGGTCTGTCAGCTTGAGCGTAGCAGCTGTCTTCTGTGAGGGTGTGGTAGCCTTTAGACTTGTCCCATAAAGGGCTTTATAGATCAAAATTACAGTAGATTTTTTTTAAACACACAATAAGTCACAGTAGCCTTTCAAGCTGAAGCAAATCTTTGATCTACACTTCTGAGTTTTAGTGCCAGGTGTCCCAGAGGGAATGAACAGAACAGGGAATCATCAAGAGGTCCATCCCCTGTCGCCCATTCCCAGCTTCTGGCAAACAGAGGCTAGGGACACAATTCCTGCCCATCCTGGCTAATAGCCATTGAGGGACCTATCCTCCATGAATTTATCTAGTTATTTTTTGAACCCTATTATGGACTTGGCCTTCACAACATTCTCTGGCAAGGAGTTTCACAGGTTGACACTGTGTTGTGTGAAGAAATACTTCCTTTTATTTGTTTTAAACCTGCTGCCTATTAATTTCATTTGGTGACCCCTAGTTCTTGTGTTATGAGAAGTAATGAAGTCAAATCTCAAACCTCCAACACTGCTGATTATTCTCCCGTGATAGCTCAGACTTTTTTAAACTTCTCTATAACACACTTTTATTTTTGTCTTGTGACAGATTGTCATCTCTGGTGATCTGTTTGAAAACGAGACAATTAAGTTAAAAAGAGAAGAGGGCTCATCAACCAGCTGGTAGTTCTTCCTGTGCGCTCCACTCAAGCAATAATTCGTACTCTATATCAGCATTGTTTTGCATCAGATTTTTTAATAGCCCTTTTAGCTTCTGTGTATGGCTCATATACATAAGCATATTCTGAAAATGCTTAAAATAAAATGAGTAGCTGATAACGTTGACACTGAAGCTTGTAACTGACAGTGTAGTTCCTGATACCATCACATTCAGCTCCTCCAACTCCTTTTGTCATGGTGGTCTTGCTTCAGAGCTTAAGGGAGTCTGGGGGCACTGACAACAATTACAACTCACCCTCTCTGCTGTGGAGAAGAGCTTAAAAATTAGGCTTTCAACAATAATGAACTTGAAAACCTAACTTTTAAGTGTTGCTTATTTCAGTCATATAAATAAGCTGTGCTTACTAGGGTTGGTCTATACTTAGTTCAACATAGCTACAGCAGTCAGGGTGTGTGAAAAATACACACCCTTGACTGACAGAGCTATGCCAACCAAACCCTCAGTGTAAATGCAGCTATGTTGATGGAAGAACACTTTTGCTGATGTAGCTGACTTTGTTCAGAGAGGTGATGTTCCTAAACACATGGAAAAAACCCTTCCATTGGTGTAGGCTGCATCTACACTATGGGGTTATGACACCTTAGCTACATGGACATAGCTAAGCCAATGTAGTCTCTGTAGTATAGATACAGACTATGTTCTGGAAAACTAGTGCAGACTAAAAATCATTCCTATTATGGGGTTGCTGGGAGGAAATACTGCCAGAGCTCCCAGGCCTTTAAAAGTAAATGAAAATCCAGATTAATTATGGTACATATGGGGAGGCCTTAAAGAACTCCCAACAGGAGAATACAGAGAAAGCACTACTTTCATTGCTGCATTATCTGACACCAGAGATGCTGAAAGAATTCTGGTAGTAGCTCCAGACAGAAGTCTGATCTACAAAGGATTTTGATAGTCCCAGACCTCCGCTAGGCAATACTGTTGCTATGGAAAGAATTTACAGTAATTCAGACAGACTTCACACATAAGGCTATGTTCTGCAAAAGTGGAAGATTTGTACAATTGAGGGTCCTGTGTTATTTCAAGGATGTTCTTTTGGCAAACAACTCCTGGGGAAAATGAAACTAAACAACTGATGGCAAAGTTGAGTTCAAATTGGCTATTTCATTCTCTGTGGAGTAGCTGTATGAAGTCTTGTGTTTTAAAAAAAAGTTTCCTGTTTTTCTCTGTCATTGAGACCATAACTTCTGTGATAGCTTAATGTGCAAATGCTCTAATTTTCTTATGGCACTGTAAGTGAATCATTATTAAACTTCCATATAATCCAATGTAGTGCCAGACAGCTTGCGTTCCCTTAATCAGTGTTTGTACTTTAGCAAAGTGATTTATATCTGACAAATATCGATTTATCTTATTTCTCAGGTAGGTGGGTTATGGTGTATATCAGAATCATAGAACTGGAAGGGACCTCGAGAGGTCATCTAGTCCAGTCCCCTGCACTAGTGGCAGGACTAAGTATTATCTCTAGACCATTCCTGACAGGTGTTTGTCCAACCTGTTCTGAACAATCTCCAATGATGGAGATTCCACAACCTCCCTAGGCAATTTATTCCAGTGCTTAACCACCCTGACAGGAAGTTTTTCCTAATGTCCAACCTAAACCTCCCTTGCTGCAATTTAAGCCCATTGCTTCTTGTCCTATCCTCGGAGGTTAAGAAAAACAATTTTTCTTCTTCCTCCTTATAACAACCTTTTACATACTTGAAAACTGTTATGTCCCCCTGTCTTCTCTTTTCCAGACTAAACAAATCCAATTTTTTCAATCTTTCCTCATAGGTCATGTTTTCTAGACCTTTAATAATTTTTGCCACTTTTCTCTGGACTCTCTCCAATTTGTCCACATCCTTCCTGAAATGTGGCGCCCAGAACTGGACACAACACTCTAGTTGAGGCCTAATCAGCGCAGAGTAGAGTAGAAGAATTACTTCTCATGTCTTACTTACAACACTCCTGCTAATACATCCCAGAAGGATGTTCGCTTTTTTTGAGGTCCGCATCTACTACTGTTTTACTCTAAATGCTCATTACACTCATTCTATAACAGTGAAATTCATCTCAGTGCAGAGGGACAGAACAAGACCTGTGCACATCTAAGCCTTGTTTTTAAGGTCTTATGTGGGACTTAAGTGGTGCATAGGTCTTGGCCTGAGCAGCTGCATAGGACTGAATTTACTGTATATGCATAAAGAGATCTTCCTCTGAGTATATTAGAGATGTTCAATAATTTTATTCTTTCCTTCNTGTTTGTCCAACCTGTTCTGAACAATCTCCAATGATGGAGATTCCACAACCTCCCTAGGCAATTTATTCCAGTGCTTAACCACCCTGACAGGAAGTTTTTCCTAATGTCCAACCTAAACCTCCCTTGCTGCAATTTAAGCCCATTGCTTCTTGTCCTATCCTCGGAGGTTAAGAAAAACAATTTTTCTTCCTCCTCCTTATAACAACCTTTTACATACTTGAAAACTGTTATGTCCCCCTGTCTTCTCTTTTCCAGACTAAACAAATCCAATTTTTTCAATCTTTCCTCATAGGTCATGTTTTCTAGACCTTTAATAATTTTTGCCACTTTTCTCTGGACTCTCTCCAATTTGTCCACATCCTTCCTGAAATGTGGCGCCCAGAACTGGACACAACACTCTAGTTGAGGCCTAATCAGCGCAGAGTAGAGTAGAAGAATTACTTCTCATGTCTTACTTACAACACTCCTGCTAATACATCCCAGAAGGATGTTCGCTTTTTTTGAGGTCCGCATCTACTACTGTTTTACTCTAAATGCTCATTACACTCATTCTATAACAGTGAAATTCATCTCAGTGCAGAGGGACAGAACAAGACCTGTGCACATCTAAGCCTTGTTTTTAAGGTCTTATGTGGGACTTAAGTGGTGCATAGGTCTTGGCCTGAGCAGCTGCATAGGACTGAATTTACTGTATATGCATAAAGAGATCTTCCTCTGAGTATATTAGAGATGTTCAATAATTTTATTCTTTCCTTCTTCTGGCTCTTTGTTTCCCTACCGTGCTCACCCACGCAAAAAACCAACAACAACCACCACATCCCAAAGTTGTGGAGAAGCTGTTTTGATAGTGGATTCATGAGAGCTCCTGGACTGCTCCCCCCTCCCCGCCAAGATTTCAAATGACTTGTGTGTAAACATTACTGTTATCCTCTAGCCATGATTATTTAACCTATTTCAGTGACAAGTAAATACCAATGGCAAAGGACAACTGCTGTAAGTTTAACCCGCAGCTGTGCTGCGGGGAAGGATGCTTATACACACTGCGTGATTAATTAGCAGGATTTCCTCACATGATCAACTTCATCACTTCCAGTTGGTATTGCTGCAATAGGCTATTTCCCAAATGTCCTCACTATCTTTGCCCTTTGTACCTTTGCATATAGTGCTGATCACAATCAGCCTCTATGCTAAGATCGGGAGAGTAAACTATTGGTCTAGAGATGAGGTTTGAAGGTATTAAGACGTAAAATGCATATTGTCTTACAAAATCTAATGGTAAACAAACAAATTACACTCAAGTCTATTAGAACTGGAGGGAGGTGGGTTAGGGAAGGTATAAATAGAGGGCCTGTTTGTCTTCAGCCTTGTTTCTTGCCTATTGTCCATAGTGTTTAGGTCGCCTTTTACACCCATGTCATGCAGGTATAAATGACTAGGCAAGGTGCAAAGCAGTAGAGAATCAGGGCCTTAAGGTTTTGTCTATCCTAGATTAATTTATATTGCTAAACATTGTTTGCTTATCCTGAGTTGACTGAAATGTGCCTTGGGTCCAGACCCACCAGGCCTTTGGTTGGTTACTAGTGGTGCTAAGCAATGTTTCAAACAGATTAGGCTTTTGGGGAGTAAAGAACTGGGCCTGAATCATTCTAGCCTCTGTTGCTTCTTTGCCAGCATGATTAGAGATGCTGTCATGAACCTTTAAAAATTACCTACCAGCACTGGAGCAATGGAGAGTGTCAGGAGCAGAACTACCAGTCCTCCTCCTCAGCTGGTGAATCTTTGTATAGTTTGCTGGCCAAAAGTCCTCCATCCCTGCCCATTACGCTATCAATGCCTTCCATAGTATCCCCCACCTCCTTGGAAATACATTTATTCACAATTAATGTAATTCATTTTGGGAACTATCACCAAACTCAGAAAGTTTTTTATTTTTCACTGTATAAATGCTTCTCCCCAGGCAGTTTAGCAAAACCCCCATGATGGTAAAATATTCTAAAGTATAAATTGTCGAGATATGTTTGTGTATATTGTGAAGTGAATGGTGTTTTGTCCTTACAAAGCCGCATTGTAATGCAAAGGTAAACAAAAGGAGTTGAACAAAGGAGCAAGGGCTGTAATCTGGCTCCTTGACACTGGAGGAGGTCGGATGGGGGCAGGCGGGAGTGGACAAGGCCTTTTTTGTATTCAGTGTGATCTCATCTCAGGAAAAATGTTGAAGCTGCTTCATCTCTGAGGCACTGGGTTTACCCTGGCCACTCCTGGCACAGAACCAGCACTGACTGCACATGACTTTCAGTTTCTTTTTCTCAGTTTGAGGCCCTTCACTTGGTTTCTTTTCTGTTATTACATTGGGCCTAACACAGTCAGTTGCTGAGCCTCCTTAACTCCCAGTGAGGAGTCAAGTACACTCAGGACCTCTCAGGATCAGGCCTTCTCTGAATAACCTGGGGGAAGATTTTCAAAGGCACCCAACTCCAAGTCTCCTTTTGACTTTAATTCCTTTTCCTTCTGCCTCCCTTGGTGTGCAGTTCTGTGTCCATTTGATATAATGGGTCAAGTTGGTGGTGGTGGGGGAGTTGTTGGGTAAGAGCAGTGGCACTGGAACAATGTTTATATGGCTGAAAGCCATTGAACAAAACTGTAAACCCTGGATATGCTGGAAACCACTTCAAGCCAGGCAGTGCCGCTGCACCCCCAGCATTCCTAGTTCCAGCACCCCTGGGTAAGAAACAGTGGGTAGCAGTTTGGGGCAGTTACCAAATCTAAATCCAGATGCCGATAGCCATAAACTGTAGGGAGTCAGGGAGCAAAATAGGCATCTCTGAAGCAAGGGTAATGGAAGGGCCTGGGATGAAGTGGGCTTGTTCCCTGTGGATCTGGGGTTATAAATAGCAGCAAGAGAGGGGACCATTGCTGGGGTCAAGTTGGACAATGGGAGAGAGTCGGAAGGGAACAGTGCTGCTTCAAGTAATAGCAGGATGGTGATTATTCTAAGACTATGAAGAAAGCGCAGCCACACCTATTCATTTGGTTTTAAATGAGGTTGGGAAGAGGGATGGATCATGTCCCTCACTGTGTTTGTACAGTGCCTGGCAGAATGGGGTCCAAATCCTAAGTGGAACTTTTGAGTGCTACTGAAATCAAATAATAAATAATTTTGATGCAGCACCCTACTTAAGGTGGGGTAGTTCAGTTTGGAGCTTTAAACCTTTGTAAGAAATCTCACCGCGATGGCAAAAACCAAAACTCAGAATATAAACTCTTGAGTGCAGTTTGGATTTTTTGGTGGTAGTTTGATTAAAAATAATTTGTTACAGAAAGAATACATAGAATGAAAAAAAAACAAAAAACCCACCTCTTCTAACAACTTTTCCCTGGATTGTGTCACTTTTCTTTGTACCCCTTTTGCAAAAAATCTGCAACACTTTGGGACCTGTCTTTTCTCCACAGAGTTGCTCCTCATGTGCTGATTCCTACAAAACCAGTTCTACACAGGTAATGACCTCAATAGTGTTAAGGCAGAATAATTTACGAAATGCATGGAATGGGTGCCAGCTAGGTGTGCTGATCTGTTGCTCTCCTAGCACATGCGATCACTGCTCAGGACCCAGAGTAGAGTGCAAGTTGTATGCAATCGGGTACATACTGGGGTACCTGCTGGAGATGGAAGTGGAAGCAGTATGGAGTGAGTTGTAACCAAGGTGAAGGTAGAAAGGAGTGAGTCTATCCCCTTAACTTATTCCATGTTATCATAGTTTTGGGTGGCTAGAGCATGGCCTGTCACAACCTTGCCTGCCAGTCAGCAGAGTTTTTGTTTTGCTATAATGTGAGTGAGGCTGTGGGGCCCCTCAGTGCGCAGCGGGGCAGGCCTGAGGCTTCTGGGGACCCAGGCCAGGGGGCCCTGTGTGGAGCTGCAGCCCCTGGCTGGGGCCCAGGTGTGCAGAAATAGGGCTCCCGGCAGGGTGGGGGGCCGGCCCAGGGCTGTGGTGGGGCCCCTGAGGGATGGCCACTGGCTGCCTGAGGTGAGCACCCCCAATCCCCCGGTCTGTGGTGGGTCTCCTGGCTGGGTGTGGTGGGGCCCCTGAGGTGAGCCCCCCCTCGGGCTGTCAGTCTCCTGGCCGGGTGTAGCGGGTGGCAGGGTGAGCCCCCCCTCGGGCTGTCAGTCTCCTGGCTGGGTGTAGCGGGGGGCAGGGTGAGCCCCCCCCCGGGCTGTCAGTCTCCTGGCTGGGTGTAGTGGGGGGCAGGGTGAGCCCCCCCCCGGGGCTGTCAGTCTCCTGGCTGGGTGTAGGGGGGCCCCTGAGGTGAGCCCCCCCTTGGGCTGTCAGTCTCCTGGCTGGGTGTAGGGGGGCCCCTGAGGTGAGCCCCCCCCTGCCTGTCAGTCTCCTGGCTGGGTGTAGGGGGGCCCCTGAGGTGAGCCCCCCCCTGCCTGTCAGTCTCCTGGCTGGGTGTAGGGGGGCCCCTGAGGTGAGCCCCCCCCCGCCTGTCAGTCTCCTGGCTGGGTGTAGGGGGGCCCCTGAGGTGAGCCCCCCCCCTGCCTGTCAGTCTCCTGGCTGGGTGTAGGGGGGCCCCTGAGGTGAGCCCCCC